>OY744483.1:106125844-106313344 GCA_963556165.1 Tipula helvola
TGACACTCTTTTACATATAGATGATCAAGTACATATTCTGCAGAATATCGAATAATAATGGAAGGACCACAATGGTAAAATATCGGCTTGATATTGGAGCAAAGATATCGATTCGCAAACCATACAGAAGATTATCATTGGCATTGTCACAATTATATGTACAAAGTAGCTATTTTAGGTGAAACTCTAGAAGGAAGATCGCAGGAAGACGGCGTACAGTTTGAATAAAAGACTAGTAATTTAATGTTATGCCGTTCGGATTATGCAGCATCAAGCTAAATCCAAACCATCCAAACCCCACCAAACGGAATTAAAATATGTACCAATAGAATTCACACGCAGATGAAGAAAAAATAGCAGAAAGAAGCAATTGTGGAACTAGAGAAACGATACAAGAAGCAATGACGGTGTAGGAGAATTGTTATAACAGAAAATGGAAGGCTAAACACTAGTTATTCCATACCACTCCAAAATTATCAACAACCCGAGTGTAATTATTGCGAGACACGGAAGGAATTGTTGGCAATACTAGAAAGCTTTAAACATTTTCATGAGTATCTCTATAAGGCCAAAAATTCCATTTACGTATGAATTATGGAGCACTACGGCTGTTGTAATTCAAAAATCCAGAGAGACATAGGTAGAGAGACTATACCAAATATAACTTTTTATTTACATTTTCAAGTATTTCGATCCCTATTGAGTTGTGTTCAAAAAATTTATTAATTAAAAAAAAATGTTTTTATAGGTCAGAAATTTTTTCTAAATTTCTTCTGCAGAAAAATGTATTCAGTGATTTTCAATTAGAGTTGACCGTGTCACCATTATAAATAATATTTAATTTTAGCATTAACTTACGGCAAATTCGCCGATGATTGATCCTTGTTTATTTATTATAAATTTGATTGCTCGGCTACATTAAGCGCTAAGCATACATCAATTTTTGCAAAACGAGCGCATTAATTTATTAAGCGCGATATCCAGATTTAAACCCAATAGAGCACTTCTGAAAGGCAAGGCATTCACCAAATTTGGACCCCGTTGAAGTTATCCTACACTTTCATCCCAGGAAAATTTGAAATTACTTCCAACAACACAAGCGTAAAATTTTTTTTCTACGCTACAAAAGTGTACGAACTTCAAAATCCATCTTGGATAGTTAAAATAGTTAGTAGAGAGTTTAGTAGTTAGGTAAATAGATAATAGATAGTTTTATAGTTAGTTAATAGATAGTTTTATAGTTAAAAATAAATAAAATAAAAATACAAAGGAAAAACCTTCTGATCAGGATTATAACTATGTCGTAGAATTTTCGCTACGCGGTGATTAGCGCGTATAAGGTTTCTGTTGTTGTTTACGGATGACTCGATATTTGAGAACTTTCTAGAATATTCAAGATAATAAAATTCAAAATATTTTTCATAATTATATGATTATATTCGACATTTATGTTGCTTTATCGATACATTTAAAAATCGTCATTGCATTGAGTTGATTGCAAGAAATTTCGTTTTGTTTGAGACCATTGAACTGTATCAGGTGCTGTTTCGTACTCTCGAAATCAAACACTTTTAATTCATGCGAGGCTGGACAATAGGAAAAAATAAGTGTTAAACTAAAAGCTTGTTCATAGGTGCATGAATTAAATTGAAGCAGTTCAAATTTTATGATTGTGAATTTGAAGCAATACTTCCAGCACAGGCAGCCGTTCTCAATTCTCGATGTATATCAAAATAAATGCAATAAATTAAATTCGCTTTGACTTTCTTTTATTTAACAAATGGCGCTCGCTTTTTATTAATATTTAATTTTATTTTTATTTTTTTTCACTAATGTTCACTCTCTGAAGGTTGGTTTTGAAAAGGGAAGTATTTTTACAATTTATTTTCCAATTCTTAATTTCTAGGTTGGTAATGATTTATGGTTCATCAGTACATCTAATTTTCTGCAGATGTCGTAATAGTGATGAACCATAATTCGTCGAACGCACTCAATTTTACGCATGTATAAAGTAAATCGCATTTGTATGTAAACAAATGTTGAAACGTCAAATTGATTGTGTTCGACATAAACAAATTGGTGAGTACTTATATTTTCTTAATTATTTAACAATAAATAAATTACAAATAATACGTTAAATCCTTTCAGAAATCAATTGCTGTTAATCTAAATTAAGCTAAGTATTGATTTTAAGTCTACATTAAATTATTCTAATTTATATTTGTGTAATTCTAGGTTATGTGACATATACAAATCAAATTGAAAGGTAAATTTTGTTTTTAGTTATAATTATTCTTAATTCTAAATTCTTTTTCTTGTATTTTCAGTTGCTGAGCTAAATAGGTTTCATCAAGTAGTATCTTGGTTTGTATTACTGTGTTCAGTGCAAGAAGCACTTTTAGGGGCCCAAGAAATATTTTGCGGGGGGCCACAGTTACTTCGACCAAGTGCTTCTACTGGTAATCTTATAGGGTGCAGATTGTTCCAGAAGATTTCTTCAAGAAGGTTAATAAACATTATTGTGAAATAATGCCATACCTATCAACCATTTCCACAGTGCTATTCTACCTTATTTTAGAATCCAATTTTAAAGATAGCTCTCTTTCTTGCTGCTCTTACACGTATTTGGAAGTATGGAGTTTTTTAATGGAGAGTTTCTGAAGATTTTAACAATTCGAAGAACCAAATCAAGTGATTGCTTTAAATCAGATCTCGTAATAGGACATTTATCGCTATTTCTGTCAACAAATGAGCATAATTCCTTTATTTGACGACAGTTTCCTGAATCTGCTTATCGTTGTCATTATTTTACATGTCACAATGGAAAAAATGGTAAATTTTCACCCACGTTGCACGCTGCACATTTCCTCCAAATATGGACAAGACCTAAATTTTCAAGGTTGTCATAATTATAATGTAGATTAGTACCTGCAATTTCTCAAACTCGTATATTAATTTAAGATCAAACTGAATCTAGAATTTTGAGTTTTAAGTTTTTGCATGTTTTCAATAAATTTTTTGTTTTGCTAGTCATACTAATAAAAATGAATTAATTTCATAACATTTGTCTTGACCATGAACCGAAAATCCATCTAATGCTATAAGTTAAGGAACAATTTCACATAAAGGCTGTCTTTTAGTAAAATGAATAATCGAAGATTGTATATTTTCAGTATTTTTGTTTTGTTACAATTTTACTCGATGTCCAGATCTATTCTAAAATCTTTTTTGTCTGGAGAGGTTAACTGGTTGCAGAAATTATCATGCAGTTTAATTTTGAAGTTCAGCGGGTTTGTATCTAAAGTGTCAGCTAATCCTTTTAAAAAAATGATGTAAGATATTAATCGAACTTCTGACAGTTTTTAATAAATCTGACATCTCCTATCTACTCCTAGGAACTCCTTATACATTGAAAATTTCTTAATTTCGCTATTATTATGGCTTTGATTAAACCATAGAAAAAGAACATAAGAATATTATTTTTCATACATATATTAAAATGGCCTCCAAACCACCAAAATAAATAATTATGTAATTATGATCTGACTGAAAACATGTCAATTTAGAAAGGGTATACAATATATACTAACATATAGTTTTAATTACATAACATTATGGTAGTGTAGTGAATATTATTCGCTTTTATTTTCTTGTTATGTAATGAAACGTTTGTTACTGCTGCCTATTTTATTACATCAGAAAGGCTCAATTGCAAAATTTCAAGAATATATTTTTGAGGTAGGTTATTTTTGAACGTGGTAACATTATTTGTCTCGTCTCTTCGGAATCAAGTAAAAAACTTGCATGATCAAAAAAAGAAAGGCTGGTTATATTTATTACTTTAAAGATAATGCAGTTGACAAATAATTAGCGTTCCATGATTCAAACGTCAAAATATATTTCAAAATGTGCCAATATTCACAAAATATAAATTCACTCTATATAGTGTAGGCCTCTTTATTTCACCACAATCAAAGTTTGTTTTCGTACTTCTTCCATCGAATGATCATCATTGTCCAAATCAACATTCTGAGTTAAGTATTCAATAATCTTGTCTTGTACAACTTCTTTTTGGTTAACACCAAATAATAATACACTCGGAGAAATCTTCGTACTTTTATTACAAGTATTGTTATACGCAAATTCTACCTCACTTAAAACATCATCCCAATATAAATTCCGTTGCTTGTCTATCAATTTTGCCAACATAGAGGTCATTGTCCTATTTATCCTCTCTACTTGACTATTAGCCCTTGGTGCACCAGTTGCAACTAGCACATGTTGTATACAATTTTCTTGTAAAAACCTTTAAAATCTTTTGATGTAAAATTACTTCCTCGGTCTGTGATTACTCGATTCGGTCTGCTAAATAGTTTAAAATAAGATTTGAATGCTATTATAGTTTCTTTCACAGTGGTGGATTTAGTTGCAAACAGACGAACGAATTTTGTAAAACCGTCAATAATAGTAATAGCTAATACATATTGTTTCTTAAATTTAGTCGGTTGTAATGGACCATTTAAATCAGCATGAACACTATCAAAAGGTTTGGTTCCTTTTGGTATTGAATGTAAGTATCCTTCAATTTTTTCACTTGGTATATTAAAATTTATACATTTTAAACAATTTTTTATATATTCATTCACTTTTTCTCGTATTTTTGGAAACCAGTAATTTCTAGATATATAACATCAATTGTCTTATCTACACCTAAATGACCTAAATAATCATGAGCATTCCTAATTACTTGTAATTCCATAATTTGTGGAACATAAAATCTAATTTTATGTTTCGAAATTTTCTTGTAAATTAATTCATCACGCATTTCAAACAGCGGACTCTCAGCTTTCTCCAAATCTAACCTTAAATTTTCCAATGTCAAATCCTGACTCTTCAATAAAGCTAACATTTTTTCGAATGGATTCTCTTCAATAATTAAAATAGACTCTACCCTACTAAGTACATCAACGTGTTGCATTCGGCGACCTTCTCGATGTTCCATCTTATAATCGTAATCCTGAAATTCCAAGGCCCAACGCGCAATTCGTGGATTTATTATTTTTTTGTTGAGTCTTAAAGTTAACGGATTGCAATCGGTAATAATCTTAAACTCTCGGCCATGTAAATAATCTCTAAATCTTCTCAAAGCATAAATTATAGCAAGACACTCCAACTCATAAGAATGATACTTTGATTCTATCGGAGTCGTACGTTTTGAAAAAAGCTAATCGGATGAAATTTTACATCTAGTTGTCGCTGTAATAATATGGCTCCAAAACCAATTGATGATACATCGCAATGAAGTACAGTCTCGTTTTTCGGAGAAAATATGGCCAAAATAGGTTCTTGTATCAATTTTAATTTTAAAATTTCAAATGATTCTATTTGGGTTTTCCCCATATTAAATTGGACTTCTTTTCTAACAAGGTCCTGAAGTGGTTTGGCGAGATGACAGTAGTCCTTAATAAATTAACACCCTAAAAATCCCTAAAAATCGTTGCACCTCCCGAAGTTCTTTGAAAATGGATACTCAACAATCGCCTTTATAATATTATATTTTAAATATTATTTATTTGATTAGGACTTATTCCTATACTATTTACTCTATATCCTACATAATCAATTTCCGATTTTAATAACTCACATTTATCAAGTCTAAATCTATATATATTAATACGTGAAGAGAAAACTTTGTACCCCTTTTACGCCGAAACTACCCAATCGATTTTCATAAAAATTACACCATTCGAAAGGTATTCTTTTGTAGGTGTGCGGAATCTTTGTTAAACAAAAATCGGTTGGATAGTTCAGGAAAAATCGAATGAGGAACTTTCCTTTACAATACATACACTTAAAAGCGAAATGATCAAAGTAGTACAATAATACTTTAATTTTATTCTGTGAATGAATGAATTAATGAAAATGATTTTGTTTGTATGTATGTAAATAAAATAGATTTTTCTTAATTACACTCATCTACGAAAATGTTATACATGTAACTCCAATTATTACGTAATATAAAAGTTTTCTTTATACAGAGAAACCTCACTACAAAGGACTTTGAAGGGACCAACAATGGTATCCGTTGTAGTAAGGCTCCTTGAACTGAGGGTTTGTGATTTTTTTTTTTATAAGAATTTTATTGGGATTCTATTTCTTATCCGATTTTCATGAAATTCAGCTTGTACGATGGAAATAGGATTCTAAAACGGTTTTTAGATAAAGTTCTGGAATATTTATTTATTTATTTATTTATTTATTGTGAACATTAATCAAAAAAAAAAAAGTTAACAACCAGATTATCCAGTGGATTTAATGTCCCTTTAAGGACAATCTGAGTTGATAACCAAAAACAGAAAGAAACAAATACATTTAATTAAATTAATAACACAATAATATGTAAATATAAAAAACAATAAGTATAAAAATAATTAGAAAATATAATGATGTCAATGTCTAAAAACTAAAAATAAAATTCAAGATTTTTCTTAAAATAATTTTTGACATTTTTTTTAAATTTAAGAAATGTTTCAGATCTTTTTATATCTCCCGGTATCTGATTATAAGTAAATGGTCCCAAAAATGTAATTGACTTTCTTCCAAATTCAGTTTTAATGTGGTGGTAAACAATTCTATTACAATTCCTAGTTGCGTGGACATGATGAAAATATTCAAAATGAAGGTTAGACATAACTGAAGGTATATTTATTGTTTTGTACATATATAGGGATAATTGAAATTTATATAGAACATTAATAGGTAATACCAAACTATTCACATTACAATATAATTCTTTGGACGGAAATAGAATAGGCAGTCTATAAATCGCCTTTATGCTTTTATTTTGCATTACTTGAAGTTTTTTCAGCCTAGTTGAACTCACTGTTCCATATATAAGAAGACCATAGCTGACTCGTGAATGAATGAAGGAGAAATAAATCATTAGTAAAACCCAAGTTGGAACAAAATAAGATAACTTCCTCAGTAGTCCGACAAGCGGAGCAATTTTACTGCTAACTACATTAATATGATCCTCCCATGACATATGAATATCGAATGTCACTCCTAGATATTTAAATGAATTAACTCTTGCGATATTATTGTTATTCACCGTAAGTGGAGATAACGTAAACATTGGTTTATAAGGAGAGTGAAAAATCATATATTTAGTTTTCGAAATGTTAAGTGAAATCAGATTAGATTTGAAATAGTCTAATAAAATAACGAGATCATGTTCCATGTTGCTCAAGATCGTGCCAGGATCAAGCGTTTCATAAAATAAAGCAGTATCATCTGCAAATATTCTAATATGACCTATTAATGGTAAATTAGACATATCATTAATAAAAATGAGAAACAAAAGTGGTCCAAGGACACTGCCTTGTGGAACACCACACTTCACATCAAGAATTTTACTTTCAATTCCACTGAGCATGACATATTGCTTTCTATTTAATAAATAGCTTTTCAGCAAATCAAAAGAAACACCACGTACCCCATAACAATATAACTTACTTAAAAGCAAAACATGATCAATACAATCAAAAGCTTTTTGTAAATCCAGAAAAAGCGCTCCAACGTACTTTTTGTTGTCAAAAGCAGTATAAATCATA
Source organism: Tipula helvola (assembly GCA_963556165.1). NCBI lineage: Eukaryota > Metazoa > Arthropoda > Insecta > Diptera > Tipulidae > Tipula > Tipula helvola. The sequence continues at coordinate 106,133,458 of OY744483.1, forward strand.
CTTGAAATTTCAGCAAGAGCCAATTCCGTACCTGACCCTTTTCTAAATCCATATTGGTGCGAGTAAAAAAAATTTTTATAGTTCAAAAAACTTACCAATCGGGAAGAAATTAATTTTTCAAAAATTTTGTCAAATACGGATAGTGTAGAGATTGGTCTGTAATTATTAATTAAAGAACAGTCTCCACTCTTCAGAACAGGGATAACCTTAGCAATCTTTAAGCAATTGGGATATATACCAGTTACTAGACTTTCATTAAAAATATCAGACAACAGATTTGAGAAGAAATCTGCTCTGCATTTCAAGACAGAGTTATTAATTTTATCAGGACCTCCACCCTTACAGTCACTAAGTGAATAGATAACGTTAACAACTTCAGCAGATGTAATTGGCGAAAAATACATGGAATCAGAAATCCAATGGATGGTTCCAAACTTATGAATAGCTCTGTCTGAGTTGATAGATCCACTGATTAAACCACCTATATTGACGAAGTACTCATTAAAAATATTAACAATATCACCAATATCACTAATAAATTGCCCATTAAAACAAATGTTTTCAAATTGAACATGTTTATGATTCTTGTTAAGAAACATATTAATATTTTTCCATAAATCTCTTTGATTCAAATCAACAAACATTTTATTAAAGTAATGCTTCTTAGCGAAATACTTTTTTGAATATAGTAGTTTGGATAATCGTTCTAATTCTAATTTGAGAGCAACATTACTTGAATTCTGTTTAAATTTTTTTAAAACCTTATTTTTTTTACGAATAATTTGCCAGATATCATACGTGATCCAAGGGCACACCGTATTTTTAAGCTTAGCATCAACACAAAGTATCGTAGTAAACTTAATAATCAAATCATTGTAAACCTTAACAATAATTTCAATGGTATTATTCGGATCATTCATATTAAATGGCGTTCCAAGTAGAAATTTATTAAACTTTTCATTTACTTTATCAAAGTTAACTATTTTTTTTTCTAATTTTTTCTTGATGTATTTATCCGCATAGCAGAAGTTTGAGAACAGAAAATTGTGATCACTAATGTTGGAATATATGGTTGAATTAAAAACATTTTTGATATTTAAAAAACTAGATACTGCGTGATCTAATACATTGCCACTAGCAGATCGAGTAACATCAGTATTTGTGGTAATCAACCCATAAGTCATTAACAGATCTATATAGTCAATTACAAAATCATCTTTTTTGTTAACCGGAATATTCATATCGCCAAGTAGTATGTTATCAGAATTGCAGCTTCCAGATAGCAAAACATCTAAACAGTTAAAAAAACAAGCAAGATCAGAACTAGGTGGACGATAAAAAGCACAAACCGTAGTACCAAAAAATCTAGAAAGCCTGATTTGTATAAATTGAAACGGATATAGACCATTATCTTTGTTCACTATATAATACTCAATATCATTTCTGATATATAATGCAAGCCCACCACCTAATCTATCATCTCTACATGAAAAAATGCTACTGTAATTTTTTATAGAATACCCCATAGTATTGTGACTTTGAATAAATGTTTCAGAAATAACTAAGACATGAACATCTGACTGTAAATTATCAATGAACTCTAAAACATTGTCAAATTTATACACATCATTCATTCCACGAACATTAATTTGTAATGTGCACAATTGTTGCCCAATTATTCTTGAGTTATGGTTTGAATTCCGTTTAAAGTCATCAATATTATCAAAATAAACATTATGACAGCATTTTTTTACGGTATTGCTAAACTTATTTATATTCTAAAAAAAAAAAAACAATATAGAAAAAATCCAAAAATTCAATTATCCCCACAAAAATTAAATCAATAAAAAATACAAATCTATAGAACCCCACAAATAAAAATTTAGCAATCTTCAACATTAACAACATAAAATTGTAATTAAAAATTACTAATAATACCGACCATCCAAACTCAATTTTAACAACCAAATACAATACAAAACAAAAAAATCTGAAACACCCGACAATGACATTTGACATAAAAATTTGTAAAAAAGAAAAAGAAAAAGTAAGTAAACATATGTAAAATAAAACCAAAAACATTACTTGATGAGTACGAAGAATATAAGAAAGAATCTCATCAATAAACATCGCTAACCCCTTCAACTGTAGTACTAGGCGGGTCCAGAAATGTCCGTTCAATATGCGAGATGTCGCTCATTGAGTTGATCCGGTAAACAAAAGAAGCGCCATCCTTTCGAAGTAATATTTTTCCTTCCTTGCACCACAGATATTTGAAATTAAATTTGTTTTTAATTTGTTTAGCTTCCGCATATAGTTTAGTTTGGAGCGGTGACAAATGATTCATTATATGAATGTTTTGAACTATGTGCGATGTTGGCCACTTAATCCCAAGGTCCGACGTCCGTAGATATTTTTTATTTAATGTTTTGCTTTTATATTTTAGTAAAATATTATTTTTTAACTCATTATTATTAGTTTTAATTATTAACATGGGTTTCTTTGATGAGCTTGTGCTATGTTGGTCATGCAAATTCACTAAATATGACTCTTGGATAATGCTAGCATCAACTTTGACATCAAGAACCCGAAACAAACTGTTGACCATTTCATTCTTGAGATCAGCATTTGATGGAAGACCAGTAATAACAATATCATTCTGAATATTGCGTTGCAACTCTTTATCCAATACTGCTTCAAATTTATCAAATTTGGCATCATAAAAAGACAGTTTCGTTTCTAATTGATTAACCTTCTTCTTCAGCACCATGTTCTCTTGAGCCATGATATTCAATTGCTGCGTAAAACTATCAAAAGAGTCGGACATATATTGCTGGGAATTTTCCACATTAATCAATCTGGTACGCAGGTCATTTAAACGCTCTAAAATCTCAGGAAGGCACGATGAGTTAACGTAAGTAGTATCCATGGTACTTTCCGTCCCAATAACAGTAGTTCCTCTCTTAGAAGCTTTACAAGGGCTGCAGATCCAAGCTATTGTTTTACTGCGAATATGGTCAAGAAGATCAACTGGTATATTCGCACAATTAATATGAAATTGTCCGTTGCAGGCACCTTCGCAAGAAATTCCAGGATTATTCCGGTTTCCTGTAATTGTAGATTGACACTTCATGCACTTTTTAGGAGCCATCATAAGTAAAAGTTCGCGCACAATAAAAACACAAAATCACCAATAAAAAATAAAACGCTATATGTATTTTAAATAGTTAATACGTAGTATATTAATTAGAAGAATGGTGTATTTAATTAAATTATAATAAAAAAAAAAATTTTTGAAAATTTAGGAAGGAATTTGGCCATTTCTGATCTGATTTTGAGAAATTCAGGTACTTGGCAATACTTATCCGATTTAGATGAAATTTAGGATGTACGATGGAAATGCGATTCTAAAACGATTTTTAGATAAAGTTCTGAAATATGGCCAATTAGGAAGAAACTTCGCCATTTCTTATCCGATTTTGATAAAATTCAGCATGTCCGATGAAAATGTGATTCTAAAATGATTTTAGATAAAGTTCTGGAACTAGCCAATTAGTAACGCTTTTCGCCATTTATAATCCGATTTTGATTAAATTCAGATACTTGGCTATTTCTTATCTCCCATTTCCATCGTACGATGGAAATTTGATTCCAAAATGATCTTTTATATAAAGTTCTGAAATATGGCCAATAATGAAGAAAGAACTTGGCCATATTTATCCAATTTAATACGTTAATCGCCACAATAATTTCAACAAAGTTTTCCTCTGCGCCATGGTAATTTTATTACATAATTTAGATACTACATAATTACGAAAAGCAATATGACAATTTCGTGAAAATTTGGTTACTGATATGCTTAGATTAAGTTCGGACATAACTGAGAAACGAAAAACTTCAACTCATATGCTAAAAACAATGTTTAGTTCTGAAAAGAAGAAAAGTAGAAGAATGTGCGTTGGATGTTATGCCCAAATAAAAGAAGCAGAAGGTCGAGAAGCAGCAAAAAAAAAGGAGGAAAGAAGTTTCTACTTATTGCTCAGACTGCAAACAAAACCTCTTTTATTGCTTAGAATGTTTTGGGCAACCTAATAAGTCAATGTAATTTCTTTTATCAAAATAAAAATTATTGAAATGTAATTTTTCAAGTGTAACAATGTAGCATTATATAACTAAGTTTATTTTATTATTTTTCTGTGGTAAGCCAAGCAATTTTCAGGTTTTGCTCAAAGAAGTCTAAGCTTTTGAAAGATAAAGCAAATTTATCGTTTGCGTCGGATATCAGTGACTGACGTGGCCTTCTAGGTACTAAATCCCGTATGTCAGACATATTACATATATGACTGACATGGCCCATGGAGAAATTCTTAGTGTCAGACACATACGACTGACATGGCGATTAACGTGTTAATGAAATTCTGCATGGAAATCTACACTGAATTTTAGATAAAGTCCTGGAATATCGCCAATTAGGAAGGAACTTGGAAATTTCTTATTCGATTTTGATGAAATTCAGCATCACGATGAATGATGAAATCATTTTAGAGTCCATTTTCCATCGTATATACTGAATTTCATCATAATCGGATAAAAAATGGTCAAGTTCCTTCCTAATTAGACATATTCCAGAATTTCATCTAAGAATCATTTTAGAATCCTATTTGCAACAAACAAGTCAAATTTCATCATAATCAGTTGAGAACTAGGCAAGTTTCATCATACTTGCCCATATTACGGAACTTCATCCAATAATAATTTGAGAATCCCATTTCCATCGTGCATGCTAAATTTTATCAAAATCGGATAATTTTAATCGGATTTATATATAATATGTGTTGCAAATACAGTAAATAAAATAAAATAAAACATTCATTGTTTACGTTTATGTCAAACACATAATAGTCCGTCGTTTGCTTACATTCATACTGCCAATGTCAAACACATAATAGTCTGTGGCCAAACAGTCGCACAGGGTAGAGATTGTCGTTAAAAAAATTTAAAATGTTGTCTAACAAATAATTACTGACAGATTAACTGAATGAGCTGTGTATTTTGTGTGATTTCAAATATTCCTTTTTTCAATAGCCTGTGGAGTGTATGTCAAGTGAAAAAGGCGTTTGTTTTATATTTTGAACATACATCTGTTGCAAAAGGAAATTGTGAGCAGCAATTTGAATTGACTAACTGTCGACTAAATATTATAATACCTATTAGTGTTTTCAACAAAGTGAGTAGGTAAGTACATTTTATTACTTACCGTATTTGCCGGACCATAAGGCTGGCGACACACCAAATTAGTCAAAACGTTTTTGCTTTGAATAGGCAAGACGATTTGCCTTAACATAGCCCACATACAATCAAACAAATTGTTTTTAGTCAAATTGTCTCCTGTTGCTTTATAGGTTGGTGTGAATTGGTTTGATAAAATGAATACAAAATGTTGCCAGCAAAATACGAAAAAATGTTTCCCATCAATAAAATACGACCAAAAAAATATTAAATAAATTAAACAATTTTAATTAAAAATATTAGTTTTGCTAAAAATATTAAATTCCTATTTATTTTGATAATTATTTCTTTCTTGCTTTATAAAACAGCCACCACGAAACGACGTCAAACACGGTTTTTTCTTGACTCATGCAGTTTTGTATTGTTTTGCTTTGTTTTGTTTCAGTGTGAATTAACATATTTGTTTATACGCTGTGGTCGCCTTCAATCACGTTTCGTTAGTCAAATTTGACTTAACACAATTTTGCTTTATTATGTGTGCATAGACCCATAAGGTATAATAGAATGTTTGCCGTTCTATGTTTTATGAAACAAAATGTTTGACGTTTAATTGTTTTGCCAGACTCAATGTGCATATCGTATATATTTTGACCGCAAGGCGCTTTAAGACTAGAAAAAAACGTTTTGACTGATTCGGTGTGTTTCCAGCCTAAGACGCACCTTTTTACTCTGAAAATTTAACCGAAAATTGGGGTGCGACTTATGGAACGAAGTGCGTCTTATAGTCCGATCGAGAAATCCCACGAAAATAAATTAGGGATTTACATAAAATTAACCGGGGACTCACGTAAAATTTAGCAAATTTTTAGTCCGATTGGGAAATTTTACGAACATAAATTGGGAATTCACATAAAATGAATCGGGGACTCCCGTAAATTTTAGTAACCATGAAAATGAATCGGGGATCCCCACGGGAATGTCAATATTAGTTAGTGTAGTAGCGTATGTGATTTCGTACGGTTTAATAAAGTATTTTTATAATTTGAATTTATTCTTTAAATGTTATAAAACCAGAAAATGAGTTTCAAACAAAAGAGACTTTCTTATAATGTGAATTTTAAATTAGAAGTGATAAAATATGCCAAAGAACATGGAAACCGCGCAGCAGAAAGACATTTTAGTCCACCACCTACAGAAAAAATGATTCGTGAATGGAAAAAACAAGAAGAGCAATTGAAACTGCTTAGTAAACATAAGAAAACATTTCGTTCACACTTACCAAAATGGTCGGAATTTGAAATACAAATAAAAAATTGGATAACAGATCACCGAAGCAATGGAATATCGGTTTCTACGAAAATGATAATTTGCGTCTGCGAATGGTATTGGTGATTTCACAGGATCAACTTCTTGGTGCTTCAGATTTATGAAGAGACACGGGGCTATCCATGCGTACGAAAACCAGTCGAAAACCAGCTAAAATTATAGAATTTCATAGATTTATCATATCAGCTAGACGGAATTTTAACTTTGATCTCAGCCAAATTGCTAATATAGATGAAGTGCCTCTAACATTTGATGTTCCTTCAAATCGTACTGTAGATTCTAAAGGCACCAGATCAGTAACAATAAAGACAACAGGTCACGAAAAAACGCACTACACTGTAGTTTTAGCATGTTGTGCGGATGGTAAAAAGCTACCCCCTATGTTAATCTTTAAAAGAAAAACATTACTAAAAGATGAAATCCCCCGTGGAATTATAATCCACGTTCAAGATAAAGGTTGGATGGATGAAATGGGGATTAAATTATGGCTAGAAAGGATTTGGGAAAAACGTCCAGGTGCGATGTCAAAAAAGCGCGCGTTGTTAGTGTGGGATCAATTTAGAGCACATACAACAGATTCAACTAAAACGCTTTTAAGAAAAATGAACACAGAAATAGCGGTCATTCCTGGAGGCCTTACAAGCCAATTACAACCTCTTGATGTGTCAATTAACAAGCCATTTAAAGATTTGATGCGGGAGGAGTGGAACAAATGGATGACAAAACCAAATCACGATAGGAACGCAACAGGAAGAATAAAACGACCTACAATTATTGAAGTGTGTACTTGGGTGAAAAATTCTTGGTCTTTCAAAAAATGTGGGATTAGTAACGCGATGGACGGAACAGAAGATGATTTTGTATTCGAAGAATGTGAAGAAGCCGACAGCAGTTCAGAAAACATTTTAATAAGCGACAGTAGCGAGTCGAGTGAAGATGAGTTGAATAATGCAGGAAAATGAATGTTTAATATTTGTAAACACCAATTATGAAGTAAAATATTTTAATTTTTTTGTTTTTGTAAAAATTGTGTCTTTCTGTGTCTTATCGTCCAAAATATATTTTTTTCGAAAAATTGATAGATACATTTTGGCGTGCGTCTCATAATCCGATGCGTCTTATCGTCCGGCAAATACGGTAAATTAAACCTTGTGTAATCTTAGCTTCAGTAATTTCATTACATGTTTTTTTTACATTTAGATATTCGCACCTACTTCCATTATGCCACGACATAGAACATTGACTGGCCGGAGTGAGAGACAAAGAAGAATTACTGCAGGATCTATGCGATGAAAATAATAAACATAAACCATTTGGAGGGAAAACGATACTTCTGTGCGGTGATTTTCGGCAAATCTTACCAGTTGTCCCACATGGATCACGTGCAACTTTAATTGAAAGTTGTGTCAGGAGTTGGCATAAATTTATGTATTTTCATAAAGTAACGTTTACTCAAAATATGAGAGCCTTGCCAAGTGAAATAGAATTTGTCGAATTCTTGAAAAAAATTGGTAATGATGAAGCCCCACAATTCCCTCAGTTTGGTGAAAATATTATTGAAATACCGCAGCAATTAATAGGAGAAGAAAATAATATTATTAATGAGGTGTATGGAAATATTTCCGAAAACCTACTCTCAGATAACATATTGAAGTCAGTTATTTTAGCACCTAAAAATGATGATTGTACTTTTATTAATACTGAAATACTTAATCGAATACCGGGTGAACAGAAAACTTATCATAGCTACGATAAAATAATTTGTGATGATGACAATGAAATCAATAATTATCCAGTAGAGTTTATGAATTCTTTGACGATTAGTGGTTTGCCACCACATAAGTTAGTATTGAAAGTTAATTGCATCGTTTTACTGATCTGAAACTTAAATACAAAGGAAGCATAAGTCAATGGAACAAGAATGCGCATCAAGTGTATGCATCGTAATGCCATTGATTGCGAAGTCTTAACAGGAACCGCACGCAATAAGAGAATTTTGATTCCACGTGTAAATTTAACATATTCTGGTACTGTTTTACCATTTAACTTTCAAAGAACTTAATTTCCAATTATACCTGCATTTGCGATGACAATAAATAAATCTCAAGGACAAACATTCGAAAAAATTGGAATTTTATTGAGGCAGCCAGTTTTTACACATGGTCAATTGTACGTCGCAGCAAGTAGAGTTCGATCATTCAATGGTTTGAGATTTTATATTTCCGAATATAATGGCCAAGGGCATTTAGCAAATGATGAAAGAGTTTTTACAAAAAACATCGTTTACACAGAAGTTCTGAATCATTAAATTCATTTTTAAACTATTTTATTTTCAATAAACAATATATGAAAATCTATGAGAAACGCATTTTTTATTTCATTTTTCATTTTGTATTAAGTTTTTATTTAAATTTTATATACTCGAAAAAGATGGGCAAAATAACTGTGTATCTTTGGCGAGACCTGATCAGTTTGGCAATAAAAAAAACGCAAGGAAAAACCCAAGGATGTTAGCGTTTATTTGATTCTATAATAACACAAAAAAAATTAAAACTGAAAATGATATGTAGCTATATAAAAAAATAAATACGATTACAAGCTGTATTTTGTTTTTTTCAATTGTTACTAACATTATATTTTAAATTTCATAGGTATTGCAGGGAATTAAGGCAAACCAATACACGCTAATGACGTATTTGTACTGCGAGCGTGTTGACGCAATAGGGCAAAATGCAAAAAAAATGATATGCAATGATTATAGAGGTATACTCTTTGACAAAAGAACCTCAATAACTCTCAAACTTAAAAATTTTATGAATAACGGTCGAATTTCGACCCACTGGGCGACCACTAGTTCCAATAAATTTGCATTTGCCAATTTTAGAATATCCTTTAAAATACTCAGGTGCTCTTCAACCGTGTAACTAGCAATTAAAAGGTCATCAATATAAATAACCATCTTATGTTGCGTAATTAAATCTTTAAAAATTAACGTTATAAACTTCCGAAATTTTGCAGGCCCGTTCTTAATACCAAAGGGCATTTTTAAGTACTCATATTGACCTACTGGAGTTACAAAACTTGTATACTTTATACTCCGACTAAAATCCTATTAGCAATTGTCTCTTCTGGCACTACAAAGAATTTTAAATCATATAAACTATTTTCAAAAATTACCGTACAATTAACAATTCCAATAATATTTAGTTTACTTTTGTTGATACCGGAATACTTACCGTCAACACTTGCTTTAAAATCCACACAATTTTGTGGAATACAATTTTCTTTAATTAAACTTATCGGGCTTCCTGTATCAACCAAAGCGGATTCACAGATTACTTTATTATTACTATTTCTATCGAAAAATAATTTTAAATCTATAAAAATACCATCACTTACAATAGTTTCACATAAATGAACATTTTTAATTTTAGAAAATTCTGTGGCTTTATGACCCATTTGACCACAAGTAATGCATGATCCAAACAATCTCTTTGGCTTCGTACATTTATTTGAAACATGTCCCAATTCTCCACAATTGTAACATCTAATATTTCCTGATTGTTCACTTCTATTTGCTTTTACAAATTTTTCTCTTGAACTTGATTGCCCTTGATCTGTCCTTGGTTTAGCTAATATTTATAATTATTATCATGCTTAACATAAATACCTCGTTCTTGATCCGTAATATTCTGGAACGCCTCCAAAAGTTCTTCCGGTGATCTAAATAACTGCATTCTGGCCTGGCTCTGCAATCTGGGATTTCCCATACCGTCAATCAAATAATCGACCATTTCGTCATCTGCAATTCCAATTCCATTCCCCAATATTATCTTGTCCTGGGCCCTGTTGCACCAACTACTTATCACTTATTACTTATCAACTTATCATAATTTTTGATAATTTTCTGTTGTACCAAATTGAAATTTGATAAGTATTTTATTGAGTTTTAATAAGTAATAAGCACTCACTTATCAAAATTAAGTTGCACCAATTCGCGAAATGATAAACGATAAGTAATATTTGGATAAGCGATAAGTTTGAGGTTTTTGATAAGTTTTTCGTAGTTCCGTTGCACCAAAAGTTTTAGCTTATCAATAATCGAATACATTTAATGATAATTATCCAAAATATCAATAAGAAAAATTTCACTACTCAAATAATAAATTGATAAAAGCTACAAATTGTAGTGGCATGACGGAAGTCTGTTAAAAACGTATTTTTTTTTCCTCTGTTGTGTGTGGCCAATTAAAGTGGAATTTATCTATTTCTTGACCGATTATGATGAAATTTGACGTGAGCGATGGAATTGGGATTCTTAGGTGATTTCTGGATAAAGTTCTGGAATGTGGTCAAGTAAAGTGGAACTTCGCTATTTCTCAATAGATTATTATGAAATTTGACATGGGCGGTAGAAATGGCTTTCTAAAATGATTTTCTGAGGAAGTTCTGGAATAAGGCCAATTAGGGAGGAACTTGGCCATTTCTTATCCGATTTTGATGAAATTGAGCATGCACGATGGAAATGGGATTCTTAAAAGATTTTTAGAGGAAGTTCTGGAATATGGCCAATTAGGAAGGAACATGCCCATTTCTTATCCGATTTTGATGAAATTGAGCCTGCACGATGGAAATGGGATTCTTAAAATATTTTTAGAGGAAGTTCTGGAATATGGCCAATTAGGGAGGAACTTGGCCATTTCTTATCCGATTTTGATGAAATTGAGCATGCACGATGGAAATTGGATTCTTAAATGATTTTTAGAGGAAGTTCTGGAATAAGGCCAATTAGGGAGGAACTTGGCCATTTCTTATCCGAATTTGATGAAATTGAGCATGCACGATGGAAATGGGATTCTTAAAAGATTTTTAGAGGAAGTTCTGGAATATGGCCAATTAGGAAGGAACATGCCCATTTCTAATCCGAATTTGATGAAATTGAGCATGCACGATGGAAATGGGATTCTTAAAATATTTTTAGAGGAAGTTCTGGAATATGGCCAATTAGGGAGGAACTTGGCCATTTCTTATCCGAATTTGATGAAATTGAGCATGCACGATGGAAATGGGATTCTTAAAATATTTTTAGAGGAAGTTCTGGAATATGGCCAATTAGGGAGGAACTTGGCCATTTCTTATCCGATTTTGATGAAATTGAGCATGCACGATGGAAATTGGATTCTTAAATGATTTTTAGAGGAAGTTCTGGAATAAGGCCAATTAGGGAGGAACTTGGCCATTTCTTATCCGAATTTGATGAAATTGAGCATGCACGATGGAAATGGGATTCTTAAAAGATTTTTAGAGGAAGTTCTGGAATATGGCCAATTAGGAAGGAACATGCCCATTTCTTATCCGAATTTGATGAAATTGAGCATGCACGATGGAAATGGGATTCTTAAAATATTTTTAGAGGAAGTTCTGGAATATGGCCAATTAGGGAGGAACTTGGCCATTTCTTATCCGAATTTGATGAAATTGAGCATGCACGATGGAAATTGGATTCTTAAATGATTTTTAGAGGAAGTTCTGGAATAAGGCCAATTAGGGAGGAACTTGGCCATTTCTTATCCGAATTTGATGAAATTGAGCATGCACGATGGAAATGGGATTCTTAAAAGATTTTTAGAGGAAGTTCTGGAATATGGCCAATTAGGAAGGAACATGCCCATTTCTAATCCGAATTTGATGAAATTGAGCATGCACGATGGAAATGGGATTCTTAAAATATTTTTAGAGGAAGTTCTGGAATATGGCCAATTAGGGAGGAACTTGGCCATTTCTTATCCGAATTTGATGAAATTGAGCATGCACGATGGAAATTGGATTCTTAAATGATTTTTAGAGGAAGTTCTGGAATAAGGCCAATTAGGGAGGAACTTGGCCATTTCTTATCCGAATTTGATGAAATTGAGCATGCACGATGGAAATGGGATTCTTAAAAGATTTTTAGAGGAAGTTCTGGAATATGGCCAATTAGGAAGGAACATGCCCATTTCTAATCCGAATTTGATGAAATTGAGCATGCACGATGGAAATGGGATTCTTAAAATATTTTTAGAGGAAGTTCTGGAATATGGCCAATTAGGGAGGAACTTGGCCATTTCTTATCCGAATTTGATGAAATTGAGCATGCACGATGGAAATTGGATTCTTAAATGATTTTTAGAGGAAGTTCTGGAATAAGGCCAATTAGGGAGGAACTTGGCCATTTCTTATCCGAATTTGATGAAATTGAGCATGCACGATGGAAATGGGATTCTTAAAAGATTTTTAGAGGAAGTTCTGGAATATGGCCAATTAGGAAGGAACATGCCCATTTCTAATCCGAATTTGATGAAATTGAGCATGCACGATGGAAATGGGATTCTTAAAATATTTTTAGAGGAAGTTCTGGAATATGGCCAATTAGGGAGGAACTTGGCCATTTCTTATCCGAATTTGATGAAATTGAGCATGCACGATGGAAATGGGATTCTTAAATGATTTTTATAGGAAGTTCTGGAATAAGGCCAATTAGGAAGGAACTTGGCCATTTCTTATCCGAATTTGATGAAATTGAGCATGCACGATGGAAATGGGATTCTTAAAAGATTTTTAGAGGAAGTTCTGGAATATGGCCAATTAGGAAGGAACATGCCCATTTCTTATCCGAATTTGATGAAATTGAGCATGCACGATGGAAATGGGATTCTTAAAATATTTTTAGAGGAAGTTCTGGAATATGGCCAATTAGGGAGGAACTTGGCCATTTCTTATCCGAATTTGATGAAATTGAGCATGCACGATGGAAATTGGATTCTTAAATGATTTTTAGAGGAAGTTCTGGAATAAGGCCAATTAGGGAGGAACTTGGCCATTTCTTATCCGAATTTGATGAAATTGAGCATGCACGATGGAAATGGGATTCTTAAAAGATTTTTAGAGGAAGTTCTGGAATATGGCCAATTAGGAAGGAACATGCCCATTTCTAATCCGAATTTGATGAAATTGAGCATGCACGATGGAAATGGGATTCTTAAAATATTTTTAGAGGAAGTTCTGGAATATGGCCAATTAGGGAGGAACTTGGCCATTTCTTATCCGAATTTGATGAAATTGAGCATGCACGATGGAAATGGGATTCTTAAATGATTTTTATAGGAAGTTCTGGAATAAGGCCAATTAGGAAGGAACTTGGCCATTTCTTATCCGAATTTGATGAAATTGAGCATGCACGATGGAAATGGGATTCTTAAAAGATTTTTAGAGGAAGTTCTGGAATATGGCCAATTAGGAAGGAACATGCCCATTTCTTATCCGAATTTGATGAAATTGAGCATGCACGATGGAAATGGGATTCTTAAAATATTTTTAGAGGAAGTTCTGGAATATGGCCAATTAGGGAGGAACTTGGCCATTTCTTATCCGAATTTGATGAAATTGAGCATGCACCATGGAAATGGTATTCTAAGATAATTTTTATATAGTCTTAAGGCTTTTAAATTTCAGTTAACACAAGAACTCAAGCCGATCGATCACCATAAATGTCGTGTCTTTACTGATTGGGTCCTTCAAATGCATCAAAATGATCCGGATTTTCATCGAAAAATCATCATCAGTGATGTGGACTATTTTTTACCTCGAAGGCTACGTTTATAAGCAGAATTGTCGCATTTGGAGTTTATAAAATCCAAGAATGATTATTGAAAAGCCTCTCCATTCTCAACGTGTCACTGTTTGGTGCGGTTTTGGCCTGGCGGTGTGATAGGACCTTACTTTTTCGAAAATGAGGCTGGTGCAACTGGTACAGTGAATGGATTGCGCTATACCGAGCTACGATTAATGATTTTTTAGGGCCGGAATTGAAAGATATTTATTTGGACAGCGTTTATTAGCAAGACGGTGCTACGTGCCACACAAACAACGAACCAATCACAATTTTGCAAGAAAAGTTTTTCGACCGTGTTATTTCTCGAAGAGGTGATCACAATTGGCCACCGAGATCTTGTGATTTAACATCTTTAGACTTTTTTCTTTGGGGCCACGTGAACGATAAGGTCTATGCCAATGCTCCACAATCGATTCAAGATTTCGAAGATTGGAAAGGGGTTCGAAAATGATATGGTGCCGCAAGCGCAGCAGTGGCGGCCATTTGGCTGATATCGTTTTCAAATGTTAATGGCATATCTTCCTCTTTACAATGAAATAAACATTTATTGATTTCTCTTAAAAAATACTCGTTTTTTTTAATATCAAAATGAAACCTCTTATTGGAAAACCCTATACATATTATAAAATATAATTTACATTTCTGTCGCAAAATTATTGCATTGAAGTTTGGAATGTAAATATGGCCCATACAAGATCCACATCTGTCTATTCTTATCTGTGCTTATAACAAGTGAATTTATTACTCAGAAATAGTACCTTAAAAATTCGATTTTAATAAAGCAATTCACAAATAATGTATCGATCAACATATCGTTGAAATTTCAATCAAATGATAATGACAATACATGTAACAATGTGGACAAGTGTGTTACAAGTGTAAGGATAATTTCATTCTGTTCGATTTATCATAGAGGTAAGACAGTTGTTTTTCTATATTTTAAAATTAATATAAAACTCTCAAATATAGGTACCTATATCAACTTTAGTAAACAAAACTGAAGTTTATTAAACAAAAAAATAATTTTTATAAAAAAATGCGTCGGTTCGAAAGATTATTCGAGGATGAAAACGAAAGAAGAAATCGTGTAATGAAAGCCAGAACCAATTATTCTCTAGATTCGGGAGTGTTAGAAAATTTTCGTTTGTCACGCGAACAAATTGAGCACGTTTTATTAAAAATAGGAGCAAATTTGCGCCATGGAAGCGATCGAAACTATGCGTTGAGTCCTCTACAGCAGATACTAACAACACTGCATTGGTTAGGAAATGGCGCGCAATATCACGGGATTGGCAATATGCACGGCATTAATAAATCGACTGTGTGTAGGATTATTCATCGAGTAGCAGATACTATCATCGATAGCATGATGGCTGAAACCGTGTGTTGGCCTGAAAATATCCAGGATATCCCATTGAAGTTTCTTGAGATGGGTGGTTTCCCTCAGGTAGCTGGTTGCATCGATGGAACAATGATTAATATAGATGCACCTACGGTCAATGAAGAACACTTTGTGAATCGACATGGAAAACATTCACTGAATGTAATGATGGTGTGTGGCCCAGACCGCAGCTTTTATGCAGTAAATTCAAATTGGCCCGGTAGTGTCCATGACTCCAGAGTATTGCGAAACACATGGCTATTCAGGAATTTTGAGTCTGGTTTTCGTCCGTTCCCCGGTGCTGTGATTTTGGGTGACAGTGCTTACCCCCTTAAAGATTGGCTTATCCCACCATTGCGAAGAAATCCGGACGATGCAATAGAGCAAAGATTTAATCGTGCTCATAAGCGGACGAGAAGAATAGTGGAAAATAGTTTTGGTTTGTATATGACGATTGCAATTTTTGTATAATACAGTTAAATTCAATTTGTTTGTTAATAGGAATTCTGAAGGAAAAATTTCCTTGTTTAAATCATATGCGGGTGGATCCAACTGTTGCAGGCAAAATCGTGTTAGTATGCTGCATTCTTCACAATGTTGCGATTAAAATGCGTAGCAATGATTTGGTTGAGTTTGAGCCGGACGACGACTATGACGATCATGGTGACAGTATTTCCGAAGCTATAAATGGCGATGAGGAAATAAACAATAATGTTCTTCAGAGTTTAGTTAATTTTTTTAATTATTAATTTTATTATTATTAAATTTTTTAAAACAATTAAAGATAATATTAAAAATATGAACACATAGTGTATATCTATATAATATATATAACAATAAAGAATGAAAGTATAGTACAATATATAATTATGATTTGGAAATACTGCAATTGGAAAGAGAACTAATTATCTAAAACGTTATTCATGATCTGCTTTAGGATAATCATTTTCTTCTACTACGCTGGAAATGTCACCGACACTACCACTGTTTGCATTAAGCAAATCCTGCGTATAAATTGATAGTGGAATTTTCATTTCTCTTTCCAGTTTTAAAATTTCCAATTGGTTTTTATAAATTTCTGTTTTTAACAATTTTATCTTCAAAGAGTTAATTGTCTCTGCCGCTTCTGGTGCTTTACGTTTATTTGTTTTTGATTTACCCCGTTGATTAGGTGAGCCAATAGCTTCAAAAACAACGCCCGCTTCAGGAACACCATCAGCTGCAGGAACACCACCAGCTTCTGGTAAGCCCAACCCTTCCACTATAGCAGAGTCTGAACCCAGGATGCTCAGAATTTCTTCGTCAACACAATCAAGAATGGCTTGTTTGCCACCACCAGTGCCTGTTTTTCTGGCATTATCCCTTTTAGCCTTAAAAAAAATTTTTTTTTAAATTTATATATTGTATAGTAATATATAACCATACCAATGTTCTGCTCTTCCATTGACCAAATAAATGATCGCGCGCATAAGTCCAACTACGGTTAGCTTTTGCTAATCCGAGTGACTGCGCCTTTATTAATATTTCCGTCCATGCTTTAATTTTATCACCATTTTGTGTAGCATTGTTTTGGAATGAACCAAATAATACAGCCTACAAAGTAAATAAGTATACAATTCGATTAAAATGAAGTTATTTTACGTTTCAATTATCATAAAAAATTTATGTTTTCAATGAATAAAAAAAATAAAACAAAATGGTAAAAAAAACTGTTATTAAATTCTAAAAATGTTAAGAGACTGTAATTATCAATAATATTACTTCAGTTAAAAATACTTACTTTTTTATCTTTCACTAATTGCAAAATCACTAATTTTTTTTCTTTATTTAGTGAGCGTGCCATTTTAAACAAACTTTATTACACGAAGAAAACAAAATACTAATTTTTTTCCTATAAGGTTATGGCAGTCAATTGTTGTATTCCGTGCTATATAGATTATAAAATGAACTATACGCATGGCTTACTTTGTTATTTGCATTAGAATAGTGCAATATAGGAATTACTACTATAATTTATTCATATTATTATAAAATGGCGGAATATTTCTTATAACACATTGGACCCATGTCCAAACTTGCTATGTTCCATAGCGAATTCCCGTTCTTACTTTATTAAATACTTTTTTACTGTTCATTTTCAGTCATTTAGAAAATGTGCGTAGAATAATATCGTCGTGAAATTATGTGTATTTATTTAATTAACTTAGTAGTTTTGGTTTAAAGTGTTAAAAACTGTATCTATAATATAAATTCGAAATCAAGATAAAAACAACCCACATAAGATGTTTCGTATACGATCAGTGTCAAAATTCGTTTCTAAGAATTTTAGATATAACTAAACATCGGTTAAATTGGGTGATGAAAACATTTCGAAATTCGGGCCATGTTCTTGCTGAAACCAGAGGTGGTAATCGTAAGGAATTATAGGATGAGCACCTATATTATCACTGCTGTTGGTTTTTTCTTTGCGATGTAATAAAAAACTCAATTACATGTTTAATTACACTTTCATTGGAAATCCTTTATTTGGTTCCAATTTGATTAGGTTTACAATTGTTTTGTTTTTATATTTCATATTATCACTTCACAATCAAATTAACCCATTTTTGCCCACACCAATAACAAATTGTGTAGAATATTTGTACTTCAAATATTTTATAACACTCAAAATCCTTTCTCGAAATTGATTTTTTTTTTAAATATGATCAACGAACTAAAAATCATATAACGGTAGAATACAAATCGAAATTTGACATTAAATGCCGCAGGAGAGGCGTTGTAAAGTTAGTGATTTTTCTGAACCCGTACAGGTACAGTGGGATCAAATGGGTTAAGTTTATAGTGATATTTCCCATCAATTGTATTGAGAAATTCAATTCATTTAAATAATTTAGTTATGGGGTGAACGAAAGTAGCACTGTGCGCGTCGAAACAAGAACACCGAATGTGTCCGTATACTATAGCGAAACCCAAAAAACGATGTGTACAAGTAAAATGGAATATTCGGTATTCCGAGCGAATGTTTTTGAAGCGGATGAACAACAAAGAGAAGATGAATTATTTAGATTGCATACTGTAGTATAATTGTGTAAAATGAATTATGCGTTGTGTTGCTTGTTGGTGCAGACGATATGCTGAGTTTATGTAGGTACAGTGTGAAGTGTGGATGTGCGCACTAATATATGTGATTGATATATTGTGGCGATGAACGAGTGATAAATATTTTATAAATATTTGATTGAATAAGTGAGTGAGTCGCTCAGAATTAAATTATCGCGAATAGTGCACTGCAGTACAACAGTTTATTAATCAATTCAAATGCGTTGAATCTCATTTCATCATACTTGGCCATATTCCAGAACTTCATCTAAAAATCATTTTAGAATCCCATTTTCATTGTACCCGTCGATTTTCATCCTAATCGGTTGATAAATAGCCAAGTTCCATCCGACTTGACAATATTCCAGAACTTCATCTAAAAATCATTTTAGAATCCCATTTTCATTGTACCCGTCGATTTTCATCCTAATCGGTTGATAAATAGCCAAGTTCCATCCGACTTGACAATATTCCAGAACTTCATCTAAAAATCATTTTAGAATCCCATTTTCATTGTACCCGTCGATTTTCATCCTAATCGGTTGATAAATAGCCAAGTTCCATCCGACTTGGCAATATTCCAGAACTTCATCTAAAAATCATTTTAGAATCCCATTTTCATTGTACCCGTCGATTTTCATCCTCATCGGTTGATAAATAGCCAAGTTCCATCCGACTTGGCCATATTCCAGAACTTCATCTAAAAATCATTTTAGAATCCCATTTTCATTGTACCTGTCGATTTTCATCCTAATCGGTTGATAAATAGCCAAGTTCCATCCGACTTGGCCATATTCCAGAACTACATCTAAAAATCATTTTAGAATCCCATTTTCATTGTACCCGTCGATTTTCATCCTCATCGGTTGATAAATAGCCAAGTTCCATCCGACTTGGCCATATTCCAGAACTTCATCTAAAAATCATTTTAGAATCCCATTTTCATTGTACCCGTCGATTTTCATCCTAATCGGTTGATAAATAGCCAAGTTCCATCCGACTTGGCAATATTCCAGAACTTCATCTAAAAATCATTTTAGAATCCCATTTTCATTGTACCCGTCGATTTTCATCCTAATCGGTTGATAAATAGCCAAGTTCCATCCGACTTGACAATATTCCAGAACTTCATCTAAAAATCATTTTAGAATCCCATTTTCATTGTACCCGTCGATTTTCATCCTAATCGGTTGATAAATAGCCAAGTTCCATCCGACTTGGCCATATTCCAGAACTTCATCTAAAAATCATTTTAGAATCCCATTTTCATTGTACCCGTCGATTTTCATCCTCATCGGTTGATAAATAGCCAAGTTCCATCCGACTTGGCCATATTCCAGAACTTCATCTAAAAATCATTTTAGAATCCCATTTTCATTGTACCCGTCGATTTTCATCCTAATCGGTTGATAAATAGCCAAGTTCCATCCGACTTGGCAATATTCCAGAACTTCATCTAAAAATCATTTTAGAATCCCATTTTCATTGTACCTGTCGATTTTCATCCTAATCGGTTGATAAATAGCCAAGTTCCATCCGACTTGGCAATATTCCAGAACTTCATCTAAAAATCATTTTAGAATCCCATTTTCATTGTACCTGTCGATTTTCATCCTAATCGGTTGATAAATAGCCAAGTTCCATCCGACTTGGCCATATTCCAGAACTACATCTAGAAATCATTTTAGAATCCCATTTTCATTGTACCCGTCGATTTTCATCCTAATCGGTTGATAAATAGCCAAGTTCCATCCGACTTGGCCATATTCCAGAACTACATCTAAAAATCATTTTAGAATCCCATTTTCAATTGTACCCGTCGATTTTCATCCTCATCGGTTGATAAATAGCCAAGTTCCATCCGACTTGGCCATATTCCAGAACTTCATCTAAAAATCATTTTAGAATCCCATTTTCATTGTACCCGTCGATTTTCATCCTAATCGGTTGATAAATAGCCAAGTTCCATCCGACTTGGCCATATTCCAGAACTACATCTAGAAATCATTTTAGAATCCCATTTTCATTGTACCTGTCGATTTTCATCCTCATCGGTTGATAAATAGCCAAGTTCCATCCGACTTGGCCATATTCCAGAACTTCATCTAAAAATCATTTTAGAATCCCATTTTCATTGTACCTGTCGATTTTCATCCTCATCGGTTGATAAATAGCCAAGTTCCATCCGACTTGACAATATTCCAGAACTTCATCTAAAAATCATTTTAGAATCCCATTTTCATTGTACCCGTCGATTTTCATCCTAATCGGTTGATAAATAGCCAAGTTCCATCCGACTTGGCCATATTCCAGAACTACATCTAGAAATCATTTTAGAATCCCATTTTCATTGTACCTGTCGATTTTCATCCTCATCGGTTGATAAATAGCCAAGTTCCATCCGACTTGGCCATATTCCAGAACTTCATCTAAAAATCATTTTAGAATCCCATTTTCATTGTACCTGTCGATTTTCATCCTCATCGGTTGATAAATAGCCAAGTTCCATCCGACTTGACAATATTCCAGAACTTCATCTAAAAATCATTTTAGAATCCCATTTTCATTGTACCCGTCGATTTTCATCCTAATCGGTTGATAAATAGCCAAGTTCCATCCGACTTGGCCATATTCCAGAACTTCATCTAAAAATCATTTTAGAATCCCATTTTCATTGTACCCGTCGATTTTCATCCTAATCGGTTGATAAATAGCCAAGTTCCATCCGACTTGGCCATATTCCAGAACTTCATCTAAAAATCATTTTAGAATCCCATTTTTATTGTACCTGACGATTTTCATCCTAATCGGTTGATCAATAACCAAGTTCCATTATACTCAAGGATCATTACAACTTATCATAAAAATTTGATAATTTGTCATTTGATAAGTTATAAACATTCTGATGTGCAACGCTTATCACTTATCATTATCAAAATTTGATAAGTTTCTAAATTGATAAGTGAGTGAATTTTTTTTACTTTTGGTGAAACACTTATTACTTATCATAATCAAAAAAACTAACTTTTGATAATTTGATAAGTAATAAGTGATAAGTAGTTGGTGCAATAGGGCCCTGGTAATATGTATAAAACGGTTCATTTGACTTCCACCACCTTTTTTCTAATTTTCGCCGTTGTTCAATTTTATTTGGACGCGTATTAAATAATTTGCCCATCTCATAAACCAACTCCTGTAAATCCATCTCAATATGTTGTGGTTTTGATTGAAACTACTCCTTAGCTGTACCAATTAATTTTTGAATAGTTTCTTATTTCATATCAATCTCCGATACACCCTGTTAAAGTTAGCCGAAAGTTTCCAGCCGAAAGTAAAAAGTCGATAATGCAGATTACCTTATTAACATTCCAGCCTAAAATAAAAAATGTTGTGGTTATCAGCCGAAAGTAAATAGGATACGCTTGTAATAAACAATTTTGTAAATAGTCTTACGTGGAAAACTTCGTTTAATCTAATCGCGGAAAACATTTGAAAATCAGAAAAATCCACAAAATTGGAATAAAATCAACCTGTAGAGTGTATGACTGATTTTGAATCGTTTTTATTGGATTTGTCAATAGCCAAATTTTCTAATAATTTTTGGAAAATCGAATTTTCCGCGATTTCTCACGGGAAACTTGAACTGAATTTTTTCCCTGCGATAGCTATTGACAAGTCACATCAATAAAATACATCTCCAGACATAACACTCTAGAGGCTGACATTTATTTTTTACTTTCGGCTGGAACGTTTTTCCAATTTTCCGCGATTTCTCACGGGAAACTTGAACTGAATTTTTTTCCTGCGATGGCTATTGACAAGTTATATCAATAAAATACATCTCCAGACGTAACATTCTAGAGGCGGTTTTTATTCCAATTAAAATATTTTTTTGGGTTTCTCGAATTTTCCATAATTTTCCACGAGGAACTTCAACCAGGTTTTGCCATATAAGAATAATAACAAAGGTGTTCAATGATAATCACACATCCTTACATTCCTTAGTAGGTTTTAGGCTAAACATTACCGATCGATATTAACTTAATTTTTTATTTTCGGCTGGGATAGCACAATCTGCAATACCGATTATTTTTTACTTTCGGCTGGGATAACGCAATCTGCATTACCGTTTTTTACTTTCGACTGGAATAATACAATCTGCATTATCGACTTTTCACTTTCGGCTGGCAACTTTCGGCTAACTTTAACAGTATCTCCGATACATCATAATTCTGCATGATCAATTTCACTTTTGCCACAAAATTATTATAGTTATCAGCCGGTCCACCAAATGTGTTTAGCAATTTGGAAAAATTTACATTCTTTGATTTTTTATAGCACGTGTTTGAACAATTTTCACTATCTTTATCTGCATCCTGTAGAGACAATACACTAGCATTTCTCCCTCTCTCATTAATAATTTTCCTGTTATTAATTGTCAATTCAATGAGTCGGCTCTGCAATTCGACCTTTTTTCCCTCCTCATTATTTCCCAACTCAAGCAATTTTTGCTTCAATTGCTCAAGGGACATTTCTAATATTTGCTTTACCTTCACCTCCATTTTAATATTACTATCACCAATGATTCACGAAAAAAACTAAAAATAATTTTTTTTTTTCTCAAAATGGCTGCTTATCAATAACACGTGTTTGAACAATTTTTTTTTTTCACAATCCCACTTCTGAATTACTATAGGCCTCTTTATTTCACCACAATCAAAAATATATATCAAAAAGATATCACAATAAACAATACAATGGAACACTATTAAACAATAAAACACAATTCAACTATTTATTGTTCACAGTTTATTTTCTTTTTAATTTTATTTTTTAAGTAACAACGATACTTCCCGCTAAACAAAAAATGCGAATCGTAAAAAACGATACGTTATAGATACGTAAACGATACTATAATATACACAAATGGTGTACGTCACAATTCAAGCCATTTAAGTTCTAACACAAAAGCGAATGGACATATTTGTGTTAAAAGAAAATTAAAGTTATTCAAAAATATTTTGTGTTGTGAGGTTCGCAAAGTAAGTACATACACCTATATAATTATTAAACCATTTAAGTTTATTATTTTGATACATATATTGTATATATTTTAGGTGCTGTGAGCAGAAAAAAATAAACATGCAAATTTATAAATTTGTATTGTAATTATTCATATATTTTAAATAAATAAATAAAAAATAATCATATTATAAAAGATACAAAACACGCTTTTTATATTTGCTAATAATCATCGCAATCAACTCGAAAAATAAGATTTGTAAATTGATCGCAAAATTAGGTCTGTTTCCGATACGAAAAATAAGTATCGCAAACGTAACGCAAAAATCGATATATTCCGATTCGTAAAAAATTCTAATTATCATGGGACGTTGGATTCGTAAACGTATCGATTTCGAATCGTAAAAACGATTCGTAAACGATATTTTATATGAACATCAAACATCGTTTTCGTATCGTAAACGAATCGCTTTGTTTGGTGGGTTGTTCCGACAAGAGCAGTGGCGGATTAGGTCGGTTGGGGCCCCGGGCGCAGAAGAAAAAATTAGGCCCCTTAAAAAAATAGAGAGAGAGGCAGTGAAATAAAAATACAGGTTCACGTATTTAAGCATCCTGGGTGTTGATTCTCTAAAAAATAAGGTCACACGTGACAAAGAATAGTGACACAACTCAAAATTTCAAATTTTTCAGGAGAGCAAAAGAAAAAATGCTAATTTCGATTTTACCTACTATCATATAGTAATCGAGATTGGAAAATCAAGCCGTCGCTCGCTTTGTAAAATAAATATGAAAACGCCCCTATGTCAGGTTATGAAATCGATCATTGTGCATCTTTCTGACGAATTATCTCAAAAACTCAATTTTTGAGTTGTGTCACTTTTCTAAGTCATGTGCGATGTGTAAACGTGAAAACTTGTAAAATGCAAAGCTTACTTTTATGAGTTTGAAATTTATATTCTTTATGCTTTTTAATTTATATGCTTTCATAAAAGAAAGCTTTGCTTTTTACAAGTTTTCACATTTACACATTATCTTTAGAGAATCACAGTTAGGAAATTCCTCATTTTGTGTAACGAGTGGGATATTTGCGAAACGAGTGAAGCGAAGCCCCCTCATACAGCTAGTTTTATTATAAACAGTAAATTATTGAATTTTGAGAAAGTCTTTGGATGGTTAAATTCTAAATGAATTTTAAAATTTTTTGGAAATCAAGTAGGCACAAACTGGTATTGAAATGAATATTTCCTCAGTAGCTAGCTATGAAATATTCCCCATTTTCTAACTAGTTATGAAAAATATGCCGTTTCACAACCTACTACGATTTTGAAAAGTTATATTTTTGTAACAAAACTGAAAAATAATAGCAATTAAGTGTTTTTCATACCGACTGCGTTGACTTCGGACTTCAAAAAATTTACGATTTATTTTTAATAATTATCACTTAAAAATAATTTATTTTATAACAGTTTGAAAACATTTCTATAAAAAAGTGACAATGTTAATCAAATAAAACAAAATTATAAAACTTTAAAGTTACAAAACGACTTTACATTTTTAAAGTTCAAAGTCAACGCAGCCGGTATGAAAAGCACTTTATATTTGCATGCGGAGCGAAGCGCAGCGTAGCCGAGCAAATGCAAACAATGCGAGTCAAAAAACAAAGTCGCTTTTAATCCGAATAACGCACGTACTATTTTTTCTCCACCGAAGAAAATACATTGCGTACCCTAATTATAAGTACAAATTACACGCATTTAGAATTTCTAGATTGAAAATTTGATGGAATATCTAGCTAAGAAGGAGGTCTTAACTTTTTTTCGTTTGGGCACTTTACCAAGTTATGACGTGTTAAATACTTTTAATATTGAAAACAGTATTAAAGAACATACATGTTTAAACAATTATGTATATTAAATTATTAACCCATTTTTCTTTTCTTCTACACACAATATAAACACAAAAATTCTTTTAGATACTTAGCCATTAGAAAAACTGGAAAGTTGGAGTTTTGCTGGGGCCCCCAGAAGTCGGGGTCTCGGGCACGCGCCCGGTGCACCCGCCGTTAAATCCGCCACTGGACAAGAGTATCAAAACGACAATGCCCTTTTTCTCTTGTTGCAGGGCAATACAATATTTTACCCTATATGCATTTTTGTTTAATTCAAACCCAATGTAACAATTTTAAACCCTATATTCAAAGATAGCCCTATATGTTTAAAATAAAACGTTATACATTTTTTTTTCTTTCAAATCCCTACAATAGACTGTATAACCGTAAATTAAGCTCTGTCAGTTTACAGTGATTTGACGTATAGCTAAATATCTTAATTTTAAAGACCCATAATATGGTAGACTGACTATTTTTCGGAATAATTTTTTCAGGAAGTACCACTCTCGGAAGCATCTTCTTACCTGCAAGAAATCAAGCTGATTTAATTTGCAATTTTTGAGATTTTCGTTAAAAACGTTTTCTGTTAGAAAAATTCCCTTTTTCTGTGTATTATTATGGAATCAATATTCGTATTACTTGGTTTGTCTTAAATGTATCATGATTTTTTCAGAATTTTAGAGACATTTTGTGAAACTTCCATTGTGTCCAAAACACAATGTCTGTATGATTTTGGATAACTACATTTATTTGAGAAAGTGTTCAGATTCTTGGGTGCTGCTGGATCTCAAATGATTTGAAACATTTTTCCTTGTCCATTATAAATCTTGGTATTATTTTATTTATTTATTTATTTATTTTATTTTATTTATTTATTTATTTATCATTATTGACATTTTTTTAAAACCTATTTTTATCTAAATTAATTAATTAATTAAATACATTTGTATATCTTACTAAATAACTAAATATTAATTTTTTCTTTAATGAATATGTGTAATAGTTGCATAAACTGGCCGTACTCTAGCTCTTGAAGGTCATTAAGATTACAATAGTTGTTGAAAGAATTATATAACTTCACACCATTATACCCTAGCGATCGTTGAGAAAATGATTTACCGTACCTTGGTAATCTAAAATGAGTATTCCTGGTATTATAATTATGGACTTCTCTGTTGGTAGATAGCAAACTATCTAAATATTTAGGAAGATCCCCCTTTTCGAGTTAATAGAACAGTTTTAGCACATTAAAGTGTATTCTCTGGCTAATTGATTTCCAGCTTAGTTTTTCCAGCATGTCTTTAATATGTGTTCTATTATCCGCGTTTAAAATGCTTCTCATAAATCGATTCTGTATTTTTTGCAGACGTGTTAATTGTGTTTGATTCATGATAAATAGAACAGATGAGCAATAATCTACATGGGGAGCTACGATTGATTTATAAAATATTATTTTGGTCTCCATTGGTAGCTTGTCTTTAATTCTGTTGAAAAGTCCTAATTTTTTATTCATCTTTTTGGCTAAGTAATCCAAATGCTGGTTAAAACTTAAGTGTTCATCAATGACGACACCGAGATATTTGTATTCTTTAACTCGTTCAATGATTTGGTTCGCAATTACAATATCTGAGATACCCTCGTACTTGGTTTTGATTGACAAGAACATATACTTCGTTTTCGAAATGTTCAATGACAATTTATGAAACATCAACCATCCCCGTAAATTCTCAAGATCTTCGTTTACTTTTTGTACTGCTTCTTGATGAGTTGGTGCCGAAATAGTAATTAATGTGTCGTCCGCAAACATATTAATTTGACAGTTCTTTATAACATCCACTATGTCATTTATATACAAGATAAATAACAATGGTCCAAGTGTTGAACCTTGTGGTACTCCAAGATTGTTTTCTATCAACGATGATGTAAACTTATCGACTTTTGTATATTGTTGTCTCCCTTGAAGATAATTATTGAACCATTCAAGCTCTTTTCCTTCTATACCGTACTTGCATAATTTTTGGAGTAAGATTTTCCTATCTATAGTTTCAAAAGCTCGTTTGAAATCTAAAAATACTGCTATCACTACTTTATTTTCGTCTATTTGAGTTTTCCATATGTCCAACATAAGATTTAATGCTGTTTCACAGGAATGCAATTCTCTAAAACCAGATTGTTGATCCACTAATATATTGTTATTAGCAATATGATCAACCAACTGTTTTTTAACTACTCGTTCCAGAACAGCTTCATAAATTGGGAGCATATTTATGGGGCGCAGATCTTCAGATGTGGTTGGTTTCGTGGTTTTTGGAATTGGAACAACTGTTGATATTTTCCATGAAGCCGGTACTACTCCTTCCTTTAGACTTCGATTAACTAAATCTGTAAAATATTCCGAGTATAATAAATAAATCCAATATTATGTATATCTTCGAGCTTACAATTGAATAGAAATTGTTTTCTTTCTTAGGCTAATGCTGCCTTTCTGGTAGATGGGAGGAGTGATCTTACTGTTTTTAAGTGTTCTGGAAACTGTTGTT
Source organism: Tipula helvola (assembly GCA_963556165.1). Taxonomy (NCBI): domain Eukaryota; kingdom Metazoa; phylum Arthropoda; class Insecta; order Diptera; family Tipulidae; genus Tipula; species Tipula helvola. The sequence continues at coordinate 106,161,594 of OY744483.1, forward strand.
CTATTGTGTTTATTGCTATTTGTAATTGTTCCATCTTTATAATTACTTAGATGGGTACGATGAAAAGTGTGATTTATGCTCACACAATATAATTATGTCCGAAAAAATATTTTTTTTTCGAAATTTTATTTGTCAGCTTTTTTATAAACAAACATTTTTTTAATTTCAGAATAAAACTAATATAATTTAGTTTTTTTCCAATTTATATCCTGATTTTTATTATTTTAAATATTTAGTCTTGGATAATTTTAACTAGCTAGTAATCGAGATAAAAAGCTTTAATTTTATTTGGATAAGTTATAGGTAATGTAAATTCTGAAATGTATACATATACAGCTGTCGTTTAAACAAAAACATTAAAGTGTATTCCACCAGCAAAGTGTAACAACGACCGAGACATATCCAATTTTTTACAATACATATATTAACTCTATCCAGATTTGAACGTGCCAAGAATCACTAAGTTATGAACCCAAAAAATTTTTGTTCATAAATTTGCGTACAAAACTATTTACATAATCCGTGTCGAATTTTTAAAATAATAAATAAGTGCGGGCATGTGTTTCAGAATATTTGAAATAGCACACACAATGTATAATAATAGATAAAAGAATGTTTGTAGGGAATGTTTGTACATATTGTTGCATCAATAAGGATAAAGTTAATATGGAGTAACGAACATAAGTATGGTAAAAAGGGTTTCTGCCTATTTAAATATCCCTTCTCAATTCCTATGAAACTAAAACTTTTTTAAGAATCTATATTGTATATTACATATATAATTTTTTTATTTTCCTTCCTTATTGTTCTGTGCCCAAAAGAACAAAAAATTTCTTTTTCATATAAAGTTAAGATTATGCATATAAACGGCTTGATTATAATACTCTTTCTTATTCCTTATCGTGATTTTTATTTTTGCTCCTTTCGTAAATTGGAAGTCAAAAGTCAATTTTTGTAGAAACTTGTTTTTTTTTCGATTCTATTGTTGACAATTTATGTGCAGAAAGAAAAAGACGCAACATTTCAAGGTATTGAATCGGGGAGTCGTGTGACATAAAACATCTTTAGAAAATTGAAAAATTCCTTTATAATAATGGGTTTAAAAAATATGTTTAGTGAAAATCACTATCAGAAGTGATAATACATTATAAACGTACAACACACAGCCATTTATGTGAGAAACATTAAGTGCGATAAATTATTATGTAAATTGGGATCTTTTGTACTCGTTATAGTATATATAGAGTGAAAAAGGAAATTTATTTATAATCTTCTTATTCAGTTTCCGCACACAATATATCCATTTTTCAATGATCCTTCATTGTGTTTGCAACATTGTTTCAAATGACTTCCTACTTTCGCAAATACGGACAAAACAAGAAAAACACTTTAATTATCCAAGCTACATATATATCCCTTTAGCAAAATAACACACATGACTTTAATTGGACACAATTAAACTGAATGTCTTATTTTACTTGTGGTTTATTTGTTTCGGTCTCTCGTTAAATAAAATTTAAATTTTACTTCAAAATTTTTAATTTCCCAAAAAAAATTATTGGATCCTTTTTTTTTGCTAGAAGACTATGTATGGTCACAGTTGTGTATAAGAAGTAATTACACATTATATTAAATATTTTTTTGAGTTTATAAACAACAAAAAAAAACATAACGAGAAAATATGTCATGCCTATAAAATTTGTATATAGGCCCCTAGGCATGCAATTAGTTTTATGTATATGGTCGGTCATCATATTATCTTTAAACTCACTTAAATATCCTTGTTTAACAAATAATTTTTGTTTGTTTATGTTCCTGTGTGGGTGCGTGTGTGTAAGTGTCAATTAAAAATCATGACATGAACCCCATTTTTTTATGTGTATTTTATGATATTATCTGAATTTTTAAAACAAATTTAATTTTCAATGTTCATCGAAATGGAAATAATTGTTCGGCACTTTTCTGTACGAAACCGAATTACTAACAACAAAAATCTCAAAGAGATTACTCATTTTTTAAAGTTGATACATTTTGGTTTGACTCTGCGGGAAAGAAAAGGAGGAGAGGAGTTTATAGAAAATTTTCAAAATAACTAATCGCTCGTGATTTTTCATTCAAAATGTTAACCAGAACTTCCAAAAAACCAAACCCCTAGAGATGGTTGCTGGGCGTGCTCGCAACCGAAGGCTGAACAAACGTTAAATACGTCTAAAAGAAAGGGAAATGAAACAGAATCGAAAGCCCAGTGCTCCAATGATCGCTGCCAAAGTTTATCAACGCGACAAAAATATCGATTAAACCTCAAACAATACGCCATATTTAGCATAAACAAGAGTAACGTGGATGTGCGACTCGCAAGAAATGTATTTATCGAAAAAAAAAAAAATATTAAAAAGAGTGTGAGTGAGCCCGAAAAGTTCTGGGAAAATGTTATTCCCTCGGACAAAAGTAAACTTAGTGGTTTTGGTTCAGATGGGAACTTAACTGCATTTGTGTCGATTTTAAGTTATGAAGCAAAACAGCCTACTCAATTCTCTAAAGTTTCAAAAATAATTTTCAGTTTTCAAATATTTTACACCTTTTTTCCGGAAAATCTAAATAAAAATGAATAATTACCACTAAAACCTACTGCGACTTTTTATTTTAAATACTTTTCCTGAACAATCTACTTTAGAGTTATCATGTTTTCTAAAAAAAACACACAAGTTACGCTGTGTTTTTGGAGCTGCGTATGCCAAATACCGTTTCTTTGGTCAACTAATCGCACAGTTGTATTTGTAACATTACACCAACTAGTAGTTTTTCTTGTAGAATGGCCCTTTTCTATCAGCGATTTGATAGAAGTCTGTATCGTCCCGTGGGTATTTTTTTCATAACTAAAACTTTATAAAAAATCAAAGATTCAACAACAAGCGATAGAAGAAAGTTTTGGGATATCGATTTTCTTAGACATGCTTAAGGATTCAATTTTTCGAATAATCGATATTTCAATAGGTAAACCCAATATGAAATTTCAACAAATGACCACGATTAAAGAACACTCATATAAAATGAATCTGAATTTCGTTGGCCAATGAAAGAAAATTTTGATATGGCGATGTTCTTAGACATGGATATGATTAACTTTTTAAATTGTCGAACAGCATCGATTAATAGGTTTACGATTTAATTTGTTATTAAGTTTTAAGCTACGTTTATGACACTGGAAGATTGGAAGGTAAGAAGATAGGACGATTGATACGACATACGACCAATTAAATTATTTAAAATGCCACAAGCCCCGCCTACTTGTTCCATGTTCGAGTTGAAAAATTTCTTACTTTTGATCAAAGTAGGCTAATAGGCGGGGCTGGTGACAATTTGGTTGGCCTTGTCAATCTTCCTATCTTCCTATGTTATAAACACAGCTTAAAGCCTTGACATATCTCAAGGTATTTGCCGACCAAGTAACAGTCCATGGTCGAGCCCTTTGCATTTGGTTTTAAAGAGGAATGGTGATTGGAGACCATGTGGGGATTACCGAAGTTTAAATCGAATTACTATTCCTGATCGTTACCCAATTCCGCACCTTCAAGATTTTTCGTACCAACTGGAAGGGTGCAACATTTTCTCTGCTTTAGATTTAGTCCAAGCTTATCATCAAATTCCAATTGAACCATCCCTTTGGTTTATTGGAGTTTACGAAAATGACCTTCGGTCTCAGGAACGCGGCCCAAACTTTCCAGAGATTAATGCATTCCATTTTGTTGGGACTAAATTTTGCTTTCGATTACTTAGACGATATTCTAATTGCGTCTAAATCTTATAAGGAACATCTAGAGTATCTAGAAATAGTACTTGGAAAACTATCAGATAACGGTTTAATTATCAATCCGAGTAAAAGTGTATTCGCCTCACACGAAATCAAATTTATGGGATATACAGTTAATACACAAGGCATTTTACCCGAAGCAGAGTCGACGTCATTAGAAATTTTGAACGTCCCTTAACGGTCAATGATCTCAAGCGATTTTTGGTTATGATTAACTTTTATAGACGTTTCAAATATTACTTAACGACTTCTTGAAAGGTTACAAGAAGAATAGTAAAACTCCTATAGAATGGTCAACAGTAACCACCGAATCCTTCGATAATTGTAAGAAGAAACTTTGTGAAGCAACACTCCTTGCACATCCATATTCTACTGCGCGAATAGCAATTATGGTGGGCGCTTCGGATTCTGCGATTGGGGCAGTGGTCCAACAGTATGTTGCGGACGCATGGCAGCCGCTTATCTTTTTCTCTGTTCGTCTCAATGAAACGCAGCAAAATTATAGTGCTTATGACAGAGAGTTGCTGGCAGCTTACTCTGGCATTAAGCACTTTAAATATCTTCTTGAAGGAAGAAGGTTTACATTGTTCACTGACCATAAACCACTCATCTACGCATTTAACCAGAAACCGGAAAAAACATCTCCAAGTCAATTTCGTCATTTGGATTTTATCGGACAATTCACTACCGATATCCAACATATTTCAGGCATTAATAATGTCGTGGCCGACAGCTTATCCCGCATTAATCTAATTTCTATCCCCGAAAGTATAGATTATGCTCAAATAGCAGATGCTCAATCCAATGATGGAGAATTCCGAGAAATATTACGCGACGATACGTCACACACATTCAAGCAATTCCGAATTAAATTCAACTTTAATAAAATGATTTATTGCGACACTACAACAGCTTTACCAAGACCTTTTATTCCAATCGAATTTCGGAAAAAGTCTTTGAAACCTTTCATAATCTATCCCATCCAGGGATAAAGGCTTCTTCTAAGTTAGTGACTAAAAATGTCATGTGGCCTTCCATCGCGAAAGACTCAAGAACTATGGCTGGTATTTGTTTAGCATGTCAAAAATCAAAAGTTTCAAGGCATGCGATCTCACCTCTCGGTTCTTATAAATTAACTTCGCAATGCTTCGCAGAAATTCACTTAGACATCATTGGTCCATTACCGATTTCTGATAATAATCGATACTGCGTGACATTAATAGATCGATACACGAGATAGGCTGAAGCGGTTCCTGTCCCAGACATAACTGCGGCCACTATCGCATTTGCCGTATTCTCCACGTGGATTTTTCGTTTCGGCGTGCCAAATACTATTGTTACTGATCAGGGGTCCCAATTCGAATCAAATTTATTTTCCGAATTATCAGCGTTACTTGGTTTTCATCGAAGCAGGACAACCAGTTACAACCCAAAGGCCAACGGCATATGATAGAAAGATGGCACCGTACTTTAAAAGCTGCCATAATGTGTCATGACCGACCCGATTGAACTGCAATCCTGCCAACTGTACTGCTTGGGATACGTTCTGCATTTAGCGAGGAATTAAAAACCACTCCTGTGGAAATCGTTTTCGGAAGTTCTTTGCGCGTACCAGGACAACTGATAGACTCGTCTTTATAGATATCAAAATACCTCAGTCTGAATTTGTTCAAAATTTCAAAAAAAACAATTTGATGAACTTAGACCGATTCCAGCATCCAATCATGCTAATATAAACATTTTTATTAGTAAAAATTTCGAAACCTGTTCACACGTATTTTTACGAACCGACGCGTTAAAGAAGGCACTTCAAGCACCATATTCTGGACCATATTTTGTAGTAAATCGAAATAAGAAACTCTTTACCATAATTAGTAATGGCAAAAACATCATAGTTTCTATCGACCGACTCAAACCATGTTATTCGGAAAGCAATGATAGCAGTGAGTCAATTCCTGTGATACAACCGGATACTCTGGATGACAGCAGTGTCGTTAAATTGCCTTTCGCCAATTCTAAATTAAATGTTTCTACTGCTCCATCTAAAATTTAAGTCACGTTTAATACTTTACCTAAAATTCATCATGATCCAGTGGTCACAAGAACTGGGCGTCAAGTTAAGATTCCAAAAAAATTGTTAGATGGAATTGAAGAATGAGGAAGTTGCGTCATCGTTGATGGTCGTTTCTCGTGAATATTCGAAAATTCTTTAAAATTATCTTCGTAAAGTATTGTGGGGACATGGCATAGCGAGCATTGTGTTGGCACGTCATGTCTGCACTCTCTGTTGAAAACACTAAACCTTAAATGATTAAATAAAGACACTGAGATTAGTTTTAGTATTATATGTATAAAGTGGCAAAGTTTTTGGGTTTGGAAAAAAGGAAAAACAAAAACGACAGAAAGTTCCAAAAAGAAAAAAAAATAGGTGGTTTTAATTAAGAAACTTAAAACAAATAAATTATAATTAAAATAATTTAATGTGTTATTAATCGAATCGTTGCGAAAAAAGTACGCTGATTATTATTCAGCACTAAATAAATAACAAAGCGAATAGTGTGGTGAACCAAAAATACAATATTCTATGGAGTCGGATTACACAATTAACAATAGCAATTGAGATCGAGGAAACGCCACCCATCCATACATCACCCACCCCAAAGATTACGTATACATAACAAACGTTGTGACGACCCCTGGGTTAAATCATAAGCTGTTGCCGCGATTTAAAGATCCATATATGGTAACTCAAGTCCTCCCTGGTGAACTCTACGTTATTGAAGATATTCCTGGACAACAGCAGTCAAACAAACCGTACAAAAGCGTACACTGCGCCAATTAAAAAACGGAACAGAAATTTTCTTCGAAAAAATACCCAGATTTGAACGCTTGTATCTTGGTGAAATAACACCTTTCAAAAAAAAATTTTTGTTTCTAGTTGAAGGAAATTTTGTTTTCTTTTGGATACTGGAAACCGTTTTATTTTATTTTGTTTTTTTATGACTTTTTTGAGTAAAACAAAAGGTGTCTAAAAAAAAAAAAATTTGCTGCTGTTTGAAACTGTAAACGAACTTGCTCGATATTTCATTCAAAAACCCAAATCGGCCATTTTATAGAGAATTTAGAAACCTTGCAAAATGATACTAGGAAAATTTCTGTGCGGCCACTCCTTGTCGAGTTATTGCAGTTTTAGCGAAAACGTATCAAAAAGCGTAGAAGTAAATTTTTTTATCCTGGAAACTTAGCACCAGAGACAACATATTTACCATAGATTTCTCATTTTTCTAAAAACTATGAAAAAAAGTAAATTTCTGATATTTCCCATCTTATCGTTGTATTGCATATACGTATTATATACGCAATGCATTTAAAAATCATTGCCATATAAAATACACCAACACAATGAAATATCAGAAGTTTATTTTTTTCATGTTTTTAGTCAAAAGAGAGATCTATGATAAATGTGTTGTCTCTGTTAGCACTCTACGATAAAATGTTAAGTCACTTTAACACTAAAACTGTAACATACTAAAACTTCAATAACTCGACAAGGAGTGGCCGCACAGAAATTTTCCTAGTATCATTTTGCAAGGTTTCTAAATTCTCTATAAAATGGCCGATTTGGATTTTTGAATGAAATATCGAGCAAGTTCATTTACAGTTTCAAACAGCAGCAATTTTTTTTTTTTAGACACCTTTTGTTTTACTCAAAAAAGTCATAAAAAAACAAAATAAAATAAAACGGTTTCCAGTAAACAAAAATTTTTTTTTGAAAGGTGTAATTTCACCAAGATACAAGCGTTCAAATCTGGGTTTTTTTTCGAGGAAAATTTCTGTTCCGTTTTTTAATTGGCGCAGTGTATTTGCTGCATTCAACATGAAACCTTGTCGCATGGACAATCAGAGTCGATTGTGATGTCAGGACAACCGAATATAGTATTCTGATTTTTCGGAATAAATCTACTTTAGGTTTATATAATTTTGTAAATGTAAATTTGAAATTTTAGTAACCTGCTTTTTTATTGTTTTTCCTAAAACTGAAAAGTTTTCTCGGAAGGCGGCGATAATAAAAGAAAAGGGGATTGTAATTACGAACGTGAACGAGGAAACATACAATTTAAAATAATAAACTAATTAAATATTACGATATTGTTGTTTTATTTAAAAGCTATTTACGTCACAAGGGCGGTAAATGAGTTATTACAGTACGAGTTCGACGTTTATGGACGAGGCAACGAAGGAGCCGAGTCCAGAATTTTGAACGAGTACTGTAACGATCATTTTACGTACATGTAACGTACAACGTTTCATTTCATACTGCATAGGACATAAATTCGATTTTTTCATTTAAAATTGAATTTTAAAGTAAAAACATGAATTTGAAATTTAAAGAAAATCAATCCAAATGATTTTCAAATAATCAAGTTACCTTAGTTATTTTTTTTTGTTTGTTTGGTTTTATATTTTTCTGTACTGTAATAGCTTGTTTTCCGGACACTTTTGTTCTGTACCGCCATAATTCATTTCCCGGACAGAAATCAATCACGTAATCATTGATTTTCGGTATAGTATGAAATAAATGTTAATGGTAAACTAAGTTAATTGTTTTATTTCATACTATACCGAAAATCAAAGATTACGTGATTGATTTCTGTCCGGGAAATGAATTATGGCGGTACAGAACAAAAGTGTCCGGAACACGAGCTATTACAGTACAGAAAAATATAAAACCAAACAAACAAAAAAAAAATAACTAAGGTAACTTGATAATTTGAAAATCATTTGGATTGATTTTCTTTAAATTTCAAATTCATGTTTTTACTTTAAAATTCAATTTTAAATGAAAAAATCGAATTAATGTCCTATGCAGTATGAAATGAAACGTTGTACGTTACATGTACGTTAAATGATTGTTACAGTACGTCGAACTCGTACTGTAATAACTCATTTACCGCCCTTGTGACGTAAATAACTATTAATTAAGAATATATGACAAAGTATAATTATTTAGATTGTTACATGGACAGGGTACAATTTCATAACCTCATAAATTCAGACCAGAACTTTAAAAAAAATTCAATAAAGCAAATTCTGTTGCAAATTATTTGGCCAAATTGAGTGAAAAAGAAGAGATTGAGTTATATGAGGAATTAGCCAAACTAGTATTCGGATGAAACCTGGCCTTAAGATTGGTGGAACCGAAAGATTTTCAGTCATTCATTGAAAAGTTAAGACTAGCTTACGCTACTAAACTTCCAGGAAGAAAAGCACTATCAACGACTTTATTAGATAATGCGTATCTAAAATGAATTCCATGTGCTAAAGCCAGTATTTTTGATGAGTCAGTGCTACTAATAGATAGTTTTCTACATTGTTGACGTCATTTTTTGTATTGCCTACACATGTAGACAATTGATTAATTACGTCATGTAGACTACGCGGCACAACACTGCATGGTACTTATTTTCAAATTCTCTGCCACCCAAATCACTTTAAATGATTAAGCCCCGGTTGCCTATTTCATACTTTAGTCAAAGAGAATAAAATATCATGATACCATGGAATGCTTTGTGGAAGCGCAAATAGTTTTAATCTTGATAAATTTTGTGCCTTTGGATTATTTTTTTTTAAATTTTGCATTAAGTTTAAGCATTTGATTTGAATGAATTTTTCCTTGTATAATAAATTCGCCAGAATGTATGCTTTTAGAAACACGTACAAGGGATTTTTGTTGTTATTGTAAAATCTAATATTAATTTAGGATAAACTTCATTCGTATAAACAGCCACGGTTCAGGCGGAACAAATTGGGCATCTTCCGATTGGTTAGGATAATCTACATTATATAATTCTATGTATTTTCGTATATTTTCAATTTAGATGCTTGAACTTGATAACTGAATAGCTGAGTGATATACATAGGTGTTTACCTATAATAAGAAACATCGAATAAAAAATATTTCGGGTTCGAAGCTCTCACCTCACCAAAGTACTTATTAATTTTGTATTATTTTTACCCATAACGGCATTTCATTGTTTCAACACGAACTGAAAAACATATAATTTTGTATTGTAAAATAATGATGAATCATACATTTTGTAAAACTGTAATCAACTTTTCGGCTGGTACCGCAAATTATTTTTCGATATTCGATTTTTTCCAATAAGGGAACCGCACCAAAGACGTTTTGCATAATTTTTTTTTTTTATTTTATAAGGGTATTTAATTGCGAATTGAAAAATGTATCTCCAAGCGACAGCAGCTTAGAATTTCGAATGAAGCGACGACAATTTTCCATCATTTTTGCTTTTGCAATGATGATTAACAAGGGTTGGATTGTTTTGACCGGAATCTATTATTGCTTATGGCCAGTTTTATGTATAGCATTAACGCGAGTACGAAATCATGAGAGTCTTAGAGTGCTGATCAACAATTCCTCAAAACCAAGGCGCAATATTAAATGATAACGGTACTTTTACAAGAAACGTTGTGATAAAAGAATTCTTGAATTATTGTCTTACTTCGTTTTCTTCTAGAAACAAACATTTTACTTTTCAGGCTATTGGGCCGTTCACATATTACGCAACGCTTCATGGGGGAGGGGGTGAATATACAAATGTTATAGGCGCATTTATGTGGATTCTATCGAAATTCATTATGAAAAGCGAAACAAGTTCAAAATATCATTTTTACTCCAAATTTATCCAATTTGCAGGCAAGTTTATCATTATTTCGGCATTTCTGAAGAGTCGCAACGAGTGATATTCAGAGAATAGATCATATCATTGATATCCCGTTTTGTTAATTGAAAAATTCACTTTTACGTGATTAACATAATTTAAAAATGTTAATACATTTATGTTACGTTACGCCTGGGAGAGGGGAGGGGTTCTGGAATATGTGACGATCTGTTACGAAGGGCGGAGGGAGGAGTAAAAAAAGGCAAAATACAATGTTACATAATAAGTGACCCCTATATCGAATTTTTAGAAATTTCCGTCAGTTTTGACGTACAATTACTAGTTAACTAATAAAGAACTGACTCGGGATCAAAACCGATCGAATCGTATTATTGACAATATATACCAGCAAAGTAAAGTACACTATGTAATCATTGCGATTGAAGGTATGATTTTTTTTTTCTATTGTTTTGTGTGTCTGTGGTGTACCTTATCTCGCCGAACCGAAATTGTAAATATTCATGTAAATAAATAGTTAAATGATATTGTTATTATTCTAGTTATAATTAATTACCTTATTTATTCCGTTCCCTTTCCCTTAATTTTAATTGTAAATATGTCAAAAGGTTGACAGTTTCCAAAGGGTATAATGGGCGCGTTTTATGAGTGAATGTAATTGGTATAACTGGTATACATTCCGGCGATAGTTGAACTAGCAAAAACATAGAATCCTTAGCCGGGATGTATACCAGAAACATAAATTATATTTTGTTTAAATTTTTTAACACCAGTCTAAGCTGGAAATTATAAAGAGAAGTACAGCAAAATAATAAGGTGTAATAATAAATAAATAAACACTTTATGTTAATAGCATACCTAATAACGAGTTATATTATTAATTATTCAAGCATTGCTTGAATACATATAACTGCGAATACGACCTTGAGCAGTTGCACCCGGCAGGTGTGGGAGGACCTAAATTAACCTACCGCTATATCGGTTACTACGAGTGTACGAGATATAGCGGAGCATACTCCCAAATTGGTGACCCCGAATGTGATACATTTTTACCGGGTAGCCTGCAGCTAAGGCTAATTATTCCTAGCCTTAGGTCGATCAAAAAATAAGAAAATTCAGCCGATCTAACACCTTTAAATAGTGCTATAATAGTCGTAGCAGCAGCCGTAATAAGCCCTACCAGCTATAAACAGCAGTAAAGGACTGAGTTACGAGCAGTCTCCATACGGTATTAACAGCAGCAGAAGTTACCAGCTAAAAGAGGAGATTAACAGAAGGCAGCAGAAGCAGAGGCAGACGGGGACAGTAGTCAAGTACATTTTTTAGTAAAACGTGTCCATCCTTATACCTATTCTCTATTCTCTATCTCTCGTATTTTTTTGTGTTTTCTGTCGAATTTCACTTTTTTTTTTTTTTTTGCGGCTAATAAATAAAAATAAAAAGAAATAAAAAATAATAATATATACGTTTGTTAATTATTTAAAAAAGGAAAATAACAATGTTCAGTTTTTCGTGTTTGTGTTTCGTTTGTTCAGCATTGTTTTTGATTTTTAGTTATATTATTCGTTTTGTGGTTCACGGTATCAATACCGACGATGAAGAAACAACTTCAATACACCACGTACATTCCCCTGAAAGGCAAAGTGTTTTGGCCACGGACAGCGGCGAAGGAAGCATGATTTCGGTAACACGCGAACAGCTGTGTGCGCTTGTCCAAGAGCAAGTACGAGCGGCGCTACTCGCGCAGTCCGTGGGGCCTAATATTGCTGTACCGTCCACCAGCAGCTATAAGCACGGTGATGAAATTGACACGGCCGTTAACCCCAATAAGGCCATAACACAACACATGCCAAATCTTATGGAGCAAAAAGAGGTTGCGCACGTAGCGTTTAAACCTCCCCAACCATTATATGCACAAAACCCAGAGGTGTGGTTCGCTATATTGGAACAACAGTTCCAAGTAGCGCACATAGTTACGGAAACCACACGTTATTCACATGCGGTTAGTGCGCTGGATTCAAGGTTACACAACCAATTTGCCAGCTTAATAATAAAAAATAAAGGAAAGCAACCCTATACCTTTTTTAAACAGGAAGTCCTTAGAGTGTTGGGCGAATCGGAACGAACAAAGCTCAATAAATTAGTGCACGGTTTGACGTTAGGGGAACAGAAGCCATCACAATTACTGGAGCAGATGAGAATGAATGCCGGTTCGCATTTTGAGGAGGCCACTATCAGACGGTTGTGGTTGCAGAGATTGCCGCAACAAATACAATTAGTATTGGTGCCATTTGAAAACGATGTCCCATTAAATAAATTGGCAGAACGAGCGGACGATTTAGTAGAAACCATGGCGCAACAACAAATTTACGGAATCTGCAATAGGGCACAAGCAGCAACACAAAAGGAATCCAAACCAGCCGAGACAAACGAATTACATAACCTGCTAACCAAATTCCGCAACGACATTTTAGCCGAAGTTTCACTGTAATGCTGCACATCGAGAAGAGCGCATAGTCCCAGCAGAGATGGCAGAGCAAATTTTAGAAATAGATCAAAATCAAGAGACGAAAATTCAGACTCGACGGAGTGTTTTTACCATCGTCGTTTTGGAGAACGAGCTACAAAGTGTGTTTCTGGGTGTCGACATCACGACAAGTTTATCACAAAGAACCAGACACAAGAATTCAACAAAAAAAACTAAATTACAGTCAACATTCCGCGACGTGTGTTGACGCAGTATATACAAATCGTCTGCTTATTTTCGAGCTAAACTCAAGGCGTAAATTTTTAGTGGACACCGGTGCAGATGTGTCAGTTTTACCTTGTAATTTCCTCACAAAAACGGCGAAGGATTCCGAGTTTCATTTATACGCGGCAAACGGTACCAAAATTAAAGCCTACGGAACGCACACAATAACATTAAATATTGGTTTGCGTAGGGAGTTGAAATGGACGTTCATTGTGGCAGAGGTATCAATGCCTATAATTGGGGCGGATTTTCTGAAATCAACTGGACTAGTGGTAGACATTAAAAAAGGTAAACTCTTAGATCCAGTAACATCGTTATTTACGGTAGGAGCCATCTCACCACTACCAAGTCCGACGTTAGCTTTAGTAGACAAAAGTGTAATTAACCCAGACATTCTAAACTTACTAAGTAAATACACGGAAATCACAAGAGAGACACAAAATTTTAATGCCACCAAACATAATGTAACTCATTGTCTAGAGACCAGAGGACCACCAGTCATGTGTAAAACACGGCGCTTAGCTCCGGATAAGCTAAAAATAGCACGTGATCATTTCGAGAGCATGATGTCCCAGGGGATCTGTAGCCCCAGCAAAAGTGAATGGTCCAGTCCTTTACATTTAGTCCCGAAGAAGAACGGAGAGTGGAGACCATGTGGCGACTACAGAGCGCTAAACAACGTGAAAACACCTGACAACTACCCCGTACCGCATTTACAGGACTTTTCATTCCAGTTAGCCGGTTGCACGATATTCACAACGTTAGATTTAGTACGTGCATACCACCAAATTCCCATAGAGCCACGAGATGTACCTAAGACAGCGATCGCAACACCGTTCGGGTTGTTTGAATTCAATCGAATGACATTTGGCCTTCGAAATGCGGCACAGTCTTTTCAGCGACTGATGCATTCAGTATTGAGAGGGTTATCGTTTTGCTTTGTGTATCTCGATGATATATTGATTGCATCCAAGTCGTTGGAAGAACATATGTCGCACGTAGAACTAGTATTCAAACGTTTGTCAGGAGCAGGTTTAATAATTAAGGTAGACAAGTGTGTATTTGCACAGACGGAAATATCATTTTTGGGGCATTTGGTAAACCAGAGTGGAATTTTACCATCCCCAGCGAGAGTAACAACCATTCGTCAATACCCACAACCAGACAACGTGCAACAACTGAAACGTTTCTTGGGGATGATCAACTTCTATAGAAGATTCATTCCATCCGCGGCACGGGATCAGGCTATATTAAATGATTTTTTAAAAGGGTACAAGCGTAACAGTAAAGCACCGATCGCGTGGACAGAAGAATCAGTGTTGGCTTTTACAAAGTGTAAGGCGAAATTGAGTGAGGCCACCCTGCTAGCACACCCAAATTTGTCAGCAAAAATATCGGTAATGGTAGATGCTTCTGATACAGCAGTGGGTGCGGTCATGCAGCAGTGGGTAAAGGAAGTTTGGCAGCCACTGAGCTTTTATTCTGTAAGATTGACAGATACGCAAAGAAAATACAGTGCATATGATCGGGAGTTGTTAGCGGCTTACCTAGGCATAAAATACTTCCGATTCTATCTCGAGGGACGGAATTTCACACTCATCACGGACCATAAACCTCTCATTTACGCTTTTCGACAGAACTTAGACAAGGCATCACCCAGACAGAGACGGCAACTGGACTTTATTGGACAGTTTACGACGGACTTACAACATGTAGCGGGTGCTGATAATGTGGTAGCCGACGCGTTATCAAGAGTAGAACCCATAAACGTACACGAGACCATCGACTACAACAAACTTGCAACAGATCAGCACAGAACTGAACGACTTACTGCAAGACGAGAACTCGGGACTCACCTTAGTACGACGACCGTTGACTTTTAACACAAACCAATTCATTTACTGTGACATATCGACGGGACAAACAAGACCGTTCATCCCAAGAGAATGGAGGAGGAAGGTATTTGAGTCGCTACACAATTTATCTCACCCAGGCATAAAAGCGTCAGTAAAGTTACTATCGAACCATGTGGTATGGCCCGCAATAAGAAAAGACGTGAGAATTATGGCACAAGCGTGTCTAGCATGTCAAAAATCAAAGGTCACGAGACATACACAGGCACCAATAGGTAATTTCGAACCTACTGTAGAGCGTTTCACCGAGATTCACATAGATCTGGTGGGACCGTTACCGGTATCAAACAACCAAAAGTATTGTTTAACAATGATAGACAGGTACACTCGCTGGGCGGAAGCAATTCCCATACCAGATATCACCGCAAACACAGTCGCAACAGCATTATATGCAAATTGGATAGCACGTTTTGGTGTACCGCAGTGCATTATAACAGACCAAGGGGCACAATTCGAATCGCAACTGTTCGCGGAATTAGCACAGATTTTAGGATTTGAACGAAGACGCACCACAAGTTATAACCCCAAATGTAACGGGATGATAGAACGATGGCACAGGACGTTAAAGGCGGCAATTATGTGTCACGATAGGCCAGATTGGACCGAAATACTGCCACTGGTACTATTAGGATTACGTACGTCAATCAGTGAAGAATTGCAAACCACTCCCGCAGAATTGGTGTATGGAAGCACGATCAGAGTTCCGGCGCAATTCATAGAACCACAGAACAAGTCAACCCCACAATCAGAGTTCGTAAGCAAATTAAAAAAACATTTCGATGAATTAAAACCTGTAAATGCTTCTAGACATACGAAAGAAAAAATTTTCATAAACACAGCACTAGAGGACTGCTCACATGTATTTATACGCACAGATGCAATAAAAAGGGCACTCCAACCTCCATATACAGGTCCATACAAAATCTCCAAAAGAGACAGCAAATTTTTTGAACTAGAAATAAACAATAAAAAAGTAAACATTTCAATAGATAGGCTGAAACCGTGTTATACCGAAAATAAAGCGGAGACGTCAAATAAGCAAACAATAAGCGAGGACGCATCGCTGTTGGGGGATAGAGCTGAGTATGTGACTCCTGAAACTACAAAACAAAAAAAGAGAGTAGTTTTCGATCCACAAATCCAAACAGAGAACGAACCAAGTGAGATATTAACAAGGCATGGTCGCACGATACGAATACCAGCACGATTCCGCAATTGAATAAACTTAGTATCGTGTAATTTTCGAACAATCTACCAAATTCCTTAAATTCCACTGGAGGGGGAGTGTATGTGGTGTACCTTATCTCGCCGAACCGAAATTGTAAATATTCATGTAAATAAATAGTTAAATGATATTGTTATTATTCTAGTTATAATTAATTACCTTATTTATTCCGTTCCCTTTCCCTTAATTTTAATTGTAAATATGTCAAAAGGTTGACAGTTGCCAAAGGGTATAATGGGCGCGTTTTATGAGTGAATGTAATTGGTATAACTGGTATACATTCCGGCGATAGTTGAACTAGCAAAAACATAGAATCCTTAGCCGGGATGTATACCAGGAACATAAATTATATTTTGTTTAAATTTTTTAACACCAGTCTAAGCTGGAAATTATAAAGAGAAGTACAGCAAAATAATAAGGTGTAATAATAAATAAATAAACACTTTATGTTAATAGCATACCTAATAACGAGTTATATTATTAATTATTCAAGCATTGCTTGAATACATATAACTGTGAATACGACCTTGAGCAGTTGCACCCGGCAGGTGTGGGAGGACCTAAATTAACCTACCGCTATATCGGTTACTACGAGTGTACGAGATATAGCGGAGCATACTCCCAAATGTCCGCTACGGAGCTTTTTTCTCAACTGTCAATTGAATGCGTATAGGCCAAGCAACCTACATTATACCACAGCCCTCTCTATGGTTGAAATGTCACAAAACTTTAAAAACAAATTTTATGTTTATAATTTCTCACTGGCTGGCCCTTCAGTCTAAAAATCGAAGCTTTTATAAGGGAATTAGGAACGAGGTGAAAACCAAAATTTCCATAGTAAAACCCATAAATATGGGAAATCAGTTTTGTTCCTAAGACGATATCTGAGATATTTTCATAAATGTTTGAATTTCAACATATATGTACATATATAATTGTCGTTTAAGTAAATCGTTTTCATTTTCTTATTATAATTGATGTAAGTCAATGTACATTGCACAGATGGCAGTAAAAATTTGGTAAAATCGTACCAAAAGTTACCACATGGAGAAATTTCAAGTTTAAAAATTGTAGGAAAAGCCAAACAAATTTACAAAATATTAAGAACGTGTGAGAATTTTGAGATTAAATAATTTTTTTTGTTTTTTTTGTAAACATCTTAGACATCTGATGTTCACTAGTAAAACTAAAGATAAATTTACCAACTTTGATGTATTTTTCAAAATGAAAGTTCGAAAAAATATTTAGAAATAATTTAATTGTAATTAATATTTTTTTAATACCAATATAGCGTTCTTTTAAATTGTTGTTAATGATATGTAGACAACCTTTATATAAACTTTTCATTGAAAAAATTGATGCCAAAAACATCATTTTTACCATGGATTCCTATGGAAATCAGTGAAAAGTTGAACCACTAAAAAGCTTCTAAAAATTACGTCCATGATGATTATGGCTCTATACTCGTCTAGAAGGCTCTGGTATAGGTCAAACATAAATATTGATTTCTTGTTTCCGTGTTTTGGCCACAAAATAAAATTTTTGCAGTAAATTTAACTTAAGAAACGCTTATAAAATAATGTGATGTTGTTACACAAACAAAAATTCCTATTTAATTGGAATATAGCAATAATTCTTTTTTGTTTTCTCTATTATGGTTTCGCTGACTTTAGTTCGGCGCAGTGTTTAAAGCTGCGGCGGTTGGATCGGGAGGTACCGGGTTCGAATCCCTATAGGGGAGGGGCCGAATGCAAAAAGCATTTTTCATCATCTGATTTTGGTCGGTGCTGAAGATGAACACAACTATGACCCCCTATTGAGTGTGCAGAATCCATAGGCCAACCCATCTTTTATGTACTATAGGCTGGCATGAAGCAATGCAATGTGCAGGTGGTTTATACAAAACGGTCCTATAGGAGTGCCTTGAGCCCCAGAAAAGATTGCAGAGATAGAAACAAAACAAACAAAAAAATAAGACTTTAGTTGTCCACATTTTTGGAGGAAACAGGTTTATTGAAAAGCAATGTTATCCTTTTGAAACGACATTATTTTCAGACACCTTTTGAAGTTATAATAAATTTTTCCCGACTAGTTTATATTAATCCAAAAATATTAATAAACTAATAACCGTTTTTGTTTGTATGTAAACATGCTTCGGTCCGAGTATAACAAAAAAATATGTAATTACATTTTCGAGAAAAGTTCGTTCGTCTTGTTTACTTTATCGTATCCTGTTTTTCTTTACGTATGTATGTACATATATTTAAGTCTTGTTATTCATAATTATGTACATTAATAATAATGATAATAAGTATGACTAAAATGATAATGATGACGATAAGGCTGATATAATACAAAATGACAGACAACACAGAATGTAATGTAAAAACTCTTTTGTAACTCTCTAATAATTCAAGCTAACGTACACACACTTGTATCAGTGATTAAAATATGTTTGGTTTTATTATTTCGGGAACGAAATATTGTATGGTGTTGCAAGTTAGGGGAACTAAAGTATGTTGACGATAGAGATTGACGATGATGGACTAACAGCTAAAAATAAAAAAAAATAAATACGACAACAAAAAATTAATTAAAACCAAATGGTGAAAATTTTTGATGAAAACTTTTATTTTTATGTTTTTTAATTTAAAATAAAATAAAAAAAATAAGCGCAACACAGTGGTGAATATATTATATTTATTGGTCGGGAACATTGGGACAATATTTCTGTGTATGAATATAGTACATAATATTTACACAATATATACATTTTGTAAAAGGTAGGATGATATCTGAATTTCATGTTGACTTTCAACATTTTGGTTATTTTGAATTTGCTACAAAACACAATAGTAATAGTAATAATAATAATGCCAGGCTAAAAAAAATCGTATTATAACCGACAAACATTATTTTGGGGTGAATCAAAAATTTATTATGGTTTTTTATGGGTATAAGTAATGATTGTGTACAGTCTATTTTTATTTTTGTGGAAATTGTTTTAATTTTGCTTCAAATTTTTCAATTAATGAATTTTTGCATTTTATTAATAAAATATTGTTGTAGAAGTTGTTATAAATACGCAGGAATACAGTAATAAATTCAGACGCAATTTTCACCCCTTTTATATTTTTTTTAAAAACATTTAGTATATACATACTATATGTATAATTAAGCTCATCATATGCATGTGTAAAAAGTTCACTGTATATAGTCACTAAACTATTTCCGTTTTCTAAATCTCACAGAGTGTATAAAAACAAAACTTTGTAATTTTCAGAAAACTCAATAAAGCTTATAGAGTTTTAAAAATACATTTTTATATACATACATACATACATGCAGCAACAACAAATAAAAAGCTTTATCATTTCCGTTTTGATTTAAAATATTAAAAATGATTCAATTCTATAAAAGAGCGACACAAAAAAAAATATGAGAAACTGTCACGTCAGAATACAAAATGAATTCACAATTTTTATGTTTTTTTTTGTTTTTTAATAAAATTTTTAACAGAAATGAAAAATTAATTTAAAACAATTTTTCTCTTGGAAGTGTATTTTCTGCTAGCTTTTCATTTGAGTAATGTTACAGATTTCAAATTTTTTACGTCTGCAAGTTTTTTTTTTTTTTTTTTACTATCGTACATAGAGATATTCGTATACAACGAACTTACACTTAATTTTATTCTGTTTGTTTATCTTTATTTATCTATGTTAAATCTGGTTTAATCTTTTTTACTCGTCGCTTTTTGGTTGAATACGTCGAAACCTCACACTGTATAAATATCTTGAAGCAATGATGTGTAATTTTGGTTGGTATAAGTACTCGTTTTTTCTTGTATTTATGAAGTCGGAAGAATTGAAGTTGAAAGTCTGTGGTGGTTGAATCTGTTGTGAGTTAAAGCTAATGTACTGCAAAACATTTTAAACGAAACATAACGTTTCCTACAATTTGTCTAGGTGGATTATTGATCTTATTATTTGAAAACAGAAATTCTGTTATTTTGTTATTTATCATCAGCATCATTTGGATTTTTGATAAATCAAATGAAAATTTAAAAAATTTCTTTTAAATCCAATAATAATTATTTTGAAGGTTTACCGGAGATCTGGGTCGGTATCATGAAATCCGGACGGAAATTATTGACGTTTATTGTTTCTCACTGGTTACAGATCCGTTCGGTAGAGAGACCGTATCATAAATTCCGTACGGTATATTCATTTTTCAATTGAATAGTGTTGACCGTTGGGAGTTTAGATTAATTCAAATTATTTTATATCTCTCCGTACTATTTTTGTGGCCTATCGAAAAAATGTAAGCATATTTTGTTAAAAACTGTGGTTGATTATAATGTACAGCATCTAAATTACAGGAATTTGTTAGAACAGTTCATTGCTGCGGACTCGTCAGATGAAGTGGAAGCTTCGCGCATTATGAATACAAAAGCGGTAAGGAGACATTTGAGGGACCAAAGCAATCCTTTATCACTTGAAGATTTTATGTAAGTAGACACATAAATAATACTTGTTCGAAAATTGTATATTAATTGTTTATTCAACTTAGACACAGAGATTTAAGCTTACAAAAGCAGCTTTAATTTTTCTGGAGGAAAAGTTAGCGCTAAGTGTGGAAAAACTTTAGCTGCATTACCACAACGCAAAACTATGTGTTCGTGGGATAAAATGGAACGTATATTTTGTGTCGAATTCATTACATTTGAACCATCACAGGTTACCAAAGCTCACTTGTTCCAAAAATTTAACTTCCATTATATTTTCTACTGTGAAATCCAGCAATTTTGTGGCAATCACAAATAGTGGATCTAGGCATGCCCATTTGCTGCACCTACTATTCTGTAACTGGTTCCACTTGGCAGCCACAACAAAAATACCATCAATTCCATTTCCGGTCCCCAACCATGGTTTTATTGGGTAAGAATATTTGCGTATAGCGATAAAGGTGTTGGATGACATTTTTAAAAGCATTCTCGTCACAGGATCATTATAGGAAAGTATTGAATTAACAATACTGTTTGATGAAGACATAGTATAAATCGTTGATCGTTGCAAAGAATGAATTTTGTTATATTTATAAACATTAGAGGGTAATAAGATATCTGTAGTTTGAACGAATACCTAGGAGGTTCGGCGATCCATTATTAAAGGTCGCGTGAAGTTCCTTGTTCTTCTAATAAACACATATTAAACAGAAATAAAATCACATTTGGATCAAATTCTGCCTCCATTTTTATATTTTTAGATCTGCTTGCAATTTATCGTTTATTGTATATGTCAAAATTATTTTAGTATTCGGACAGCAAATGAACTTATTACAAATGTGGAAGAGAAAATTATTTCAGTAATGTCAAATTTATCACAGAAAAATTATTTCGCACAGCGAAATCCTTATTTGCACCAAAATGCTTGGAGTCGAGGCCATTCACTGTGTCCTCTAGCCCCGCAGAACGTGATAATATTTCCTCCACCGCAATAAACTGCTTAATTTGGCATGGTCCACCACCTTTTTTTTAAATTCTTTTTTATTGTGGTTTAGTTTCCGTTTAACTGCCCATTTTTGATCTTACCAAACGGAAGGACGCAATACTGTGTTATCTTTTTCCACTCGTTTTCCGTTTTGGTTGGTGGGCCGTTAGAATTTAATATATTTTTGAGGTTTTTCCAAGAAATGGTCCTTTTATTTCGCCCTTGTTAGTTATTTAGAAGCCCGCTGGCAAATTCAGGATGATTTTCCATAAAATCACCCAACATTTTTTTTTTTGTGAAGGGTTTGTAAATTGTTTTCTGTTTTGCATTTTTATGTAAAAAAATGAGGTTATGTTATTACGAAAAACTTTTTGAATAATAACTCAATTAAAATTTAATTTTTCTACTTACTTTACGTTGGCATTTTCTTTTACCATTTTTAGTTTTATTTTTTTAATTAATTCAGAAATTTATTTTAAATTATTCGACCGAAATAAAATGCGTGTCACAAATTATTTATTAACAGAAAAAGCATCTACTGTCAACTATATTAATGATACTATACTGAAAAAGGATATTTATGATACCACTTTCACGGTATACCATCGATTACCGTCAATATTTGACCGGTCGCGGATTTCATGATCCCGCTCCTGCTTTCAACCAGAATCTACTGGTAGTTAATTCATGTTTTTAAAATCTTATATCTATTTATATCAGGTTTTATGGAATCTCAAATAATTTAAATCAAATCATTATAATAGAGCCATAATGATCTCATAATTTATTTTTATAACATTTCGCTATTTCGGTTGAGTTCATTTGAGTTTTTTGTCCAATTATAATCATTATTTTAAGGGTTGGCGATAAACGCTCGATGGAGATGGACGTGTTTTTGTCTATCTCCGTAAGTAAAATATATTTTATTTTATAAATTCAATTTTTCAAATTTTTAAATTTTAAATTTTGTTTTAAGTTTTAAGCCAAAATTAAATTAAATTAAATTTAAATTTTGGTCAAATTAAATGAAAGTAAATTAAATTAAATAAAAGTAGTGTTAATAGATGTTGTGTTTGTGTTATTTGGTGAAATAAATAGTGTAGTTTTATATACAGATATATGTACATATAAATAGTTTGGTGAAATGTGATAATATAAAAATGGTTAATGTAATAAGTTTTTTGAAAGTTTGATTCAATAAGGAAAACGTCATTAAATGCGCTCAAAAAATAACTAACGGTACTCTCAAGTACCGTTGCAGAGGTATTTTTGGCATCACACGTATGTATACATATGTGTGATGTTAAATTTTGTAAAAAAAAAATTTCTTTATATATTTATTAAATGATATTGGTTGGGTAAGGAAATTTTGTTGACTATCTTTTTGTATAAAAAATGAAGAAAACATCTTTACATGGGGTATACAAATGTATAATGGGGTATGTTTGGTGTTAGTGTTCTACGATAAATACTACTTATTGTGAGTTTCATTATATGTATTTGTTAAATGAGGCCTCTAGAATCAAAACTAACATTATCCAAAAATGTGATATTTGGGAATTCATGAATAACTATTCTGGTCTTATTTTTTGTGATATTGTTTCACTCAGTAACTAATTGAAAATCACTAAGATGTTTTGAAACGTATCCCTTTCAAAAATCTTAAACTTTTACATCAATCACAACATTATAAGCTGTTAAATGTTGGATAATATTACTATTGTAACCAATGTTTGGATAATGTGACTTATGATTTCTAATACTTAGGGTATTGTTAGTTTTGACCTCAAATTTAAATAATAGTTGTTTATATAAGGGTTGAAATACCTAGCGTTGTGAGTATACAATATTAAAAAAACACAATTTAAATTGTTAATAAACGTTATTATTGTAAATAAAACAGAAATTAATAAAAAACGTTAAAACAGCCATCGTTAAAAAAAAAATCAGTCCTACTGTATTTTTATATATTAAATTCAATTTAAAAGATTCACAATTAAATTTTAATAAAATTTCTATATTAATAGATTTGTTGCCTCTTCCACCATTTCACAGGTAATGTTTTCTTCGAGGTCAATCATGTCAGAACCGTTTATAACGTCAACATAAAACTGTAGATCTCGATTATCTCGCCAATTTTCACCAAAATGCGTGGTGAGGAGTTTGTCAACATCTATTTTCTTTTCGCGGCTTAAATTATTTCGTACTGTAATTTTATCTGGTTCTAACTCATCGGATTTTTTCCCAACCTTAAATAAATTCTTAAAAACATTTTTATCACTATTATATGTCACCTCCTCTCGTACAATGATTTTATTAGCATTGTTTTTTTTAAGAATGATCCTTTTGCATTTTGAAATCTGAAAATGCCAAGATTGGACCGATTTCATGGTGGTCTTCATAGCATATTTAAAGTTGAATACTTCGTTGTTCTGCCCTACAAGTTTAACAGTAGCATAATTGGAGATAACATCATAAATTTGTTCTTTCTTTGATATTACTTCCAGCTTTTTAATTTCCTTTTCGATGAAACCAAACACCCTGTCCGGTGGAATAAAACTGTGACCTGTTACAGGATATACCATCTCGATCTCTTTTATATGGTTTGGAGCTTTTGTTGCTAACCCATAGCTACACATAGCTACGAATGTAGAATTTTTATTTTGAGCAGCACATCCATCTGATATGAGGCGTATCCTATCAAAATTTGTGAAGTCAATCGCACATATTGCATCAAACGTACAAGATGCAATAATATTAGAGTCACGAGGGATTTGATTTTCGGTCCAACAGTCCATACAACAAATTCAATAAAAAAATGAAAATTAAAAATTTATTAATAAAATCTGTTTTGTTTTACCGAATAATGAACGTTTTCGATCACTAGTGATCATCTTCAGATTTTATATTTAGTCACGTTTAGTTATAAATTAAATCTGAAGATGATCACTTAGTGATCGAAAACTTTCATTTTTCGGTTAAATAAAACAGATTTTATTAAGAAATTTTTAAAGTATGTCTTTTGTAATTTTAATTTTTTTTTAATTGAATTTTTGTGTGGATTCGAAAAGGTGATCATTTCAAGAGATAACCTAAGCACTTTAAACTATTATTATTTTTTATTTAATTTAATTCTTTATTTAATTAATTTAATCTTATAAATTTGTATAAGCGTGTCCACTCTATTTTGAGTATGACCTCTTAACCAAACAAACATAATGTTATATAATACTTCCGAGACAATAACATAAACGAGACATTACATTCACAATGCACCACATCATCCAGAAAAGTTTCATGCCTTTTATTCTTTTGCCAAGGGTTGTTTCTATATACTCCTCAGTTTATTCGGTTTGGCAACACCGATCACTGAATTCAAGCTTGTCCCACGGTTGTAGCATTTCTCCATTTTAGTTTAAAAAAAGAAATTAAAAAAAATTCAGAAAAATTATAAAAATAAAAAATTATACTCCAACTTACGATTTGTAGTGAGCTTTCATTTCAATTTTACCAGAATGTCGTTGTTAAGAGCAATTTATGAATTTGGATTAAAATAATTGAATTATTAAAAACGAAAACAATTCTCTTAAATGATATGTTGAAATTTACACAATTATTTTAATATCTCGCTTATTTTTTGATTGATAGATTGATTCATTTTGATTGTATGAAGAAGCGATCCCATCATATTACCAACAATAAAAATCCCCCGAAAAAATCCAAAAATTAAAAATTCAATGCCCCATTAAAAAGGAAGACGCCATTAAGTTTTTGTTAACTACAATATAAAAACAAAATAGGAACCTACATAATTTCTTGTAATCCTTGCGCAGAAAGGACTGTAGCGACTCACTCATTTGGCAATTTAAAATATTCATCACTCGTTCATCGCCACAATACACCAATCAAGTATATTGGTGCGCGCATCCGCACTCTGCAACAGATTTACATAAACCCAGCAGTCATCCACACTAACGCAACGCACTTCACGTTGTTCGAAATAGACTGCTGTCAAAACATTTGGCGCGACACATATCGTTTTACTTCACTTCTTTTACTTTCGTCTTCGTTCGCACAACAAGAAAAATATTATAACGAACAAGCTGCAGCAACAACAACAACTTCAACTGTTCATTTTTTGCTTTTCATGCGAACAAAAATTACTTTTATTTTTCAATTATTGAATTCGGTAAAATAATAAAATAATACGCGTAGCTATTTTATGGTGGTGGTGAAAATTTATATAAATAAAATTGTGTATCTAAATTATAAATAGTGCGGTTTTCAATCAAAATAAAATTGTTCTTTTGCGAAGAAAAATTCCGCCATTTTGCAACATTAAAAATACGCGTTTTAATTGTGTTTGGAAAATACAACAATTTGTTTATACAGAAAATAATTATATACTGGACGACACGCCAGTATAGGACCAATGCTAAGCGACCTTGGAGAGTTATTTGTTTCAGTATGTGAAATACAAACGTAAATATGTTAGTATTAGAAATGTTAAATTTTTTTTAAATTTTTCTGACGTTTTCCTGTCGTCCTTGCGCAAAGGTTCCAACGGTAAGCGACTTTGGGGAGTTCCCTATTTTAGTATGTGACTAATTAATAAAAAACGCATATTTCTTAAAAATCAATTTCTATTAAGGCTAGAATTTCAAAAAATCGCCAAAGCGGGATTTAAAATAATATTTCTAAAATTTGTTAAATTTAAAAAAGTTGATTTTTTTGGCATTGTTTTTTTTTTTTACGATTTTTCTTATTTTGGATAGCGACACCAGCCCTACGAAAAATCATTAAACAAGATCTCCTGGTAATTTGAATTATGCAGCGGGCCCACTATACATCCGTTTTTACATCAACTTGGAATGATTGGACAGAATGGTTAAAATATGATTGTGGTCGACCCGGATACATACACTTTGCCGGTCATTACTTACTAGTTTTGCTCAGGCTTAGCACAACAAAATTCTTTTTAATATAATCTTTTGCATTTTTACTTTCTTTTACGTTTATAAAATAAAGTTTAGTAGTCATGACCTTGATATTTTTAGATATTTATCATTTTTGAGGTCGTGACTCCGAAAAATTGGGTTTCGAAGTGGTGTCTGCCTGTCGATCTGTCTGTCAGTCTATATCCTCTACAGCGCAGATGTAGTAACCAATCGAACTTTATATTTAAGATTTTTTCTGAAATTCGGAGCGAAAGAAATACCGCTCCGGCTCCGCTCTCACTTCGCATGGATATAAATTCGCTCCACTATTGCTCCGCTCCGGGAAAAAAATGTCAGATTCGCTCCGCTCTGCCACTCCGCCCCTTCAATCCGCTCGGCTCCAATGTCACTGGAGATATTTATGAGATAATTAATAGATACATAAATGAAGTAAGTAATGTAATGATTGTTTTTATAAAACACCATCGCTTGACGTCTACATTAAAGAATTAACTTTTAAGCTGTAACCACAGAAATTTATGTGCAATGTGTATTTTTTACAATTTTAGGTTGGTTATGTAATATGTAATAGTTAAGGAAATATAGAAAGTAAGGTACAGCTTTTTTTTCAGGAGAGCGAAAATATATTAATTTTTTTAAACGCTCGATATAATTTTATAGGATTTAAATAAATTTGGAAATAGTAAATCCCTCTTTGAGTTAGTAACTGTGCTAAAACCTTTAGAATCAGCTGGAATCAAAAAAGAGACACATCATATGTGGTTTATCATATAGCAAACCTTTTATTGATTAATATTCAAAGGACGCCTGATTTTAGATAGAAGAAATATCAACTGGCTACCACCACCTAAATTTAGCTTAAATTCAATTATCGATAGTTCTATACATTTTTTCAATTTTATTAATTTATCGCTAATTTTAAAATTTAGTTAGTTATTTTATACTTCCGTGATGAAGATTCTCCAACATTCGGTTGAGTTGGGGTCAATGACTCTCTTAAATCTCTAAATAATTGCAATTGAAAAAAATTAATGTTTATCGAGAAAGATACCTAAATATGTACTAATATAGTTAAATTAAAAACTGGAGTTTGGACGACTTATCGGATAATCGATGAAATTTGAGGTACACTACAATTTTAATTTATTGCGTACCTCGGAACATACATATGAAATGAACATATTAAATATTATAGCTGTCAAAGAGTAAATCCTTCCTTTTTGACAATATTTGTGTACTAATTCCGTTTCTTGAGGGCAAGAGCCTTTCATATCTTAGTGTGTTGCTCAACCTTTTTACTTAAATTATTTGAAATGATCAGTTAACCTTTGATTGTTAAAAGCTAAATCAACAAACTGCAAACTTCTTCTTTTTTTTTTTTTTTTCCGCTGGCGCTACATCCCATGGAGGGATTTGGCCGCTTCATTTGAAGTTTCATAATCATTATTTGTAACGGATAATGAGTGATTAATTCATTGATCCAACATTAACCAGCCGTGATTTTTTCATCACCCGCCGGGAATCGAACCCGGAACCTCCGGAGCTTAAAGCAAGCATGCTAACCACTGTGCCACCGGGGCGGCAAACTTCTTCGCATAGAATTTATTATGTCCCAACATCGTTCCAGAAATATAGATTCCCAGTCTTCTTCAAGGGCCAACAGGTTACCCCTTACACAATCGTAGCCATTATGCAGCTGCCTAATACATGACCAGAACAGCTTACGTGATGGGCACCCTAACTGGAGGGTCATGGATCTGGTAGTTTAATCTACTCAACATTGGTCCTCCCCGTCAATAGACGCCAAACCACCACTTGTCTTGCATGTAGCCCCACCTCCGAGCATATGGTCTTCTGAAAAAGGGTTTATCATATTTTGCAGTATATATCATTCACGCATAGATCAGTCGATAAATGTTTATGCAATATAAAGGCCCTACACCATTATATGAGAGACCCACAAAGAATATTACTCCCTCTATAAAATTTACTCCCTACACTAAGTATATGCTATTTACCATCGGAACCAAATAATTTAATTTTTGTTTCGCTGCTGAACAATATCTTTCTCCATTTTTAGCCATTGCCACGTTTTCAATCAACAAGATCTTGTTCAAATCGAATTCTTTCCCTAACATTATTTTGCTCAACAGTGGTACCCTTTGAGCTGTTCTTCAAGCTTGCCACGAAGATTGCTCTTGACCAATCTGCTAGGAAATATACGCATACCAATTTAAGATATAACTTTTCATCAACAGATATTTTAAAAGGGTTCATCTTGATGATTTTTGATATAATAATTCGATTTTCCTTGATTTCTCAACTTTTGAATCAGCATTCTTTCTTCGATTATCAGTCGAAATATCATCCCTTCGTTATTTAATAAAATTATTTATAAAAATGTTTATTTCTATTTATTTTATAATTTCTATTAACTACACTGTTTCCTTTTCAACAAATACTAAAACAAAAACAATTTAAAGAATAAATAAAGCATTCCTAATTAATGGTTCACGCTTATTTGACGTTTTCACCTATTTCAGGGGATTTTCCAAACATGCAAATAAAATTAAGTACCATCCGATTCTACTTGGTGGTACTAGTACAAAGTTCGATTACTACACAATAGATCAACAATCGAAAGAGTATTATTACTGAATGTCGAATTATTGTTTTATTTAACTGCTGTTCATAATTTTCTGACCAAGTCTATATATTTGAATGTCCTAATATTTAATTCGTCATATTCTTTAACTTGGTTTTGACTTTATAATGTTGCTAAATTAGGTTGTATTTGTATTGAAAATCTTTTTCCACGGTGACCTAAAAAATTTGGGGCGCGACCGTGCAGTTCGCACACACCTCGAACCAGCCCTGCTTGTTACCATCATGCGCGCACTAAAATGACGATGCATTGCGATATTTTATTTTTTGTTTGGTCTTTGTGTTCATCACTTCGTATTTTTTGTTGTCGTATGTTTTCTGTGTGGTTAAGTGAGATATTCAATGCGAATTCAAAGTGGAAAGTGCACCGCCAAGTTTGAAGATGCTGTAGTGGTTAATTGAATTAACATAAATTATAAATCGTTACTAAATTAAAAGTTTTTTCTCTGGGTGTATTTGCAATTTAGAAGCAATTTGCTCCAACTTATTCCGATTTTACTAATAAGAAAATTTAAGGAATAAAAAATTATATTTTCAAATAATGAATACTTGCTCGTATATATAATCATTGAAGAGGTGAAACGTGAAAGTTGGTGGTTGTTAAACAATTAAATAAATATTTGGTCAGCGGTGAAAATCGAACCCCGGCGTATAACCAATTGTCTGCGTGGTTATCTACTGCTCTACATTCAACATTTTGTCATTTCATATTATAATTATAAGCATAATTAATATTGCGTGTAACAATAAAATCACATATAGGTAAACATTGCAAGAATATCATTATATCATTTCTTCTCACTAATTGGTTACGCTAAATTGATTGTTTAAAAAATGTTCATTGATTGTATTCAAATTTTGAAGAGTCGATTGAACAATTGGTGGGCTCGATATGTTTAATTACCACACCCCTCTCCCTTCTAAATTTTTAATTTCGATTATATTTATTTTTTCCTCTAAGAATGTATCAGTTGCACTAGGTACTACTAAAGCAAAATTAATGTTGATATCAAGTTACATTGCTTTGGCACACACTCTATTTTGAGCCAGAGCTCATTCTTTATAGAGCGTACCAATAGGATCAAATAACAAAAATTAATACGAAGCGAAAGTTCGTTTCTCCATCAGTAACTAATCTTTCGAAAGGGTAGGCGAACGTTAAGGCTACGGAAATAGCATGTTTTGGATGTTTTACCATATCTTTGGTAGTTCCTTCAGATATATTCTCAACAATTTTGTATCCTCAATTATGCATGGTGGCAAGATTTCATAAAAATAGACCAAATTACCTTAATTACAACTCGCTCGGATAATTAATAACTTGCTCGATAATACTTCCCTACATTGATGCAATTTGTGCCCAAACTTCTTAAATTACTTAAATCTATATTTCGTCTAATAAATGTAAACATTTCTAAATAAGATTATAACATACGAATAAATAGGAAGAAATGAAACACACAAAATATTTAAAATGTGCGAGAATGGATAAAGGATCTGAAAAAAGTGCAATACATTTTTCTGTCTATGAGTATGTATGCACAAAACTAAATTTTCGCACAAACAATACTACAAAATTTAGTATCTAGCTAAATTTATTTACTTACATCCACAAAAAAAAAAAAAAAATCTATTATTTTATCCATACAAAATTGTCTAACTGTATAAAAGAAATGTCCTTAAAAAAAATAATATTTTTGTACATATGGGAGTATAGGAAAATCCTTGAAAGTAAAATAATAATATTTGTTTGTTCTATACATTGAGGTTGAAAATCCAAAGCTACACTCATATGTTTTCTATTTATATTTTGTGATTTGTATTTTTATTCACTATACAAAGATTTTATGTAGATATGTACAAATAACACATCCCTCTTCTCCTATTCCTAAAATATAATACTCTGATATAAAACGAACAAGCATTCCATTGTCAGAATTTATTTATTTATCTTTTAAGCTTTTAAGTTTAGTTAAGTTTTAGTTTCGGTTGTTTGTTTTTGTATAGTATTATTATTATTATTATTACGGTAACTATTATTTTATGTATTTAATTAATTGATGTGATAAACAAGTTTTATTGTTGTTCCATATAAACAAAGTTTATATAAATGCTTTTACGCTAGGCATTTCTGGGTTGATGATTTAAATTCTTTGATACGGGAAAACTACAGTTTAATGGTAATTTACGTTTACCATAAATATAAAAAGAAAAAAAAAAATCGGAATTACAGCAATAGAAAATTATTTGAAATATAAAAAGGATCGAGATGATTTAGTACCGAAATAACCTAAATAAATTTATTGTTTCAACTAATGCGTAAGCTCAATTTAGTACATGTACATATGTGCGGAGTGCTATTTTACATTAACATTTTGCTTTACAGAAGCTTACGAATATTTCAAAATAGTTAAAATACAGATTATACTTGTTCTGTCAATAGCAATTTGGGGTTTAGCCTTTTCGGGGCTATTTTATCACTTCGAAAGTAATACTCGTGTGTATTTTCTAAAGATTGTATTATACAAGAATCAAGTTTTTTAAAAACAGCAATGCTGATCGGTGATGATGGTAAACCAATAACCCTCAATATACGGTCGGAAATACTTCACACTAGCATTGCCGCCAAACATTCCAGTTCCGTAACCGTAAAATTGCCCTGTGCTTTGTTAAATTTCTGGGACATGAAGGCAATAGGTTTCTCATCATCATCGTCATCCAGCTGGTACAAGACTTCACCAATTCCTAGTGTACGGGCGTCACACTTGATGTAGAAATGATTGTTGAAATTTGGTGTATGAAGAACTGGAGCATTACTCATCAAATCTTTTAATAGTTGAAAAGCCTCATTTACTTCCTCATTCCATTGAATTTTGCCTTTGCGCGATAGGTTTGTGATTGGAGCCGTGACATCTAAAAAATTTGGTATAAAATGCTTATGCCATCTCGCCATACCAAGTAATCTACGCGTTTGATTTACGTAACTGGGTTTTGTATAGGATATGCATCTTTCTTGATGTTAGTTAGTTGTTGTTTTACTGGTAACTATATCTCCTTAATAGGCGAGGCAATATCAACATCAATTACATGTTCCGCCAAACGTGTTCTTCCCATACCTTTTGGAACGAACGATGGGATTTATTAATGATTTCATCCAAGCGAGTTTGCTGGTCATCATCAAGATCATGGATTTTTAACTCTTTCTTTGCATTTTCCACAGGACATTCTATATCATTTCAGAAATTAAATGAGGAGCAACATCAAATTCTCTCCAAAAATCAACGCCTAGGTAAATTTCTGCTTGAAGTGATGGCTCTACATAGAATTTAATAAGCTTGGTTTTCTTTGTAGCTAATCGACAACCTACGCAAAACTGATGCGTTACTTCAATTGGACATTTTGAAGACCTATGAGCTAGTTCGTGGCAGTCCCAGCATACGATGAACATTTGTGAATATAACACACTGACTTTCTGAGTTGCTTCCTGAATTGATATCTTTATCTACATCTACCTCATCATTCGCGTAATTTTGACTATTGCTCTACTGTGGAACAGGTATAGAAAGTCGCTCAACTAATTGTGTGCGTCTTGAGTGTGAATCCACAAATAGCGAAGGATCAAATCCAGACATCGACCAAAACTTTTCGTAGTTGTCACACCTTTTTCGAAGACTTTCTATTGATTTGAACCAAGGTTTTATTCATGTTTTCTATACTAGTGCCTCCAACAGTTCTTCATCTGTCCAATACAAAATCAGTAAACACTTCTTTCGTTCTGTGTCTTATATATCTTCGCATTGCTCATTCATTTTCAAGAATGCTAAATCTATACAGTGGCGGATTAAGGTCGGTTGGGGCCCCGAGCGCAGAAGAAAAAATTAGGCCCCTTAAAAAAATAGAGAGAGGCAGGAAAATAAAAATACAGGTTCACGTATTTAAGCATCTTGGGTGTTGATTCTATAAAAAATAAGGTCGCACGTGACAAATAATAGTGACACAACTCAAAATTTCAAATTGTTCAGGAGAGCAAAAGAGAAAATGCTATTTTCGATTTTAACTACTATCAGAGGATATTGCGTCCATGGGCATCAAAAATAGGAGATCAGAAAATCAAGCCGTCGCTCGGTTTGTAAAATAAATATGAAAACGCCACTATGTCAGGTTATGAAATCGATCATTGCGCATCTTTCTGACGAATTATCTCAAAAACTCAATTTTTGAGTTGTGTCACTTTTCTAAGTCATGTGCGATGTGTAAACGTGAAAACTTGTAAAAGGCAAAGCTTACTTTTATGAGTTTGAAATTTTTCGAGAGGATTACCATTAAAATAATATCGAAAAATTGCAACTCATAAAAGAAAGCTTTGCTTTTTACAAGTTTTCACATTTACACATTATCTTTAGAGAATCAGGACACAGTTAGGAAATTCCTCATTTTGTGTAACGAGTGGGATATTTGTGAAACGAGTGAAGCGAAGCGCCCCCGTACAGCTAGTTTTATTACAAACAGTAAATTATTGAATTTTGAGAAAGTCTTTGGATGATTAAATTCCAAATGAATTTTTTAATTTTTTGGAAATCCAGTAGGCATAAACCGGTATTGAAACGAATATTTCCTCACTAGCTAGCTATGAAATATTCCCCATTTCCTAACTAGTTATGAGAAATATTCCGTTTCACAACCTACTACGATTTTAAAAAGTCGTATTTTTGTAACAAAACTGAAAAATAGTAGCAAGTGACACTCCGTGCGTTTTTTTATTATATCGGAGAGATCAGAGAGATCGAAAAAAGGCCTTATGCGTTTTTTTATCTTTCAGATAATTCAGATCGCGATCTGTTGCGTTTTTTTATTGTCTCAGATCATTATTTGAAACAAAATTTTCTCTCTGAATTTTTTTTTTAAATATTTCAGATTTATATTAATTTGACAGCAAAATGACCGAAGCGTTTGATGATTCTTAAATTGAAATTGACAATTTTAATTAAATATAATTCTAAATGATTTAATTAATTAAAAGTATAATAATAATTATTAATTATTATAAAAACATTTTTTTTTGTTTTGGTATTAGGTAAGCTTATATTTGCATAAATAAATTTGCAAATTATAAGTTTAACCCTTTCGGTTCTGAATAAATACTGAGCGACTTAAATTTTTTCTGTAATGTGATTTAGATTGCTTATGTATCAATTAAAATAGAAATTAAAAAAAAAAATGTTTCTGGTAGGCTCCGTCTGGTGTACACTCTAATGTACAAATCAAATCAAAGGTAATGAATTTTTCAAAAATTTATTTTGGCAATTTTTTTATTCAAAAATTCAAAAATACATTAATCCATTTATATTTAAAAAATATATTATATCATACATAAGTATTTCATTATATTATAACGTAAATAATAATAAATTAATAAAATATAAAATAAAAGCATACAAAAAAAAATATAAGTAGTAATTCAGTCTCACAGTTTCAAGTATCATATTGAAGATATATATTCTATCACATTTTATTTTTTATGGAATTTTAAGAAACAATTCCTATCTTTTAATAAGCAGAGATGTACCCCACATTTCTCACAGAAAACATGAGAACGAAAGCTGCATCCTTCAAATTTGCATCGAGTTGGTTTTTCTTTTGGCTAAATTCGGGAAAATGATCAACAGAATCATATCTAATATCAACTATTGGACGTACTTCGGTTCTCGTTCTACTCATTTGTGGGTCAAATTTCATATTTGTAATATCGGTTGGTGGTCGACCTCGTTTTCGGGTGTTTTTGTAAGTATTCATAAGGTAAAGTGCAACATTCAACCTAAACTCTAACAGTTCCATTATATCTTTTGCCGCTACGTTTTGTTTTCGCATTTGTTGCTTATATGCAATCCAACATGCACTGCAGGCAAAATCAACAAAATGCGTCATTTCTCTTAGTAGCCATTTCTTTGATCTAATAAATATTCTATAATATTGAATCATTTGGTCTAATAGATCTACCCCGCCCATACCGGCATTATATAAACTCACAATCTCCGGTTGCAGAACGTCCACGTAGCATTTGGTAGATGAATTCCATCGTTTAACTGGGTTCACGTCTCCTTTTTCTACAAAATTCGATGCCAAGTAAACTGGTTTGTTGTCGAGACATTTGACAATAGATATAGAATCGTCTTGACTCACACATTGTTCTATATATCCGCGTTCTTTCTTTTTAAATTTGCGGTCGTCCATAAAATTCGGTTTTTGAAACCGATTAATGCGAGCAGTCCCAGCTGCATTAATTCCTTTATGTTTTTAAATTTCTAATAGATTATATGACGTGAAAAAATTGTCAAAATAAATTGTGTGTCCTGGTACTTCAATTCTTTTAATTAAATGAAGCACCACTGCCGCTCCAAATCCAAATCTTTTTCTATGAAAATCCGAAATTTCTGTTTGTGCACCTTGGTAAATTATGAAATCATAAGGCTTTCCAGATTTTCCATAGAGTAGAAATAACTTTAATCCCCAGGGAGATGGTTTATCTTTCATGTATTGCTTTGCAGACAAAGTACCTTTGAAAGAGATCATCTGTTCGTCTATTGCAAGATTTTCTTCTAACGGTATCTGCATTCATCTATCCCTAACGGTATTTAATATGGGGCGAACCTTATAAAAGACATCCTTATTATCACGTGGAATTTCCAAATTATTAACGACATGAAAATTAGACCGTAATTGCCAAAATCGGTCTCTTGTCATGGTTCGCATAACATGCTCATACCAATTAGCCTGCTCCAATACATTTTAATTTTGGGAAATTTAGTACATCCAATAAATATATGTACTCCGATAAATCTTTTTATTTCATTAATATCGGTTAGCTTAAACGATTCACTTTTCTGGATGCCGTATATATTTGTATACTTCACCATTGTTTCAAAGAGCTGCTCGGTGAAGTACTTCATAAAATATTTTCCCGGAGTTTCTTCAATAGTTTCTATTTCTTCCGGTATATTATATTCGATCTTACATTTAGTAAATTCACTTTGTCTCCATTTTATGTCGGTTCGATCAGTCACATTAGTAAATTCATCTGAAGCGGTTTCAATCTCATCTATTATTTCAAAATTTACATTGTCTACAATTGTCATGGTTCCATCGTCCGATACTCCTGCGATAACAGATGCAACTTGTTCTTGGGCGTTATTTGGATTTTCATTATCTTCATTAATTTCATCCTCTTGCTCTTTTTCAGTCCTTGTTTTATGCGGTTTTCTTTGAATATTCGAATTACTTGGTTCCGTAATAGTATCATAGTCCCAGAAATAAATAGGTTCATCTGTGGCGACTCAAAATATAATCAATTTGACTCCACACAAAAATTATATGTTCTTTGCATACCAATCACGGTTTTCCTCATTTTACCCAACTGCACCCTATTACAAATCATTTATTGTTGTTGATTCCCAAAATACAAAATATTCCGTACTCATATAATAAAATGCAATTCAATATATGATCGAGGTATTGGTGAACAGATTAAGTGATTACCATCATGTCTTACGTACACCAAACCAACTAGCAGCAAGATATATTTATTTTGTATTTTATTTTATAAATTTAATCAATGAATTATTGCTATAAATTTGTCGTGTTAATTAGTATGTGTGCCAGTTGGGGAAAACTGACGATTTTAAAAAAACTTGATTTTGTACGAACATTGTAATTTAAAAAAATAAAAATTTGTCAATTTTTAGATGAAGTACAAAGCTTGAACTCGGAGTTTAATTTTTTCTTAAAAAATAAATTAATTCAAAATAAAATAAATAAATTAAAAATAAAATCAAAATAAAAAGTTTTTTATTTAACTATCAAAACTCATAGTGCGAGTGAAACTAATATAAGTGTTGTAGTTGCTTTGCTTAAACGGGGTCAATTCAAGAGCAACTATACATCCTCTTCCTCTCCATTATCAGGATCGTCACTTTCATTTAATGTAGTTAACAATTCTTCCTCTGTAAAATATTTGCGTGCCATTGTAAGCTATAATTAAACGTAAACATTTAAAAATTCCACTAATAATACTATGATGTATACTTATACCATAGAAAAAGAATATAAGAATATTCCTTTTCATATATTAAAATGGCATTCGAACCACCAAAATAGATAATTTACGTACTG
Organism: Tipula helvola; assembly: GCA_963556165.1. NCBI lineage: Eukaryota > Metazoa > Arthropoda > Insecta > Diptera > Tipulidae > Tipula > Tipula helvola. The sequence goes on from OY744483.1 coordinate 106,199,270, forward strand.
ACTGTATGCACTCCAATACAGAAAGAGACCAACATGTAGTTTTAATTATGTTCCTATCCTTGTTACACATTAGCTAAAGGAAAACAAGATTGCATTTGTTTTTTATACGGGTAGTAAACCAATATTTAGGAATGAATGAAATAATAATAAACAAGACTAGACGATAACCAAACATTCGTGTGGGATCGTATTGTTGAAAACCTATAGCAACAAACGATTGTGTTACCGTAGTATGTGTGTATAAGAAATAATACGATCGTTTTAATGCCATTCCCTATGTAGTGAATCTGTCTCTTCATGAAAATCATAAAACGAATGTATATTGGCTTGTGCTTATGGAGGAGTTTTATATAGGTAATATTTAAATAGAAAATTTGAATATGTATTTACATATTTTATATCACGTTTGGATATGGCGGCAAATCACTAATCTAATATAACTCAATGTACATTTTTATAACCAATGAATAGGGACAGCTTAGCTTGTATTTTGTATATATGGAACATTTGCGTTGGTTTGATATATTTTATTTGTGTGTACTCATTAAAAAAATAAGAACATTATCCATACATACATACATACATACAAACATAATATCATTTCATTTGCAATTTTGTTTTTTGTATATGATAATTATCAATAGTTACATATACATATTCATTTTTAATCCTTATGGACAAATATGTTTTATCTTTTCGACAAAATTTAAGAGATAAGTTAAAAGATCAAGGTCAATACGAACGGAGAACAAGCGAGAACCAAAAATTGTATTCGAGTATATTTTCTTCGGCCAGGAGTTTGGTGTTCTGTGTCGTTACACACAATTGATTTAATTGAAATAACCAGTTTGTACAATGTCATTGCCTTTTCGTTTTAATGAGTGGGATAAGTAGGTTATTAAGGTTTTAGTGATACAAGATGAAAATAATGAATAAGAAAAATTTTGAAGGAATCAAACGCTGTCATTTATGGATGTGGGAAGTTGATGATTTTTCAGCGTTGAAATCGGGAATTGATGTTTACTTTTCGTATCTGAATTAAAGGTATAGCTTATACTTCGGCCAGTCACATTTTGTGTTCTGAGATGTTATCGTTAACGATACGGTTCCAATGCCAATGACTTAACATCTTCCAACTGTCTACGACAATGTAACAAACTTGTAATCGAAATGTGTGGTTGTTGTAGGTTGTGGATACGGTGAGGGAGAGCATTAAAATTTAATAACACTGAAGACTAGTCTGACATCAAAGATTGAATCAACGTCTTCGGAAGAGGAGAGGGAGGGGAAATAAAAATACACTTTAAAACGATTATTATTATTATGAATTTAAAAATATGTTTAAATTTTAATTTTTATTTTAACTTTTTAATATTTTTAATTTTCTACAAGCTTGATTTGTAAGTGGTCGCTTTGTTGATTTTAAAAATTCATTGTTTAAAATAGACCATTTCCAATTTTTCCTCATTAAGACCAATATAAAAAAATAAATTAGTTTTTCAATGTGCTCGAAACACGGATTATTTTGGTCAGGTAAGAACGCAGTATACTCATGTGCAAGCATTTCAATACATTTCTGTGTTAAAAGTTTGATTATTTTTGGAGAGCTGCAATTATTATGATAGTACGTTTCAAACAATTTTACCAAAGATCGAGCTATTTGGCCAAATTCTTCGGTTGGGGCTGTTAGAGATCCAAATTTGTTTTTAACCTTAGTAAAATTTTTTTCACTTAAAAAGGTTTCAGATATGTTAATTTCTTCCCCATCTTTCAGTAGTTTCGCTTGACAACTTTCACAATCGATTTTTTTTAAAATACAGTAACCACTGAAGTACATTATTGCGTTATCTTTTATAATATTGATATCGGCTTCCTCAATAACTTTATCTGACGGAGATATATTAATTGAGTCACCTTGAAATTTTATACTATTTTCAAATTCCGATTTGAAACTGTGCCAATCTAATTCAATGTTTTCTGCTTCGTCGGAAATACAATTTTGAAATGGTGAATGTAACGTTATTTTCCTCACAACAATATTAGCAAAATGTATACCTATTTCGTGGCTTGATGGCATGTAATTGAATCCGCCCTTCCCTCGCAAAAGTGAAAAGAAATTTTCCAGACAATCCTGATTGGTTCGACCCGTAAGCAAGTAGTCAACGTTAAATTCTGCTTTCAATAAATCAATTAACAAAATGTGTGCATTGATAGTAGTTTTGAGACCCATTATAAATTTAAAATATTTCTGATTTTTCGAGATAATTTTTAGGTTGTCTAAGAACGGTATGCTGTCTTCTAGTAGCTTAAATACATTATTATTATTTTTCAATGGCCGTTCATATGGAGCAGAAGAAGAAAAATTTCGACAATTTAAACTATCAAAAATGTCGTTAAATCTTTGCACAAAATGAGCTGTTGGTATGGCATTATTGATAAAACTTCCAAAAATTTCTGGTTTAACGGTTAATGTGGTTCTTATAGCGCTTGCAACTGTATTACTTAATATTTGTGCTGCCAATTTTACATTCATTTTCTTTAATGCGTTTGGTTCAAAATGCTGCTTTGTTAGTTTAGGCATTAATTTTACAGGCTGTAGGCAATCAAAATCGAATATTTTACGAATTACATTTATGTCGACAACTCCAATATCCGAATGCTGAATTTTATTTGTTAAAAATGAGTTTCGTACTGATTTAATCAAATGTGGCGCATCATATGTTGCCAGAATCTTGTGTTCGTTGACAAAAAAAATCGGGTTTTCTGGAGTCACTCCAAGTATTTTGTACGCAGCGATGTTTGTGGTGATTGATCGCAAGTTACCATTACCACGTTTAATTTTAAAACATCTTTACAAATTTGAACATTTTCTTTGATTAATTCCGCCAAATCTGAAGGCTTAAATGAATTGTTGGTCAATATATAATTTAGTGGGTATTTCCAATCATCTACCAATCCTCGAAGCATAAAAAATAAAGCTGTTGTTGCCAACTCGTTTTTTCTTTGGCGCCCATCATCGCAGAAACCTTCAACGCGATCCAAATAAACGTTTACAATTAAATCTTTTCTTATATGGATTTCGTCAAAACACAAAATGCATATTTTCGATTTACTTGACATAGGTTCAAATACTTTTTGAAGTTGGTCAATTAAAACGTCATTTATTCCAGGAGGTATAAATTTAATGGGAGACCATTTATATATTGATGAGGTGGATGGAAGCTTTAAATTTAATTGGTCTCTTAAATACCTATATGTTGACGCAGATTTATAAAACAATGCTTGTGCAAACAGTTTGTCGTTTGCATTGTAATAAAAGTCTTCTTTAACAAAAAGTTTGCAAACATTTTTTGAATTATCATTCACTTTTAGACTGTCTATATGGTTATCAATATTTTTAATTTTGCAATATTTTATCTGAAGTCTTTTAAAGCTTCTTAACAAATTATTATATTTCGTTTTCAAAGATTTATTATTTCGTTGAATTTTTAGAATATTTTTTTTATATAGCTGAACTAATTTAATATTTTTTTGACATTTTCCGCAAGAAGATTCACATGTTTCTGTAATTGCGCAATGCGAACAATTTATTGAATCGATTAGTCGTAGAAATTCAATTTCTTCATCAGGAGAGTTGGGTTGAGTACTGATATTATTTGTTGCTGGTGGCTTTAATATAATATTATGCAGATTCGGTTTGCTCGGACTAAAATTAACGTTACTAAACTGGTTTTCTGTTAATTGAATATTGATGTTTTGGGCGTGTTCTTCGTTATTCGGCCTTTTAACGATATTTAGAATTGGCACAGCATTTTTCGTTAAATGGTTACAAGAAGTAATTTGTTCCTTTAAAAAGTGCTTCTGACATACATAATTATATTTGGTAACAATTTCATTCGGAGAAAGTCCTATGGAATCTATCCAATTTTGTGCTTTTACAGAATTTTGTGGAAATTTAAAAAAATGTGTTCTGATTTAATCGATTGTAACTTGCAACTTGGCACAATACAAGTCAAGCTTCGTTTTCTTTTTTCCAATTGTTGGTTTGGTTCTAAATTTTTAAAGAAATAGAATGTAAGTTAATAAAATTGAATTGAAACAATACGAAATAGTAGATTGTAACAAAAATATGCGGAAAGAAATTCATTATAAACCAGTAAAAATATTGAATCAGAAGCGACAATGCGCTTCATGCAATTTTTTTAATGATTGCTTTCCCCAAGTATGTCACAAACAATTTTTTCTACGATGGTGTTTAAATTTAACGAAAATTAAGAAGTGAGCTAAGAATTACCTATATAAAGTTTTGGTTTGTTTAATTTCTTCGCGGAATTATCCTACACAACTGTTCTTGTAAATTGTAACGTACGTTGTCTCTTTTGAAATACTATCGATTTTTTCAGTTAGACAGGCTTAAAATTTTCTACTTTCATCATTCAAATCATTTTTATGGTAAATTTTAATTTTATTACATTTACCTCAATACCGTAAAAATTCTCTAGAAGTAAAATTGGTTTGAAGGGTTCAAATTAGGGTTTAGAGGGTTGAAATCGCTTAACTTTTTAGTACAATATCTCAATTTACCCTATATACTGTAAAAAAACTAGGTAAATGAACAATTTACCCGACTATTGGTCCGCAGCCTTAGAAGGTATAACAGAAAACATAAGGAAATGAAATTTTGTATTTTGTAGTAACTCTAAAAAAAAAACTGGTTTGGTTTCGGTTTTATAAATTTTTGAGATTTGTTTTTGGTGTTATTGTTTTTTTTTTCTTTTTTTCCGCTGGCGCTACATCCCATAAAGGGATTTGGCCGCTTCACAATGAAGTTTCGTAAACAATTTTTCAACGGATAATGAGTGATTAATTTATTGATCCTACATTAGCCAGCCGTGATTTTTTCATCACCTGCCGGGAATCGAACCCGGGACATCCGGAGCTTAAAGCGCGAATGCTAACAACTGTGCCACCGGGACGTTATTGATTTTGGAATTTGGTTTTATAAATTTCGTGTTTTTATGGTTTTGATTTTAAAAAACCGGGCTTCTATCCTGGCCGAAAATATTGGTTACTAACCACAAATCACTTATAATAGATTACGCCTTGCGCACTTTGCCTATTTGGATCATAAAATAAACGGCTGGCAATAATGACGTCAAATGAGAGTGAACAGCTTTGTTTCACAATATTGTTGTGTGTAATTGAATCCAAAAGTTAAATTAAATAAAATAATTAATGTGGTGCGCCATATTTAATTGTTGTAATAACAATATAAATAATGGTCCAAATAGTTTTCATTCTTTTCCAACAAATAAGAGATTGTTGAAAGCATGGATCCTATTTTGTAACAGGAAATAAATATTCCACCATAATACATCCATATTCAACCATAATACATCCATATTCAACCATAATACAACCATATTCCTTATTTTTCATACATTTCCTTTGCAATATCTTACTAACAACTCTCAGTTGACATGCTGCGCAGTAAACTACGAAAACGAAATCCACGAAGGCGTAGTCTATTATAAGTGATTTGTGGTTACTAACTATCCCGCAGATTTCCCCTTCTCAGAGAAAAAATAATGGAGAATGGGCAGCCCGCTACAAATTCGAATTTATCTTATCGGTTAGTTACTGGACAACATAAATGCAAAAACAAAAAAATTACATAAGAAAATCATGAACAAGACTTCCACAAAACGGTTGGAAATTATAATGGAACAATTAATGGCCAAAACGGATAAAACCCCTAATGTTTTAATGACTATTGCCTTCAAATCATTCAATGTCCAGAATCCTTAAATTAAGAATAGGGGAAGTTTATTGATATAACAATAAATTGATGCCATTCTAATATACAAAACACACAACACCAGCAGTAGTTTCCCAAAACTACTCGGATTCACTAGTAAGCACCGTGAAAAAGAAAAGTATATAGAGAAATGTTGTTTGTGTAATGGTGGCAGGACAAGTTCTCTCAAGACCCGGTTGAAAACGTAGACAGTCAAGTTAATGACACCAGAACGGCGATCGCCAACTTGATGTAGGCCACCTAATTAAATGCATACCTAAATTTTTATTTACGTAATATTATATCTTAAAGAAAGTATAAGTTTTTTGACATTTGTGGGTATTCTTTTATTTGGTTTTATTTTATTCTTATTTTTTAGTTTTTTTAAATTTGATGAAGGTTTTGCTTTAGCGACTTAGTAATAAAAACTTTGAGGAAGTTACTACCGACATTTTAATGGCACAAATCAAATCAAGTAAGTCAAGAGTTCAAGACGGTTAATATTAAAGAATAAATTTGAGCCACAAATCAATTTTTTCTTTTCATAATAAAATTGCTGACTTGCGGATGGAGGATATACTGCTTAAGTAAAATTGCTTGAATATGCTACAACACTATTGCAGCATAGGACTTCGAATACGCCAATTCATATATATTGTACAAACCTCTCTGAAGTATTTAAATAGGCTGATAGTTTTGTGTTTTAAATTTTTGTTAAATTTTTTGGGTCATTTTTTAACGCTTTTTCTGTAGATACCTCCAGTACAACTTTTTACAACGTTAAAATGGAGATTAGCTAGGTCCCATAACCATTTCCCTTATATACTTCTCTACTTAAAATTTAAAATTAAACAATGTTTGCCACTCTATATTTCTACAGAATATTGACATCGTATCTAATAGACCGACACTTTAATATATAAAACATCTGGATGACGCCAGTTAAATCTCGTAGTTCATTGGGCAGCGTCCTTTGTCCGATATTTCACTTGCTATACACCGCAGAAATACATACAAGCACTCAAGTAACTGTTGCAACATTTACAGACGACACAGCAGTACTCTCTATTTGAACGCCAATGTTAAATTTCGTTATTTGACTCCTAGTTGACGATAAACTAGTCGACCCTCAATTTATCAACGCAATTATTCTTTTATATAATAAATATTATAAAAAAAATCTTGAATATAATTAGTTATCACAGGACAGAGTTTCGATTTCGATTCTTGGCTAGGTTTAAATTAAAACGTAAGATATTCGCGATCTGGCAAGGCCAAACAATTCTAGTAGGGTGGTTGTAAGGGACAAGATTCTAAGTGATCTCATCAACAAATGTTTGAACCACTTGCCAGATATTATAGAGACAATAAAAACGACTATATCATCACTATTTAATTAGCCAAAATTATTTTTAAAATTAATTGATTTACTATTTTACTTTTAATTTTTCCAACTGAGAACAAGTTTGTGTGCACTAGGGCTTGTAAAAACCCGGGTTTTACCCGGGTTTTACCCGGGTTAACTCGGGTTTTACGTATAAAAAAAAACGAAAACCGGGTTTTTACAAACCCTAGCACAAATAATTTTGTTAAAAACTAAATTAATGTAATGTTTCGTAGAATTAAAATTATTTCTTTTACAAGTTAAAATTTATTACAATTTAATTTTTATTATTTTATACACCATATTCCTTGATTGAAATGTAAAGCAGAATAATTAAGTTAATTAAATTAAAATTAATAGTTTCTTAAAGTTCGTTACTTATATAGTTTCTAAAGTGTGTAAAATCAAGCATGCCCAAAATATTTTTTTAAGAGCTGTAGATTGTAAAATAAAGGAAAACAGAAAAAATACACCATCGTAGAAACAAGAATATCTCTGATCAATTTTCCTTATTCAATATTAATTGTAAATATTAATTGTTTTAAAACAAACTTACTTGATAAAGTACTTCGCATTGAGGATCCTATATTATTTTTTAAATATGCCATTCTTCCATATTCGAGTTTGTTTGTATACAGCTAATTAAGTTTCTTAAAATAATTATAAATAACGGTCTTTTTACACTTTCACACAGTGGCCTGCTATCGGTTTCGATCGTTACTTTCTATTTGAAACGTTTTTTTTTAATTAACCAAACAATCGGAAATAAAACAAAACTCGTTTAAAACGAGGAAATATCCGATTCACGAATACATATACATATAAATTAGATATGTTGTTACCTATACACTCACTAAAACCTAGAAAACATATTATCTTTTCCTGCCCTTTTCATTCCATTTTCTTTTCCTCTAAAACTTTTCTTCTAATTTTGACTGCTGAATCCATCAAACAAATAAAAATTATTACTGTAGATGAATTAAATAGGAATTCATTATTTGGGAAACCCCATCTTAAAACAATTTCTAAAGTTAACAACCGAACAAGATATCAATATTTATGTTTGGTCTACCTATGATTTCAGTTATTAATTTTCATCATTTGTCAGTTAAGGGAAAAGCATATAATTTAAAAAGGAACCGCGGAAAATGGTATTAAGCAAAATGATCGCAACATTTCAATTCAATCATTTTGTGTGTGATGATACAGAGCAACCAAACTCATGGCCACTTTTTCTCTTTCGCTTGATCTTTTAACTTATCTCTTAAATTTTGTCGAAAAGATAAAACATATTTGTCCATAAGGATTAAAAATGAATATGTATATGTAACTATTGATAATTATCATATACAAAAAACAAAATTGCAAATGAAATGATATTATGTTTGTATGTATGTATGTATGTATGGATAATGTTCTTATTTTTTTAATGAGTACACACAAATAAAATATATCAAACCAACGCAAATGTTCCATATATACAAAATACAAGCTAAGCTGTCCCTATTCATTGGTTATAAAAATGTACATTGAGTTATATTAGATTAGTGATTTGCCGCCATATCCAAACGTGATATAAAATATGTAAATACATATTCAAATTTTCTATTTAAATATTACCTATATAAAACTCCTCCATAAGCACAAGCCAATATACATTCGTTTTATGATTTTCATGAAGAGACAGATTCACTACATAGGGAATGGCATTAAAACGATCGTATTATTTCTTATACACACATACTACGGTAACACAATCGTTTGTTGCTATAGGTTTTCAACAATACGATCCCACACGAATGTTTGGTTATCGTCTAGTCTTGTTTATTATTATTTCATTCATTCATAAATATTGGTTTACTACCCGTATAAAAAACAAATGCAATCTTGTTTTCCTTTAGCTAATGTGTAACAAGGATAGGAACATAATTAAAACTACATGTTGGTCTCTTTCTGTATTGGAGTGCATACAGTCAGTACGTAAATTATCTATTTTGGTGGTTCGAATGCCATTTTAATATATGAAAAGGAATATTCTTATATTCTTTTTCTATGCTTATACTAAGTAAATATAAATAACTTGTACGATATTTCTTAAATTTAGTTTCATTCACTCTATTTGTGCATACTGAAGTACTGTGCATAGAGATGTACATTACCTTTGAATCGATTTGTACATTTACATGTACACGCAATTTATAATTTTATATCACGTATTCAACATTATTTTACATCATTTTTAATTATAACCTAATGTAATTTGCACTATTCTAAGTAAATTAAACATAATTTAGCTTACCTTGATCGGCTCAATATGGTTTAAAATGAACTTCGAGCTTCACGACTTTTAACCACAATCCAAAACGATATTCGCACCTTCACTATTCTCTGAATATTGATCACATTTACGATTTTTTTATTATTTATTGTTAGGCGTAGTGTGAGAGAAAATCAGAAAAACACAACTAAGTATAAATGAGAAGAGAATATAAAAAATTGCGCTAAATATCGTTTGTTGAATTTGATGTACATGTGTATGTACAAGAGGAATGAGAAGGTTAATACCAAAAAATAATTTGTTTTAATTAATAAGACAGCTAATAAATTAAAATAAATATTATTATTATTATTTTTTGTTTTCTAATTATGTAATTATAAAATTTTATTATTTTAATTAAATTGGGTATTTTGAGTTCAAGAAAGATATGCATCGCAGTTCAAATGGTAACACAGCTCTATTTTGTTTCACTTTAATTTTATTTCGTTTTATTTTTTCCAGTGTAATTAAATCTGAGAAAGACCTATTCAGATGACAATCGCTTGGTTCTCTCCGATAAATTATCTGTCTGATCTCTCTGATCTCTCCGATATAATAAAAAAACGCACGGACTATTAATCAAATAAAACAAAATTACAAAACTTTAAAGTTACAAAACGACTTTACATTTTTAAAGTCCAAAGTCAACGCAGCTGGTATGAAATACACTTTATATTTGCATGCGGGACGAAACGCAGCGTAGCCGAGCAAGTGCAAAGAATGCGTGTCAAAAAGCAAAACCACTTTTAATCCGAATAACGCACGTACTATTTTTTCTCCATCGAAGAAAATACATTGCGTACCCTAATTATAAGTACAAATTACACGCAATTTAAAATTTCTAGATTGAAAATTTGTTGAAATATCTAGCTAAGAAGGAGGTCTTAACTTTTTTTCGTTTGGGCATTTTACCAAGTGATGACGTGTCAAATACTTTTAATATTGAAAACAGTATTAAAGAACATACATCTTTAAACATTTATGTATATTAAATTATTAACCCATTTTTCTTTTCTTCTACACACAATGTAAACACGAAAATTACTTTAGATACTTAGCCATTAGAAAAACTGGAAAGTTAGAGTTTTGCGGGGCCCCGGGTGCGCGCCCGGTGCGCCCGCCGTTAAATCCGCCAGTGAATCTATATCTAGAAGCTCCTTTCAACTCCTTCCAACCGACATACTGGTTTTTTGTGATGAATATATAATAAATCTCCGCTTTGTCTCTCACGTAGTTACGCTTTACAAAAATTAACTCTGGTCGTGGGATTCTGTCTTGCTTTGAATGTTCTTCTAACTTCATTAGAAAATCTTGAACATTATCATCATCGGTTTTTTTATTGGTTTTGCCGGAAAACACTACTTTCCACTTTGACGGGTCTGGAACTTCACTGCCTTGGATGTCCTCTGTATTTTTGGGATCTAGATGAAGAAACGGAATTGGTAGAGTTGGTAGTTTCTTGTTCACTCTCTTCAGAAAAATCAAAAGCTGATTGTCTGCGATTGGTTCGATGATGGTTTCCTAAATTTATCAACTGACGGATACAAAAACTCCTCGATCCACGGAATATCGTAATAGCTTATAACAATATTACCCATGTCCTAAAAATTATAGATCAGTGAATTATAAATTTGGTGATTTCCCAGTACAGCGTAAAGTTTATTTTCATTGCACTGGAAACTTGTAATTTATCAGTTACGTCCTTTTAATTATATATGCAGACTCTAGAAATAAAGCAACTATAATTTAATTCCTTTTATGTTTTTTTAAATTTTTTTTTTACTTATTTCTATTTTTTTTACATGACATCGCTTTGACTTACGTCGCATTTTCAAGAACATATCTACGACATGCAGTGGTTAGCTAAATTATCAAGGATACATCAAATCCTATCGGGATATGCTGAACTCTTGCAACTTTTTTGTTTAACTAAACATTTTAAAAAATATCTTATGTCGACGTAATATCTAAATTCTAAAATATTTTTTCCAATTTATAAATTTATCTGTATACATAAGATGAAACATTGGTAGTTGTTAGCAATAATTCTTTTTCGTACTTAAGAAACTTTTTTGAAATACACAAATAATGGACATTACTGTCCTATGTGAGCTTAAGATGTAATAATACTTTTATTGGATGTATAATTTTTAGAGCTATTAGTTTTACTTAAGTTTTAGAGTCTGTTGATTTTTTTATTCTATAGTTCATTTTGATGAATTGTTCGTGAGTTGAATTGTTCTTAATTTGTTCAGGAGACGAAATAGAAATGCTGGACGGTAATTTTATAAGAGCACATGATGTTAAACCTAGGCAAGAATGCCTTAATGATGTAAAAATTAAATCTCAGTAGTGCATCAACAAAAAATATTCGATTCTTTTTGGAAGTTAGGTTTCGATTGGAAGCGAATGAGCTTTATATATGGATTGTTGGAAATCCATCCAAAAATACAGATAGATTGAATAAATGTTTAAGCCATCCACGCAACAGATTAAATTCCTATCGATATCACTTTGGGATAAATTGTAAAAGGATTCCAGTAAATCAAAAGTGCTTAAAAACAATTTTATCTGAGTAAATTCTAAGAACAGTGGCTATAAGAAAACTAGAGTCGATTGGTAGTGATAATGTGCTAGATAAATATGGTCGTCACATATCATGCAAATACAATCAATTTTCCCAGGCTAAAATAGATGAAATCGGCACACATATTATATTAAGTTTTCCATCATACGAAAGTCATTATACTGAAGAAAAAAGTTCACAACGTTATTTTCATAGTGACCTTACTTTAAGTAAAACACACAAACTGTATACTGAGCCAGCAAGTGAATGCGGCATCATACACAAAATACGCAGAGATTTTTAGTGCTATGCAAATTAAATTTAAACCTCCAAAATCAGACAGATGCAATTCGTGTGAAGTCTTAAAATTAAAAATTGGTTTGGCAGAAGAATTAGATAAAGAAACAGCGGCAACATCACATAGAAGCAATAACAGCTGAAATGAAGTAAAGGGACAAAGCTGCTGCACAAGAGAATCCAGTACAAAAAGTTTTAACTTTCGATCTCCAAAAATGTTTACCAATTCCATATTTGGAAACTTCGGTAAGTTTTTACTAACGTGTTTTCTGATCACTGTTATCTTCAATTTGAAATGAGCTTGGTCTTTCCGAACAGCCCTCTCTACAGGAACAGGAGGAAAACCGACTGGGATATTTTCAGAACTATTCTGGGAAATTCACTGCCAGTGCAGGTGCCTGAACCTCCAAAAACTACGGGGGAACTCGATGGCTTAGTGGACGAACTGTCCAGCGCTTTAATGTAGCGGTACTAGGCTCTTGTCCTCTTACAGCCTAGGGGCAAATCTCGGCCACCTTGGTGGTCAAAGGAGATTCAACAAATACGTCAACGGTGCATGAGACTCTTTAAAACAGCAAGAAAAACAAAAGCCGCTGTAGAGTGGGATTCCTATAAGGAAGTCCTCAAAATTTACAAATATCAGCTAAGAAGCGCAAAGAACAGATCTTGGAGACTATACTGTAGTAAAATTCAGGAGTCTTCAGAGATGTCCAGGCTGCGTAAAGTACTATCTACTAGCCCTTCCATCCCAAGCATCCTTCAAAGGCCGGATGGAGCATGGACCACTAATAGTATGGAATCGCTGCAACTACTATTGGAGACGCACTTTCCTGGTTGTTCCGAAGCTGCACCTACTATATCAGCAGGTAAAAGGGCAAGTAACCTCGTAGGCCAAATTATTAGCAGAAGAAAGATTCTGTGGGTGATTAGCAGTTTTACACCATATAAGTCGCCAGGACCTGATGGTATTATCCCTGCGGATATACAAAAAACTACGGATCTAACCATTCCCTGGTTAGAGGTAATTTTAGAGGCAGCCTAGAACTATGTCACATTCCCAGTAAATGGACGGAAGTGAAGGTTGTCTTCATACCTAAGGCAGGAAAACGCTCACACTGCAGTCCCAAAGACCTTAGACCGATGAGCTTGTGTTCTTTCCATTTCAAAATACTGGAAAGACAAATAGAAGCTCATATTAGAGGCACGATTGTGCCGGAAAAGCTATCCAAATCTCAACATGCCTATTGTAAGGGGAGATCTGTAGAAACTGCTCTTCATTCTCTCACATATTTTATTGAAAAATCTTTCGAATATGGAGACTACGCGATGGTAACCTTTTTGGACATTGAGGGAGCCTTTAGCAACGTGCTAACAGGGGCTATAACTCGGGCACTTTCGAATCTAGGAGTGGATGATTCGCTTAAGGACTGGATAGATCAGATGCTAAGAGGCAGGCTCATAAATGCCAGTCTGGGAAAATCCTCCGCCAGAAGATTTGCAAGCAGAGGCACGCCGCAGGGTGGGGTACTGTCCCCCCTTCTCTGGAACTTGGTCATAAATGATCTGTTCCTGAGGCTGGAGGATAGTGGCTTCAAGGTGGTTGCCTATGCGGATGACGTCGCTATTGGGGTTCGTGGAAAATATCCTGGGACACTTAGCGAGCTTATTCAAAATGCTCTGGGCATTCTTTTACTATGGACCAATGGTTGTGGGCTAAATGTGAACCCACAGAAAACCGAATTGGTTCTCTTCTCTAGGAAATATAAAATTCCTCATGTCGATCCTCCTACTTTAAATGGTTTCAACTTGGCTTTTACAGATGAAGCAAAGTTCTTGGGTCTCGTCTTGGACATTAAATTAAACTGGAAACCGAATATTATGGAAAGGGTGAAGAAAGCTACGGTAGCGCTATACTCTTGCAAAAATGCAATTGGGAAAGGTTGGGGGCTGGAGCCCCACATGGTCCTTTGGCTATACACAGCAGTAGTTAGACCCATTCTTCTGTATGGGGTAACAGTCTGGTGGCCTGTTCTGGACAAAACTGTCAACCTAAAGTTGTTGACAAAAATTCAGAGAACAATCTCTCTGTGGATCAGTGGTGCAATGAGGAGCACATCCACTCAGGCACTGGAGACTCTGCTATTTCTAACTCCTCTAGACATCTTGGGAAAACACTGGGCAGTTAGCACTGCTATACGACTGAAATCCACGTTAATGTGGACCAGCAATAATGCAGGGCGACTATACTGTCCCGTCACTATCTTTTGATATAAAGTTCCGGACTATTATCCCATCTATAGAGGACTGGATGATGGATGCAGTTTTGGAACCAGGAGTTTTGAACTTCTTCAATGATGGTTCAAAACGGGATAGAGGAGTAGGGGTTGGGGTGTTCTGCGAGGAACTCATGTTAAACCTCTCCTTTCGTCTCCCTGACTACTGCAGCATTTTTCAAGTTGAAGTAACTGCTATAAAGGAAGTCGTGGACTGGTTGAGGTATAATGTAATATCGACTTGTGATATTCGCATATATACGGACAGTCAGGTAGCCATTACAGCGCTTCAATCACACCTTCTCACGTCGAAAGTAGTCCAGAACTGTCTCTCATCTCTTAACGAGATGACAGATCAGTTCAACATCCATATCATATGGGTGCCAGGACATTTCGTTAGTACGGGGAACATTAAAGCCGATGAACTGGCTCGACGTGGTACTACGGACCACATTTCAAACAGCAAAAAGGATATTGAAATGCCTCTTGCGGTATGTAAACTGCTGCTTCAGGAGGAAGCCAGTAAGTTGACGAATGACAGATGGTGAAATAGTACCTCATGCGTAATAAATCGGCAGATCTGGCCAAAGTTGAACTTGGCGAGATCCAAACAGCTGATCTCACTTCAGCGGAGTCAGATCAGTGTGGTTGTTGGAGTGATTACGGGGCACTGTCTCATAGACAGACATGCGAGTAGACTTGGTTTCTTCTCACATGACTACTGTCGTAGTTGCGAGGACGAAGAGGAGGAAGAGACAGTACTTCATCTTCTTTGCACGAAACAGACTGAATTTTCTAGGGGTACCCCTTTTCAATGACCTGGCGGAGCTCAGTGAGAAAGACGTCAGGAGTATTCAGCGCTTCATAGCAAGCTCAAAGTGGTTTCAATGAGTTGGAGGAAAAATTTTTAATTTGTGGTATGGCTACGAACCTTCTTGTGTCTATGCCTGGTCCTGGTGGACCGCCACCCAAACCTAACCTAACCTACTAACGTGTTCTATGGACAAACAATCTGATCGTACATGATTGCTCAACAAATCAAGCTCTACTTGCTTAATGTGAGATGAAACAACAGCTGAGCGGGAGGAAATGCAATAGCTTCTTGTATTTTCCAGTATTTAAAGACAATACCAAATCGTACAAAACATTTAATTTTTATAGTGACTGACACGACAAAATAAGAACTCGTTCGTTTCAACGATGTTTTTCGGTTTCATGCATACCGGTATAGTGTGGAAATTATATTTAGACCACAAGTTTCTTGTGTCGGGGCATACGCACATGGGTTGTGATGTTCATCACTCACAAATAGAACGCAGAAAGAAACGAACTCAACTTGAAATCCATCATCCACGAGATTGGTACACTTTTATACGAACCGTTGGGCACAAGAAACTGCTTTTGGTTGATGAAATGGCTCAACACCAGTTTTTCAATTTCTCAACTTTTGCAAAGGAAAAATTGGTATGTCCAAAAAATTATACAAATGGTAAAATATTTAGTTGGCACGGCGTGAAATGGCTCAGATGTTCAAAAGCAATGGGATTGGTTCACTACAGGACTATAGCTCAAACGAAAGCGGCCCATTTAAAATTTTAAATGTTGCTAAACGTGCGAAGTATCCGGTCTTTCGGTAAATGATTCGAACCGTCCTATTCACAAGCAATAAAAATCATCATAGCAAAGAAGAAATATGTCTTAGACAATTAGATATGCTTGAGTAAATTGATCAAACAAACTACGATTCTCGAGATTACACGGTTACCGAACTTCCCCTTCAATAGATCATTTGTTTCACCTGCTGTTTGGTACCATCTTCTTGCAACCACATGTCACTGATCTATCCAATTCTGACCAGAAATAGTCTTCCAACATGGCACGATAGAGAACTCCATGGACTTTGACATGGCGATAATTTTCATCGACAAAAAAATATGGTCCAATCAATAATTTGGTCATCCACCGTAACTCAAGGACGGCCAGTTTTCTTATTTCAATAAGCATGCACTATACATGCGAATACGGTGAAATTAGTCCTTTGTAGAGGTAAACGAAAGAAGTTAACCTCAAAATTAAGGTTAATTCAGGTTACTTCAACATAAGTACAAAAACTCTATATTGATGATGTAGAAACAAAGCAAAGTGAACAATACTTCCGATTACATATATTTTGAAGTATCATCTGAAAATTAATTACCTTGAAAAACAAAAAAAAATAATAAAATCTTTCGGTCCATATTGTAGGAGTATTATATATACGATATACGAGTAGATACGTTTTCTGAAAAGGGCTGAAATATTATATTTTTAATCCAGATAAAAACTATATAGGGTTGAATGACTTTGATGTGATGAAAAGATGAGATCAATTAATTTCTGTTGTATCATATCCATTTTCTGTCCCATCATCGACATAAACTAACAATATATGTATGTATATGGTATATAAAATAAATGTATGTTTACAACATACAAAAAGGACAGAGATACAATTTCATTTCACAATAATTCAACATGGTTATGTATGTATGTATAAGGATAAAAGTGTAGATTACATATTAAAAGGAGAGGGATACAGCAAAATTTATTTATAAATAGAACATGATAACAATTTCTTAAGCTTAAGATAATTTTTTATCAAATTACTTTTATTAGATTTTCGTTCTTTCCTTTCATTAATTTATTTCTTCATGCTTATTCATGACTATCATCATCATCATCATCATCATCATCATCATCATCTAATTTATACCTTCTCTCGATTATATCATTTCCTTATCCTTTAGGACAAAATATTTTCTTGTCCTTTTAATTATATTATTTTTTTGTTTTGTTTTTGAATATTTATTTTATTTCTTGTATCCGAAATGAAAAGGATAAAATTAAAATACAATTTTTTTTTTTTTTTTAATAGATTGAGACGACAATTGAAAATAGAAAAGCAACAAAAAAATTGAATAGAAACTAAAGGCAAAATACGTTGGTATATACATTTTATACATATAGAGGAAAATAAGGGCTGACAGCAAAAATGTCCCCAAAAATGTATTTCTAAATAAACAGTCATATGTATACTGTGTAGATAGATACAAATGGAATAAAATATCCTTTTTATAAGGCAATTAACAATTTTTATTTTTACAACATTATACAATTTTCTTGTTGGCTTTTATTTCTGGCCCCCGTTTTATTCGACTTGTTGTTGCTCCAGAAATAATCATTTGACAGCTGTTTATTTGTATTAAATGTTATAGCAGTATTGTATGGCTGGTTATTAGTTGGCATTTGAGTAAATTAAACGATAAAATGGATTTTATATATTTTGGATGGTTGTCTCTTTTATTTTCGTTTGTATGAAAATAAGATAAAGACATAGGTGGATCTAATATCATTTTAATATAAAGTTGCATAAAGCTTTAGATATAGTAGTGTGTTTTGTTCTATTTTGAATCCGAAGGTTTTTATACTCTATTTATTACTAATTCTCTATTATAGTGCCTTGATAGTATGTAGTGATTAGTGACTATATATTTGCTTTAGTTCTGACTTCATTATTTTTTGTTGTTGTCTGTCAATTCTGAACTTACTCTTGAACTACCTATAACTGACATGTCACTTATAATAGGTTACGCGTTGTATTTAATTTCTATCATTAAATAACTGGTTGTCAAGGTCATACCTCCCAACTGTCCATTATTTTGCAGAATGACTTATTAGATAAACTAATGAATGAGGTGCTACTTAGTATTGGCGTAACAACGTTTCTATACCGTTTAAAAAAGATAAAATATATCATTTTTTACATTAGCCAATTATTAAACTTATTCTAATTTTGCTGTATAGGACTGCGTCTTTATTTTCATCATATATGGGGGAGAAAATCAAATTTCGATATGTTACAAAACTGATGACGTCATCATCACAGAAAAACAACTTTTCCTAATGGAACACTCCACTATAGGCAAATCCTTCTAGAGTATAGAGCCGCACTCATCATGACGTATTTTTTTAAGCTTTTTTAGTGGTATCACTTTCACTGATTTCCATAGGAATTCATAGTAAAATGGTGTTTTTTAGCTTCAAGTTTTTCAATGAAAAAAGCAAAAATATTATAAAAGGTTTATAAAAAAATTATCTACATTTCTTTCACAACAATATACTAGATTAGACCATAGACTAGGTCTATGGCTCATTTTGAAAAATATATCAAAGTTGGCTCAGCCGAGTTAAAATAATACTCTTGCTAAATTTATCTTTAGTGTTGCTAGTGTACGTCAGATGTCTAAGATATTTACAGAAAAATACGAATACTAATTATTTAATCACAAAATTCTCAGACGTATATTTAGTGAATTTATTTTGCTTTTCCTACAATTTTTGAACTTCAAATTTTTCCAGTGTCCCTATTCTGGCTATTCCCTGGAAATTGGGAATTGACTTTTTCACAGTATTTTAGCAGTTGGGAATTATTTTTTCCAAAAGTGTATTCTAACGATTGGGAATTTTTGATTTTAGGGAAAAATAATTCCATTTTATGTAAGTTTTGACGTTTGTTTCTCCCTAAATTTTTTTATGGGAATTAGAAGAAACTTGTTGTTTTCTGTGTTTTCATTGTTTTATTTACAACGTAGTATCGGCAAAGTTTTTATTTTATATGTACAAAATAAAATTTTTAAATAATGGCGGCTGCAAAATTTGAAGTCGTGTATTTCCCATTGGAAATTATTCCCAATTACGCCAGAATACACATTTGGAAATTGGGGGAACAAAAAATTGGGAATACTGAAGTTTGGAAATATATCAATATTTTTCCCAATTCCCAGAGACAATGTTTTCTATGGATAATCTGCAATATTGACTCCTAATCCAAAATTATTTTGATGAAATGTGGTTTATGTGAATTACAAAAATGTGCAAAAAAGTGATTTGCAAATTTTTTGTAACATAATAAATCTTGATTTACTAGTTTTAAGCCGCCAAATTACGATTCAGGATTAATAACATCTATAAAATACTAGTTGAATTAATTACAATAAAATTATAATACAAGCATTCTCATTTAATCTTAATCCCATTATGTTAATTATTAATTAACGTAATTAACATAGAATTTGTACTAGATTAATGCAACCATTCTATTTAACTTTATAACTGTTTACATAAGTGTCAAATTAAATATTAAAGCAAAAAGATAAGTATAATATTTCTACAATTAAATTTAATATTAAAAGTTTGTTTTGGTTTTAGTTTTATTTGGGACCAATCTTGTCTCCGAAGCTCTGCGTCAACAGCCAGAATAGGGCAACAGGTGTTAATTTTTGGTACGATTTTACAAAATTTTTGCTGCCATCACTGCCTTCTATGTAATCTACATATATAATATCCATCTTACATATTATATCATAGTCGTAAGGTAGAAATATAAGCTTTCTCTAAGAGGTGAACATTTTTCTGTTTCCCATAAAAACCAAAGTAAAATTGTTAGTTTTGATTTATAAGAGTATTAATGAAAATTCAATTAAATGTAATAAAATTTTTATTAATTTGCATATATTTGGTAGATATGGTTTTAAAATCGTAGAAGAAAATATCTCGACATTTTCAAATAAACTGAAAAAAGAAAACCTTTCCATTTTTAACAACTACACACAAACACGAAATAAAATTATATTTTCGCATTTGGTCAAATGAATAATAATATCCTAAAATGTTCGATCGTTCGATCACACTAATATTCTTTGTGTGCTGAAATTTGCTTACTTTAAAGCAATTTTTCAAATTTTTTACTTCCTTTTTTGGGCGCACTTTATCTCTTTGGTTGGGAAACTCCATACCTGCTTGAAATTTTTTTTTATCACTGGGTAATTTGCCAACTATCCGAATTTCATATTCGTTTACGTGTATTAGACTATAACAAAATATATTGAAATAATCGTCATAAAGTAATGAACAAAATCTTACCGGTTCACGACAACTCGAGCTAGAAGATCTTGTTCAACATCCGAATTAGCTGTTGCTGTTACTGGCTCGTATATTAAATCACTAGCTGATATTAATATTTTACCATTTTGTGTGCCTATTATCGATATAATTTCTGAATCATCGATTATAATCTCATTTGAATCGTGAGGTATTTCAATCTCCACTATTTGGGTTTCCTTATGGCTTGAGGATAGTAAAGACATTTTTACTACAACTAAAATAATACAGGCACACAAAACAAATGTCAAGACCCAGAGGGTAGACCCACCTACCCCTCTGTTTTTGGGGTCGCTGAAACCGAATATGACCATAACAAAAAAATTAACTAGTTATTTCCCCGTTATCACCCCTGCGGGTAGAAATTTCAGTTTCCTTACATAATTGAGATGGATGTACAATTCTGTTTTTTGGGGCACTGGAATTGAAAATGGCAATTAAAAATAAATTTGACCTCTACATCACCCCTATCACCCCCTTACTACCCCCAGAAAGAGGTTGACATTTCAATTTTCGTGCAAAATTGAGCTGAACTTGCATTCCTATGTTTTTTGGGGCGCTGGAACCAAAAATGACAACGAAAAGTAAATTCGACCCTTCCATTACCTACCCTCCAGCAGCCCTTTACCCCAGAAAGGGGTTGAGATTTCAATTTTTATACAAAATTGAGTTGGATGTGCATTTCTATGTTTCTTGGGGCGCTGGCATTGAAAATGACAATGAAAATAAAATTTGAATCCTCCATCACATCTCTCTAGTATCCCTTTACCACCCCAGAAAGGGGTCGAAATTTCAATTTTCGTGTGAAGTTGAATTGGATGCATATATAGATTGAAACTAATAACGAAAAGTAAATTCGACCCTTCCATCACCCCCTAGCACCCTTTTACTACCCCCAGGAAGGAGTTGAAATTTCAATTTTCATGCGAAGTTGAGTTGGCTGTATATACATGTATAATGTATATATACTTACATCCAACTCAACTTTGCATGAAAATTGAAATTTCAATCCCTTTCTGGGGGCAGTAAAGGGGTGCTACGGGGTGATGAAAGGGTCGAATTTACTTTTCTTTGTCATTTTCGAGTCCAGCGCCCAAAAAAACATAGAAATGCACATCCATCTTAATTTTGCATGGAAAATGAAATTTCGACTCATATTAATAGAGGGGTGGTAACTGGGAAATGGCTAGTTAAATTTTTTTTTATGGTCATTACATTATATGGAGCTACTACTTTTTTATTTTTTCAAAACCTTTTATTTTCCGCAGCGCTAGCGAAATATTCCGTTGCTATAAAATGTACCTTGCACACTTCTAAGTATTTCTAGCAATAAAATGTACAGTAGGTATGTGAAATAATTTGGAATTTCAATTTTATAAAATTTTTGTGAAAATTTAGAAATGATTGGCTTATGGTGGAGAGACACACACGCCACACCGTGAAGGAAAATAACTGTGAAATTTTGACATATTAATATTTCGTTTTGCAATATGTAAAAACTAGGTAAATCTTAATACAAACTCTGAACTTATGAATCGACAGTTTGGATACTGGCTAATTTTGTCGTACTGCACAACATTTGTATAATTGTTTTCTCCATCAATTTGAACACCAATCCGTGCAAAATTAGTATCTTTGGTTATATTAATAAGAGTAGATTTCACTGTTGAACAAAGTTCAACATTTGTATGATCATCATATTTAAGACTTAAAAAGGATTGTATGGTACAACAAACCTATTATCAATAGGAATACGGGTCTAAGTAATAGAAAGCTGTTCTGAGAAATTTGAAGGTTTCCGCTTGTATTTCACTACAAAATGTCACTACAAAATCTTTTTGGAATAAATTTGGAACTTTTGCTATATATCGTACAAAAACACGAATGATTTACAATTTTTCTTGTTTTTATTACTGAATTATGTATGTAATTAATAATTATGGATTTAGCTTCCCCAAAGATATTTTTTTCGTCATTTTGTTAATAAAATATTTTAATTTAAGAAAAATCTATCTTCTTGAAAATCATGAAGAAGTGATTTAATTGCTGCCCTGTGTCTACATACCACACATGCCATACAGGATTGTATGTCAAATATGTATAATAAATGTAGAAATTTGGGCATGCCGCGCGGTTAGAAACTAGTTTGTAATAAGATCAAACTTTGTAATAAGCAGTCATCATGGAACCAAGAAAACCAATCTTTGACAACTCCCGGAATTCAGTAAGCCTTATGACAATAAACAATACACCTAATAAAAATTCTTTTTTACAGCCGTTCAATGCTAGCTATTTTAGCGAGTAAAATATATTTCGATAGTAATCGTTTAATAGTCACCCTTCACACGTTGTTATTCCAAATTTTGATTTTGCTACATTTGTGTTCAATAAGAAAATCCTATTGTTATTTCTTATTCGTATTTTTCCCCAATTGAAAATTGTATTATAAACTAACAAAAAAAATTAATCCAATAAAATTAACAATAGCTTTATCGAACAATCAAATTCAAACAATAATAATTTAATCAACCAAATGAATTCTATTGAATGTCAAAGTCACAAAAAAAAAAAATGAATTGAACCCATATTCTATAAAATATGTAGAAAACCATATATTCTTCCCAAACACACAAGACCAGATACAGAGAGTTGGAATATTCATTTAACGTAGCTGAAAGCAAAAAGAATTTAATAAACAACCTTATTATCAATAAAAACTAAAATAGAAGTAGAATATTCGAAGAATAAGAAAACAGAAAATATCCAATTTAATTCAGACATTTGTAATATTTTATTTGTTATTTTTTTGAAGCTGACAAGATGTTTTCACGTCACATTTAGTTAAGTCTCTAGTGTGTACTATACGAATATAATTCTGTATGTGTACATACATACAAAATTATATAAGAAAAACTGTAATTTAAAAAAGGAAAATGAAAAAAGACAAATCGAGATGACAATAATTCCAACAATAAAACAAAACAAGAAAACAAAAATGTTAAGGGGTAATGAAAATTACTTTGTTTTGTTTTTGTTTTGTCTGTTATCAAATATTCTTCTTCTCATGGTCTCGTTATACACTTTAACAAACTTTTCTGTTTCATTTATTGGAAATAAGCAATTTCTTGATACTAAAAGGATTAGAACAAAGATATGTGGTATTGATTAGATGAAAGATTGACATTTTATTTTAGATTTGTACTCAATGAACGTATTAACGTCTTTTTTCTGCAAATAAACATTTCATACAGGGAATATGGTGAAGAATTATGCTCCTTAGACGTACCTCTCATTTAGATGTATCTGCAATGAAAATTACTCGCAGCTTACGGTGTGAAGTAAGATTGAAGTGAAGTCAAGTTTTATTAAGTTACAGTAAATTATTTTACTAAACCACCAATTGGGCACTACATCAAAGTGAAGTAACCATATCAACTAAAGGGTATTCGATTGGACTGAAGAGTACAACCCTTCACTTCAGTTAATTGAGTTACTCTTCACTTAATTGAGTTACTGAAGAGAGGAGACTGTTCGATTGGTATTCTTCTCTTCAGATAAATGTCAAAATAAAAATAAAAATTTATTTCAATGCGGCTTGTATTTAGAAGAACGGTTTCAAAAATAATTTTCCTGCTTTTACAAATAATCAACTAAATTGTCATAATCGAAATTTCTATTTTCTATTTTATTATAATCACTTTTATTAAAAATTATAATTGAAATTTGTCCGTTTATTTTATTTACTTTTTTTTCAAAAGCGAAAAACAAAGAAATCCTAAAAAAGAAAAACAAATAACTCATCTGAAGTAACTACACAAGCAAAATGTCTCTTCAGTTAATTCAGTTGCTCAATTTTTAACTGAAGTGAAGAGTTGTCAATCAAACAGTCTCTTCACTTCTGTTACTTCAGATACAGCTACTACTTCAGTTAATTCAGTCCAATCGAACACGCTTCTAGTTAAACCTAAAGAATACACAAATACGAAGAATACAAGCCTCGTGCATAACCTATTGTACATACATAATATCAACGACTGCTACCAACATCACGGTTTATTGTAAGTGCTGATAGCTGTCAAAACCGAATGAATTAGTACATTTGTGTTGTTACAATTGTACATGTTTGAATATTATATTTTATATAAAAGCTAAGTATAAGAATTTAAATATACCTAATTAATAATAATGTAATTATACAATTAATAAATACATAATACTAATAATTTTTGTTTTCTTTCAGGAACACCGGTTTGGTAATTCCGCCGTTAACATGCCCACGACCTTAAAGTCTGGGTACTTTATTTAAACAAATAACACACTCAAAACTGAAGACTATATAACAATGTATCTTGAGATTAAAAATCATTGATTGCAAATTTGAAATGAATTTTTGTATTATCGAATTTAATTTTACTAATTGATAAACCAAGCTTGTCTGGAATAAATGTGTATAAGTTGTTGAAGCTAAATAATTATTTGATAAATTTGAACCGAAAAATTGCCAAAAATTACACTTCAGATTCACTACCGATTTACAAATTTGAAATTGAATTATTTATTGACAGAACTCAAATATAGGATGAAATTGTACTATTGAATTTAACTAATTTGAAATGAATTAAACTTAAATATTGAATTAAAAATTTTGAAATAATTTTAAAGTAAAAAACAAGAATTGATTAAGTTGCAATGAACATTGAAATTACACCATTACTGATAAATTCCCAACTAAATTAATTACAACAAAAAGGTGGAATTGAAAAAATCAATAATGGTTGTAAATTTTCAATTAATGACTGATTAGTTCCCAATGTATAAGGATGTTTGAAATTGAAAATATTAAATTAACCAATAATCGGTCAATGTGAAAACCAACTTATTGAAAATAAAAATAAACCAGTATATAATGCATAATTCAATAAAAATTGCTAAATTCTTGAAGTTAATTATTGAACTAATATATGAATAAAATTAATTCACAATTTACACATTGGCGATGTACTTAATTGACTAATAATAATGTCTAAAATTCAACACTTAATTAATAAATTTGAAGTTATTTCAGAAACAAGTACTATTTGATGATTGGAATTGACTACCACGTAAGCACTGTGAACATATGTAAATCAGTGTGATTCCATAATAAGTGATAAATTTGCATTTAGATAATAAAATTAAAATCCAGTACTTGATAGCTTCAAATCAATTAATTGACATGTAATATAATATGTAATACTAATTTGTAAAACTAATTTAAATTTTAATATGGTTATCAAATTTTAATATTTAATTGAAGGTCGATAAATTTAATGAAATCAATGTTTGACGTTAATGGATTACTACCAATTAATTAAGTCTAATGAATTCAATAATAATTAGTTTTAAATGTTGAAGTTAATCAGCTGATAAACTTGAAAAATGAATTATTGGATCAAAACAAAACTGTCCAATTGAATTACATAGTATTTGCAAAATTGTGAAGTTAATTCATAACTTCACCCCAATACTGATCACTGTACTTTAATAATAATTAATTCAAATTTAGCTACTAAATTATACTCCAATAACTACTGAAAATTCAAATCAGTTGCTTAAAGTGACATATAATTTACAATAACACTTTTCAAATATAACAATGATTTGAACTTAAGCAACTATATGTATGTATGTAGGTGAAAATCACCAATTATTGACGACTTGACTCTACTATTGAGACATACAAACAAAATGATACATACATTTTAAAACTATGTTCGATTTTTAATAATAATTAACCTTAACATGATTTAACGTCACATGAAATTAAGATTCGAACCACGAGTTTGAATTTAAGCAAAAGCCGAAACGTTGATATAAATTGTCGAATTATAATAATATGTGACTGCTAAACTCTGACACTAGAATTTGAACTCAAACAATATATGTTAAAGCTCGGTATGCTGCTCGAACTAAGATAAATTTCCTATACAAAATACATGTAAAATTTAGCTAGCTAAATGCAAACTAAAAAATTTCGCTCACGATTTCGCTGATCAGTATGCTGCTCTACGCGAAAAAAAAAATCAAACTGATAGTTTGCGTATTGTAATTTAGTTGGCTCTGCTAAAAATGTCTACACAAATTTTGCAGCAAATTAAATGCACGAAGCATAATTTTGATATTTCTATTTTCATGCTCTACTGGGCAGCGCAGAAAAATTAACCCAATCTATAAACGGTTTGATAGCTGCTAAAAAGAACACTCCATCTACTTCAGAAGCTGCAAAATATAAGCAAAAACATGATGTTATGTTAAACAATATCGACAGATTGCTGCAGAAGCTGCCAGAAGAAAACGTTGATGAATTAAATTTAAAATTCCAACAGCAAATTATGGATGAAATAAGAAAAATAAAAAATTAAATTTTAATTTTGTGTTTTTATTAAAAATAAAATTTAGTTTTATTCCAAAAAAAACCGATCTTCCTCCGATCACACATTCCTCTAACATTACCGCAGCTAGAGAGGCGGCCCCAATTATTAAATTTTCCTCGACACTCGAATCCATTTTTCGTGATCTATTTGAAATATTTTCCCAGTTTCTTTAAAATAAATGCGATACGAAATAAAAACAAACAAAAGACACAATTTTTAAACCACACAGCGAAGTATAAACTCAAAATGTCAGAAGAATTGTCAAAATTTATCTCTACACAAAGCTCTACACAAATTTTTTAGCTCCAAATTTTTCTGTACGTTTGTGTAGACCGCGTTAAAATTTAGTTTAGCTCGAGCAGCATACCGAGCTTAAATCATTAATTATTGATGACTTGAACAATAATCCAAATTTTACAAACTATTTTAAACTAAATAAGCATTGATATTTTAAACTGATTTTGAATTAAATAATAATTAGCGTTTGACAAATGGTTTTTAAACTAAATAAACACCATTACTCAAAACGATTTGAGTCAAAATACCTCAAATTTGAAAAATGGTTTTGAAATTAATTAATGATTGGATTTGAGGCGAAAACTAATGTTTGATAACAATTTTAATAATTAATAACTTTGAATTCACTTATGTCATAGCAAAATAGCATAATTAAAATTCTATGACATTAAAAATATGACACATAAATTACTAAACAAATATTATATATAAAAATTAAATACTAATAAATAATATGAACAGATATTAGTGAACTAGAAACTAGTTTAGCGTTGGTTGGTGGTTCCTATAGTGCAGTAAAACATTGTGTTTCAAAGAACACAACACACACGGTGGTCTGATGCAATCTCGTACATAGTGCTTAGCCACGAGGCAATTTGTGCACAACCAATGGCGCCGAGCAAAACGATAACGCATTTGCGGAGTTATCTCAGCTGCACGAAACGACGGGCAGATCACAAGCGAATGTGCACCAGTGCAGTACCCACATGTAATGGACCTTTTGAGTCCGGTTATCCTGGATGAAACCAAGGCCCGCAGCCTTTTCTCGAAGTACTCAATATCATCATGTTCACCAACCATGCTCTCGGCCAACGAATCCACCTCAAGTAGCAACAACTGACACTTACCGCATACCGATCTCACGCATTTCCCCAATAGTTTGAGGCTCTCAATGGTCTGACAGCCATCGACATGACCTTGAAGATACGCTAAATGTGACCTCAGCTCTGATAACAACTCCACCAAGTGGCCAAGCCGTGAACTTTCCTCCATGAAACTCATAATGAGGTTGATAATGTTGAAAAAACAGATGTGTATAAAACAAATCGAAGAACGTCGAACAAAAACCTTGCGTGAAAATATTGTCGAGCAGCGATATAATTGCCGACTAGCTGCTTTGCACAAAACGTTGAAGAATGACTGTATACTTATCGAAGAATAATGATGCAATTGGCAAGGAACAGCGATGTAGTTGAACGAAGAACAACGGTATGTTTGTTGACGATTAGCTGTATAATTGCTCGAAGAATAACGGTAAGATTGTTGAAGACTAGATTTATCACCTGACGAAGAACAGCTGTGCAAATTCCTGAAGAATAACTGTATAAATTGTGAAGTACCGCTGTATAATTGTTGAAGAGCAGCTTTATAAATTGGAAACCCGTATAAATTTGATGACGTACCGCTGTATAATTGTTGAAGAGCAGCGTTAAACCATGGCGAAGAACAGCTGTGATGATTGAAGAGTAGCTTTGCACAATGGCGATGCGTAGTATTGTAAGTTGTCGAAGAATAGCTGTATAAATTGTCGAAGAACAGCGGTATGTGCTAGCGAAGAATAGCTGTGTAATGTTTGAAGAACAGCTTTACAAACTGGCGAAGAACAATCTTTTAATTTATCGAAGAATAGCTGTGTAATTTGTATAACAACTGTACAACATGGCGAAGAATAATCTTGTACTTTATCGAAGAATAGCTGTATAATGTGCATAACAGCTTTACAAGATGGCGAAGAACAGTTGTGCTATCTTTTTTTATAAATGGAAAACATGCCTCAGCTACGGCATAATTCTCCACTTCATTGATTTATTGATGTGGGACACACGATGAACAACACTTTCCACACAAACTTCAATTATTTAATTATGTCACTCACAATACGTGTGCCACGCCCGACGAATGAATCACCAACAACTATGTGTCCCGTATAAAATGGATGATAATTAAAGCACGAACACGTGACTCATACTATTTACAGCAAATACGAAAACTTTTACACAAAATGTGTGCCACGCCACGCCCGACGATTCAGCAAAACAAACTAAAATTATGTGTGTAATACATTCACTGATACGTTAACACTTACGGCGTGTGGCACACATCCGGCTCGAAGGACCAAATAATGGCGACGCTGGATAGTTTATTCGCCACTAACTTGTTTTAATTTTCGCAAAAGGTTGACTGTGGACTGTATTTATTAAGTAAACTGTCGAAACGAAGGGTTAAGTTTACACAAACAAATAATTTAAATGTATATTTTTACATATACAGTCCCGTACTAACTGATAGCCGCACCCCTAATTTACGATTTATTTCATTTCAAATAAATCCTTTTAAACTTCCTCTTTTGCAAAAATAATACTTTTCACTTTACCAATGCGTGCTATAAATAGAAATCATTATTCTCTGCGGGGTCATGGAAAACTTATGGAGAAGCCTCATTTAGTATGGTAATAAAAGATATCCGCAGGTATACTTTCAAATTCTTTAGCACACTGTATCAGTATCTATTCGAGCTTACAGGCGTGAAAATATCTTCTTGTGTCTTAAAATATTATTCCGATTTTTTTAAATGTGGGTAGAAAAGTAGGTTGAACGAGTTTGAAAAAGGACAAATTGACGTTTTTAAAAGAAAAAATATAATAGCAGAAAATATTAGTTTGAGTGAGAAAGTAGTGCGAAATTATTTAAAATATCCGAAATTATACAGTTCGCATAAAAGTACAGGCGGGCCGGCGGCACTTACTGATAGAGAAAACCAGTCAATTTTACGAAACGCCTCTAATTTTATTGGCATCGCGCAACAAATTGCGTTGAAAGCTGGTGTTAATACAAAGATTTGTAATGTGCGGAACGTGTTAAGAGGTCAGATAATATACAAATCAAAAAATTACAAAGAAAACCGCAACTGTTACCAAATCATAAAGACGCCAAACTGCGTTTCGCGAAGGAACATATGTCGTGGAAGAAAAAGTGGCAGTGCGGTTTATTTAGTGACGAAAAATATTTAATATAGATAGCCCTGATGGTTGGCAATACTATTTTCATGACCTTCAAAACGAACCTCTTGTGCTATCGAGGCGTCAACGAGGTGGGCGGTTCATGATGGTTTTTGGTGCAATTGGCTATGGAGGAAGAACGAATGTGAAGTTTATTTCCGGCCGTATTAACGCAACCGGTATAAATTCATCCTAGCCGAATCATTACCAGTTGTTGGTGCACAAATTGGCGGCCCAAACTTTATTTTCCAGAAGGATAATGCAGCGGTACACACATAGCCGGGATAGTAAATGACTGGTTTACGGAGGCTCAGATACCAGTTTTGAAATGGCTAGCTAGGTCACTCGGCATTAACATTATCGAAAACATGTGGGGTGAACTCAGCAGAGTTGTGTATGCTGAAGGAACAAAGTACAGCAGCGTTCATGAACTAAAGGCATCAGTAAAACGATAATAGGCTAATATTTCAAATTAACATAATATGTACAAAGCTTGTACAAAAGTATGCCAAATCGAGTATGCCAAGCCTCTCCACCGATAGCTCCATTCAGTGCTTCCTTCGATTCAGGGCGAGAAGAGGTTACCCACTCGAAATATATACTGACAACGGTACCAACTTTAAGGGTGCTGAAAGATAATTAAAGCAAGAGTTTATAAAGCTGGACTATCTAGAGGCTCAGAAGCGCTTAGCGTCATTTAAATGGAACTTCATTCCGCCATCGGCACCACACTTTGGAGGTGCATGGGAACGGATGTTTAGAAGTGTCAATCGAATGTGTATAAAATCCTGGGTAATACAAAATTAACCGACGAAATTCTACACACTAGCCTGGCAGAAGTAGAAAACATTATTAACACGCGTCCATTAACATACCTGCCTGTAAAAGCTGAAAACGAAGCCATAACACCTAATCACTTTCTGCTTGGGGCATCAAGTGGGGAAAAGCCCTTTGCGGAACTTGATCCATCAGCAAAGACTGTCAATAAAAACTGGTTGGTTACTCAGAAGATTGCCAATCAGTTTTGGAAGCGGTGGATAGCGGAATATATCCCAGTAATTACTAAACGAAAAAATTGTTTGAAAAGGCACGATATGTAGTGCTTATAGTCGATAAACGAAATCCAAGAGGAAATTGGTCGAAAGGCTTGATAATCGATGTTCATTGGGGTAAAGGGGATCAAATTCGTAGTGCAGTGGTAAAAACAGCAACCGGGCTATATACTAGACCATCAACAAAACTAGCCAAACTTGATATTAATGGTGAAAATTCTTTAAATTCAGCATATTCACCAGGTGGAAGTGTTAATAGCGGTGCAATCTAAAAATAAATAATTGCACAAAAAAAACCCACGCGATTTTCATACAAAGAAATACACCCTGCGATACCAAAAATGTACTGTAAAACGAAAAAAAAATAATAGTCTGGTAGGAAAAAAGGAAATGAAACGAGAGGATTTTGTTTTTTTCTGGATCAGAGCACGACTTAAAAAAAAAGAAGAATAGAGCGGAACAAGAAAATTCGTTGAGGAAAAACTAATATTTGTTTTAGTGCCACGTAAATAAATGTAAAACCGTGAACCTGTCATGAACTTTCCCTCGATATTACGATCGATTCATAACGAGACCAAAATTCTAAACTCACACGGGAATTACAATTAAATAAAATTTGAAGCCTGCAACTTTGTACTTTTTTATGTCGATGAAGAAAATCAAAAATTTCTTGGATTAATAGTTTTATGATCGTTAAACGGGTGATGTGGTTAGCCATAGATGGCTCCGGTTTTATTTACTTATGGTATGGGTCACCTTATCAATTGCGCGCGTTATTCAAATAAATAAAAAAAAAAAAAATTGGTAGATAATGAAACTGGTGTGACAGAAATTGTTTTTTTGAATAGTCGAAAGCTGCTTGTTTCGAATAAAATAGTTAAAAGTATAAAAAAATAAAAGGAAAATGACCGCTTAGAATCATTACTGTCAGTTGAGTGAGTTATTCAGCAGTTTACGTTTTTTTGACAACCATCTCGATCCAGGAAGCGCGCTAATAAACTCCCAACCCCCGGACTAAGCGTGAGCCGATCTAATGGGGAGCGTCTCGAAATATCGGTTTTCAAAATCTCGGTTCTACAAAATCTCGGTTTACAAAATCTCGTTTTAAAAATTCCGATTTTAAAAATCTTATGGTTTTGCTGAAAAAAAATCCTGTTTTTTTAAATCTTGGTTTTTATTTTTTCTATTGTAAATATGTCTAAATATTTTGCTAATAACGGTTTTAGAATGCTTTTTAATATTTTTAGTCAATTAAGTTTGGTGGTAATAAATAAAAATGTTTTTTGTTTGTTATTTTTTGTTTTTTATTTTTGTTATATGCATTAGAGGGTTAAAGTATTTAAATTTATATTCCATACTTGACTTTTTGAACTCATAATACAAACAAGTAGCGGGACGATCTCATGCTCAATTTTTCCATGAATAGTGAAAAGATGGCGCATAAACGATAGGAACACCTCCAAACGTGCTGTCCATCAGCCAACACTCAGCCTCAGTATGGAGCTGTAAATTCGAAGGTGTTCCGAGAAGAACACAGACACACACACAACCCTCCTCCGCAAAGTGAAGGGCGACCCGAACCTGAAAGACCTAGGCGAGAATGTTTGCCGCATTAGAAGAACCCGAAGTGGCGAAATGCTGTTCGAGTTCAATAGAGACTCCAGCAAGAAGAGTGGTGACTTTCGGGAGCTGGTGAAGACTGCGCTAGGAGAACAGGCCAATGTAAGAGCCCTATCGCAGGAAATCACCATAGAATGCAGAGACTTGGATGAAATTACAACGGAAGAAGACATCGGTCAGGCGCTTGAAGTAATTCTTCGGAGTAAAAAACCGGAATGAACTCGCTACAAACCGGGAAAGTAAAGATTGGCTGGGTAGTTTGTAAAGTTAGAGAGCTGATCCAACCCAAACAATGCTTTAGGTGTCTAGAGTTTGGCCATATTGCAAGAGATTGTAACAACTGTGATAGATCGAAGCTCTGCAGAAGATGCGGCACATAGCCAAGACCTGCAAGGAGGAACCAAAGTGTATGCTCTGCATTGGTGATCAAGGGCACATCGCAGGGAGTAGTAAGTGTCCACTATTCAGGAGGGAAATAAACTCAGCCCGCAGATGAAAGTGATACAGATAAATCTTAATCACTGTGAGGCAGCTCAAGATCTCCTTGGGCAAGTTGCGATAGAAACAGAAGCGGATGTGGTATTAGTGTCGGAACCATTCAAAATACCCACAAATAATGTCTGGATAGCGGACGGGACAGGAAAGGCGGCAATATGAGTTTGCGGAGAATATCCTTTCCAAGAAGCCAAGGTGCGACAAATGGACGAATATGCATTGGCAAAGATCAACAATATATATTTCTTTAGCTGTTATGCCCCTCCAAGTATACAACTGTCAGAGTACGAAGCAATGCTCGCAAAAATTGTAGAGGCAGCACACTCTTAGAGGCATTTTCCCAACTGGACGTCATTCTGGCCAACAGAGGGAACACCAGCACCTTCCGTAAGAATGGTCACCAATCAGTGATTGATATCACCTTTACAAGTAGTCAACTAACGAGGGAAATTAAGTGGTATGACAGTGAACGATACACTCACAGTGATCACCAAGCTATGTTTTTTTAAGTAGGATCTCAGAGCAAGGCAAAACTAAAGCCAATTACCTGGAAAAGAAGAGGCTGTTTGCCCAATGCCTTGGACCAAGGACTCTTTCTGGAACTGCTCAGAGACATCAGTATACCAGCAAGCACCGCCGAAGGTAAAGTTAACCATGTGGCCAGACAACTTTACATGGCATGTGACGCGTCTGTGCCAAAAAGGACATCAAATAACAGAAGGAAACCAGCCTATTGGTGGAGTGAGGAGATTAAGGAACTAAGGGCTAGATGTCACAAGGCCAGAAGGAAAAGTCAAAGATCTGCAAGATGCCTAGAATATGAGGAGCTAATCCGGGAGTACATAAGGCTGAGGAAGTTGCTCCGTGATGAAATAAAGGGAAGCAAGAGAGAGTGTTTCAAACAGCTGTGTGACGCGGCAGACTTGGATGCCGCTAATGCAGTGATATCGAAGGCCAAAGAAGCCTTACAGGGAAACAGATGGAAAGGAGGAACCAAACAGTACTGTGCGGTGGTCACACTTGACGTTAAAAACGCTTTCAACACGGCTAACTGGGCCCACATTATGAATGCCCTACGAAGGTTGAACGTCCCGGCCTACCTCTTGAGGATCCTGGATAGCTACTTTGAGGATAGAGTGTTAGAGTACGACACTGAGGATGGTCCAAGGGAATATAAGATAACAGCTGGAGTCCTACAAGGTTATGTCTTCTGTCCTAGGACCTATCTTGTGGAATGTTATGTACGACAGTATCCTAAAGCTGCGCATCCCAGATGGAGCAGAAGTTATAGGCTTTGCTGATGACATCGCGATAGTGGTTTCTGCAAAGCACCTGTATGAAATCGAGATGGTCGCTAACGAGGTAATTTCAATAATAAAGGACTGGCTGGGATCTGTTTGCTTGGAACTAGCGGAGCACAAAACAGAAGCAGTGTTGTTTAAGGTTGGAAACCACGTCATAAAGTCAAAAGAAGCGGTAAAATATTTGGGAATTATGCTGGATGACAGACTAAACTTCAAGAGCCACATAAATTATACGTGCGGGAAAGCATCGAGAGTGTATTCGGCGCTATCCAATATGCTACCGAATGTTGGTGGCGCAAGAAGCAGTAGACGTCTTCTTCTGTCTAGAGTGGTAAGCTCAGTGCTACTGTATGGGGCTGCGATCTGGTCAGGGGCACTGGATGTAAAATGCAACAGGAGACGGCTGGCACAAGTTCATAGGCTAAGCATCCTTAGGGTCATCAGTGCATATAGAACCACCTACCTCAGATGAGGCAGCATGCGTTATAGCCGGTATGGTACCAATTGACATCATGGCGGATGAGGCGAAGAGAATATTTGAGACTAAGGAACATAGCTCTACAGTTGGTCAGGCTATCCAAAGGACAGAGAGAGCCAAATCCGTGCAAAGTTGGCAGGAACGTTGGGATAATGCGGTGAAAGGACGTTGGACACACAGTTTGATTCCGAACATTAAACGCTGGCTGAATCGTAAACACAGTGAGGTGAACTACCATTTAACCCAATTCCTAACTGGACACGGGGGCTACCGAAGCTATCTCCATCGGTTTGGGCATGACGACACTCATCTTTGTCCAACGTGCAATAAAATAGAAGACCCGGAACACGTATTATTCGAGTTTCCGCGATTTAAGAATGAGAGAATGGACCTGTGTACTACCTCAAACACAAATTTAGGTCCGGACAATATAGTGGATGAGATGTTAAAATCGCAGCAAGTATGGGATACGTGCTGCGCTACCATAACTAAGGTGCAAAAGGAGCTAAGGCGACTAGAAGCGGCCCGAAACGTGTGAGTAGAAATACTAAGGCCGCCCCCCCGAAGTAATACTTTGCGGTGGTTGCGGGGGGAATATCGGTCCGGCGAGAGGAGGTGGTTTTAGTGGGTAAAAATCCCACACGTCGCTAAGTACGCTTACCGTGTCTTTTTAAGATTTCCCCTCCTCGTTAAAAAAAAAAAACACACACATACACATACACACACACACACACACACACACATACACTTACACATACATTCATTTACTCGCAACACGAGGGCAGATACATAATCGCAAACCGGATCTCAAAAGCTCGGTTAAAAATTTTATTAATTCGGGCCGCCCGAATTAATAAAAATTTATTTTTCAAAACCGAGCTTTTGGGAACCGAGATTTTGAAAACCGAGATTTTGAAATCCGGGATTTTAAAACCGAGATTTTGTAGCCAACCCGATCTAATGCTGCAGGTGGCGACTTCTGCACGTATGAGAACGCGTGACTGCTAGGCAAAACCATTGCAATTTTGTTTTAAATTTGTATTACCTATGCTATGACTAACAAGTAGAGAAATATAAGGATTTAATAACTTAAGCCACAACATAATGTGGTTTTAATAAACTTTTAATTTTAAAAGCTAAGAAATCCTAATGAAAATTAATTGAATTCCGTACACAAAATTATATCATAAACTTATCTATTGTCCTGTGATAAACCCAAGAACTTAAAACCTTTCTACTTCTGGGTGATACAAAAAATTGTTATTAAATAAATTACATATAACTGTACTAAAAAAAGGGATTGTAATAAAAACTCATAAAACTATAAAAAATAAAAGTTTAATATTTTGGTATTTGAATTTTTTTTTTTTTTTGTAATTTTATTATGTTTTATTACTTTAGATAACGAAACGAAACACAAAATAAAAATCCTTCATTAAAGGGTTATGATATTTATTTTGTATATAGCGCTCATATTCTCATTTTTATATGTAAATTACACAATTCCGAATCTACTTCACATAAAGCTTTGCCATACACATAAAACAATATAGGACTTACATAAAAATAGACAAAACAAAAAATTTGAAATCATGAATTTCCAAATTTTTTAATGGATTTCAGTTTTAATTGGACAAACATACATACGAGTACAAACACATTTATTACTAAATGACAGTAGTGCTTTTAGTATTTAAAAACTCGGATGTATACAAACAGTACTGAAAACAAAAACAAAATTTTTTTTTTGTAATAAAATTCATGATTTAACCCATTAGAATGATTGGATGATAAAACAACAATAACAAAAAATGATCCCATGTGGGGAATTTATAATGTAATATTATTTCAAAATTATTTTATATTTCTATTTTGTGAATGTATTATGTATAGCTAGAATTAAACACGGATCATTTTTATAAATCTGGTCCGTTTTTGTTATATGAAAATCTAGTTTGACAGTTAAAACTATATAAAACGTTTATTTTGAAAGGGTGGCGGTTGGTTGCTTTAATATAAAAATAGAATAATTAATTTGTTTTTTAATATATCAACTTGATTAGTCATGCTTAATAATGCCTGCTGCTGTATTTCATTATTTTTGACATCCTTGCCTTGGTACATGCGCTCGCCCCTATTTTTTTTTTTAATATTTTCTGGTTATCGCAAGTAAACTATTCTTTAATCAACTTTAGGGAAAACAATATAAAAGTTGCGGAATAAAATTATAACTTTAGAGCTCAGAATGATAGCTCATATAGAATTTTCTAGCCAAATTTAACCTAATAAATAAACCATAAATATAAAAACTTGAGCCATAACGCCATCAATATATTACGCTTCGAAGCACATCAACACCTATAAACTAACTTAATCTAAATCTATATAGAGAAGCACCAAGCTATATAGAACATACAAACAATTTAAAAAAAACTTGTCTAGACTAAAACTTTTTATTGTTCTGATTTTCTAAAGATTTTTGATGAATGAAATTAATCACAACTCGAAGAAAATAAACTCAAATAGGTACTGTACTATATATAGCTATAATATATAATACACACATAGCCAAGAGAAGATAAACTACTGTGCAATAAACAGCAAACAAGTAGAGGAGCAAAAAAATAAAAAAAATAAATAACCGAATATAATAATAAAAAGATTAAAGAGGCAAGACCAGACCAGACTAGACATGAAGTCAGTAAACTAAACTAAACTACAAAATAATTTTTATTGTAAAATATAAAAAAAATGTACAAAGAAAAAACGGAACAAGTAAAATAAATTAGCAATTTAACGGAAAAAAATATATAATTTCACCTAAAATTATTATTACTATAACTACTACTACCATTTTTATTTTTTATCAAGCAAAATGGGATGAATGAACGATTTTTTTTTTTATTCTGAGCTCTTTTTCGTTTTTTAGGTAGGTAGCTAGTTCCTATACGAATGGCAAAAACATCCAACACTAACAACACACAACACTTTCTAAATAAATATTATCTTCATGTAGCTTTAAATTTAATGATGTGTCATGTTTGCATGCATGCATACATAATTTATACGAAAATCGTTGAACATTTTTTTTTTTTATAATGTCCAAAAAAAAAAATGAACCAAAATACGAGTACAATATAAACAAAAGCTTACCATTCAACTAATTTTATTTTTAAACCACGGTGTTATACAAATTTGCAGAAAACACGATAATTTTTACGATATCCCTCGTGTGTCTGTACTTATTACTCCTTAATATTTTTGATTTTATTCAAAAAGTCATTTGCTAGATTTTCCTCAATGGATTTGTTAATTTAAATTGTTTATTTGTTACATCGGTCCTTATAGCAAAGTCCTAAATTACGCCTTTCTTATTGTTGGGTAAAATTCTTCTTCTGCTCCAGTTTAGTAATAAGTTTATTAAGTATGTTTTTGTTCGGGGAGAAAACAAATCCGTTTTGTGGTAAAAAGTTTACTTTAACACGGATTTATTTATTTATTGTACTTTAACAATAATTTAATATTAAAAGGAAAAGCACAGATAAAAACAGAGTAAACGGAACAAAAAAAAATAATGAAGCTGCTCCCCCCCGTTAGGCAGAAAAACCTGTTAAATTTTTTCAAACAATTTTCACCTCATGCATACACATTCTAATTTGAGCAATAGCTCATTTACAATAAAATGTACAGCAAGAGGTGAAATAATATTAAAAATTAACAATAATATTAAAAATAAATTAAAAAAACTACGTATTGCTCATCAATCACGCCACTCCAAAAATGTTGGAAAACTAATCTCTTAAATTCCAATGGAATTGAATTCCAAAGAGAAACTCCACTAACGTAAAAGGATTTGTTTAGCGACCTACAACAATTTTTGGCTGGAATTAGGTGGAAGTTTGAGGAATGAAACCTACTAAACAGGAACTTCCTATAAAGATAACAAGGCTTCTTAGCTTTGAGCAGCATCGAGTCGCCTTAGACTTCAACGTCGACGTGCGGCTGTTTTTTCCTTTCCCGAAAAAAAAAAATTAAACACGATAGGGCTATTGGGGCCTCATAAGTTCAAGCCGCGTGAGATTGCACGCAAGTCAGCAATGACACGCAAAAAGGCTGGGGGCGGCGGGTTACCCCTGGACGATAAAACCATCAGCTATATCAATAACATGATTGCCAAATCAATTGCAAAGTCAACCAAGGAATTAACAAAACAATTAACAGAAATCAGCAAAAAGATGAACAACAACAGCGAAAGCCCGTCAAACAGCAACGTGGACAGCGAAAACGCTACAAGAAAAAGGAAAAAAACCAGTGAATCATCAATAAACAATGAAATAAGCGATAAAGTGAAGAAACTCCTGGACGCCGAGGAATACGTATATTCGAGTGATTCCGATATGGATGACGATGCAGAAAATCTCAGGAAGGACCGTACCACCACGGAAAATTACTGCAGCACAAGCACGGAATTAACAACCGCCTTGGAACAAGACGCAATGGGAGATCAAAAGGAAGTTACCAATAACTCAATGTCATAAGTGCCAGGGCTTCGGACACGTTGCATCAGCGTGTAACATGAAATTCAAGTGTGTCAAATGCGCTACCTCACACACTCCAGATGATTGTCCAATCAATAAGAATCCCAGCAACAACAATAATAACCAAAGGGATTCATTAAATTAATGCGCAAATTGTGGCGGAAATCATGTTGCCTGTTACTCGGAATGTCCAGAAAGGCAGAAATATTCAGGTATGGTGAGTAGACAAAATAGAAATAATACTCAAATAAACAACACTCGTGCCCCACATCAGTTTTTATCTAGTTTTGTTAAAGATGGTGTTCGTTACTCGGACCAGTTCAAACGTGTTTTAATGCAGCCTAACATGAATCAATTTAGTGAACCTCAGCGTTTTTCTATCCCAGTTAGTAATAAGGATAATATTAGAAAGAACGATCCTATTAACGAGTTTATGGATCTCTCCCATAGTCTGTTTGGCATAAATTTTAATGCTTTGCTAACTCAAATATCGAGTTTCATGAATAAAATAAACTCTGTTCAGGATATCAATGAAAAGAGATCGTTATACCTAAATTTCATTTGTCAATTTTACAAAGAATGAAAATCCTTTCCTTAAATTATAATAGCTTAGTTAGTTCCCCGAGAAGGAGGGAACTTGAACTTCTTCTAGTCAAACATAAACCCTGGTTAGCGTGTCTGTGTGAAACCAAACTGTCGTCTAGGCATACCCTCTTTTTTTTCAAATTATTCGGTTCTTAGAACAGATTGTAAGTCTCAAAAATCGGGTGGTACTGCATTACTGGTCCATAATAGTGTTCGCTATGCAAAACCTAAAGCATTATTAAACAATAGATATTCAGCCACAATCTGTAAGGTGGGATTGGGCAGCAATTCTTTTACACTAATCTCTATATACTTTTGGAAGATTGTAACTAGTGATATCTTAGAGCTTCTTAACATTTCGGACAGAGTCATTATCTGTGGGGACTTCAATGCCAGGCATGCTTCCTGGAACTGTCCCAGTACAAATGGTAATGGTAAAAACCTATTTGAAGCATGTGAATTTGTCAATGCTGGTATATTCTTCCCTGCTACTGGCACTCGTGGGGATTCAGTTCTAGACTTAATAATCTCCAAAAATGTTGCTATCGACGATGAAGTTATAGCCATCAATGAATTCTGTTCAGACCACCTTCCTGTTGTCTTTTCTGTACCTGTCTGTAACGGTATATTCCAGAAAATTGAAAAAGCGAAAGCTCTGGACTATAAGAATGCGGACTGGGATATGTTTCGTCATCTGGTGCATTACAAATTGGTCAACCTTAACAATCAAGTTCTGGAATCTGAAAGTGCTATATATCATAGTGTCAATTCACTAACTCAAATCATTAATAATGCTTTTGCCAAATGTGTGCCGTTAGTAGATGTCAAAAGTAAACAAATCTCGCCAATAATCATCCACTTGATTAAAATTAGAAATTTTTCCAGGAATATGCACAGAAAATTTTCGTCTTTGTTCAGTCGTATACCCTAGTTAATCGGTTAACCAAGCAAATTCATTCCAGAATAAGTTTGGAATTTAGGGAAAACACATACGCCAAGTTATCAAAGGTTACTCCTGATAAATCTAACCTATACAGATGTTTAAATTTTTAAAACCCCTTGCTAAAACCAAACTGATTATAGAGGATAACAATGGTCCAATAATTGATCCTGAGGTAATAACTAATAAGGTTGCGGACCACTACGAACAAGTCTTTAGTGGCGCTGATCACTCCTCTGATGCCAAAATATCCGACGTTGTTGAACAAGCGCTATCCCCGCATTCACCATCTGTAACAAGTGACAATTTTTGTACCAACACTGATGAAATCATTGCTATTACTCGCAAATTAAAAAATAATAAAGCGCCTGGTACAGATGGAATTTCGAATAGAGCCTTAAAAAATTTACATTTACAGCCTACCTACACATTGTAGTAATTATTAACTCTATACTTAAACTTTCTTATTTTCCAAACAGCTGGAAACTGTCCAAAATTATAATTCTTCCTAAACCTGGTAAATCAAAGTTACCTGAACATACAAGGCCGATCAGCCTGCTAAGTGGACTGAGTAAAATAGTTGAAAAGGTTATATCGGTTAGACTTTTGGATGCTTGCCAACACTTAATTCCGAAGTTCCAGTTTGGCTTCGTACATAAAAGATCATCCACTGAAGCAATTATGAGATTTCTGAATCATGTCAAGAATGCAAAAAGAAGGAAAAAGATTTCAGCAGTGCTTTTTCTTGATATTGCTAAGGCATTCGACTCGGTCTGGCATGATGGTCTACTGTATAAACTTATTGACTCAGGTCTATCAACCTCCCTGATCTCGCTTATTAAATCTTACCTTGCAAATAGAAAGTGTTTTATTAACATAGAAGGATGCAATTCAAGTATAAGAAATATTTATTCCGGTGTACCCCAGTGGTCTGTTTTGGGACCACTTTTATACATCTTATTTACCCATGATATACACCTAATATATGCTGCAATGCTATGCTGATGATACTACGGCTTTTTGCTCTAGCTATAGTGCCTTCCAGTGCTCAATTCGTA
The DNA here is from genome assembly GCA_963556165.1 of Tipula helvola. Lineage (NCBI taxonomy): Eukaryota > Metazoa > Arthropoda > Insecta > Diptera > Tipulidae > Tipula > Tipula helvola. Next base: position 106,241,662 of record OY744483.1, read on the forward strand.
TTCAGAAATTTCTGGATAATTTTGTTCAGTACTGCCAAATATGGAATATCAAAATAAATGAAAGTAAATCCCAAATAGTATACTTCTACCCAACTAGGAAGTATCAGAATAAACTTAACAAAGCTGTCCCTGTGACCATTAACAACCTAATCATTCAGGTTGTTGAAAATGCCAAGTATTTGGGTGTCACTATTAATACGCATCTTATAGTTTTGCTCACCATGTCAATAACATCCGTCGTCAGGCCTTTGCAGCTTTTCGCATTTTGTATCCTGTCTTGTGTAGCGGTATAGTAGCCTTGATCAGAGAAATAAACTTTTGGTCTATAAGCTGTATATAAGGCCTATTATCATTTATGCTGGACCAGCATGGTTTGACCTTCTTTCGATACCACAACAAAGTACAATACAGAAAATTCAAAACAAAGCGCTGAGACTCGTGTACCTAAGTATAAGCATACCTCCATTAATAAATTACATGAATGGGCAAATTTACCCACTATTTCTAACTTTAATAACACGCTACTAAACAATGTTATTAATAAATTACTAATGTCAAACGTCGACCTAATGAACGACATAGCGCATAAATTTTTAAGTCGTTAGTGATGTTTATTTGAGTATAGGAGTGTCTACTCAGCTATCTGTTGTCTACAAGGAATTTTTTAAATTGGGTATAATACCTCTTACTAGTTTTTGGAGGGTTATAGACGGTACCGAACACGATTTTACGACCATTAATTAAAACGATTATTAATAGAACTTGACTGTTCATTAGTTTAGATACGAAATAAAATAGGCTTATCAGTCATAATAATAAAAACAAAAGAAAACTATATCAATCAGTTTTCAAGGAATTTATATTTCACCCAACGTTTCAACAAAAATTTATTTGTCGTCTTCAGGGGCTGAAGAAGATGACAAATACATTTTTGTTGAAACGTTGGGTGAAATATAAATTCCTTAAACACTGGTTGATATATGTAGTTTTCTTTTGTTTTTATTATTATGACTGATAAGCCTATTTTATTTCGTATCTAAACTAATGAAAATATTGGCAAATAAAAAATCCGATACTAACAATTCTGAAATAGAATATTAGAAATCCAAATCACTAATACCTTTGAACATGTGAAAAACTTATTTCTTCCTCTTGTCTAGTCTTGCATTAAATAAAAGTATTTGATTTCAAGAGTAGATGACACGAAACATCTTGCAACTCGATGCCCTGACGATTTCTAAATATATCGACAAAGCATCACAAATTTCGAAATAATCTCAAAAATGTCGAATTCTCAAAGTATCATGTGTATTCTTAAAAGTTGTCAAATATCGAATTATCCGTAAGTTTTGTTAAAAAATGGTATAAGCATAAAATACGTATCTGCAAAAATTGTCAAATAGTTTTAAGTTTGATAATAAATTAAAATAAGTTTGGGTTTTAACTTAATTTTTAACGTTGAGCCTTTTTCGTACTTTTAGGTTTTTGCTAAAATGTTTTATTGATTTGCAAAAAATCAAGAACTTTTAATTTTGTAAGCTTTCAATTATCAAAGCTTTTTCAATCAAACCATTTTACTCAGAATTATATGATTTTAGTAGAGAATTTTGGCTAAAATTCAGAATATTTGATCCTAAAGTTAATCAACGATCATCAAAAGCTTTTAGTTTTAAAAGGTTTTCAAACCAAACCATTTTACTACGAAACTTGATATTATAAAGGAAAGTGGTGTTTTCAGATAAATTTAGAATATTTGTTTTCAATGAGCTTTAAGCTTGATAATTGATTTATACCTTTTGGGTTTGATGTTAAGCTCATAAGGAGAATTTTCATAATTAAGGTTTTTCAATGTTTTATGAGCAAAAATTATGTTTTGTAAAAAATGTCAAGCACTATTAGTTTTAAGAGCTTTCACTTATTAAGTGTTTTTAAACAAACCATTTTAATTCAAAATTTCATAAAACAAGGGATGACGGAATTTTGGGTAGGATTTAGCATACGTAGACATTCGTTTAAATATCATTTTTGAAGTTATCGTAGAAATAAAAAATTTTCTAATATTAAAAATTAAAATTATTTGTACACGTTTTTTTATATTTTTTCAAAAAAAAATTTCATTAATGCAAAAAAATAAAAAAATTAGAATTCTATGGGGACATTCCTTTAAACGCAGTTACATTTTTGTTATTGTACTAAAATAAATAAACGTCCGAATAACTTATTTTTGATATTTTAAAATTTAGTATTTCCTCCATTATTCATAATAACTGCGAAGATTTTATTTTGCATTGAATCAACGAGATTTTTCACGAGTCAGGGCTCAATTTCCGCCCAACTCCGCTTGATGCACAATTTTAACTCCGCCACGTTGGTATAAACTTTGCCAGAAAGAACCCCCCCAAATTCTCAAAAGGATTGAGATCCGGTGAGCATGCTGGCCAGTTTAGAAGTTGAATTTCTTTTTGTTGAAACCACTCTCTTGAAACTTTTGACACGTGGATCGCCGCGTTATCCTGTTGAAATATCCAATTTTGATCCGAGTCATCATAGAAACTGAGAAAAACATCTTCCAAACGATCAATGTAATTGTTGGAATTCATCCGAGTGGAAATAAAACATATCGGAAACCTGCTTTTTATCTCAGAATTTTTCAAATCGTGCCAGTAACAGCTATAGCGCCAGGACCGTCCAAGTTGAATTTGTTCTCGTCTGAAAAAATTACGTTGTGCCATTCGTCTTTCCATGTCATATAGTTTTTTGCGAAAGCCAACCGAGCCTCTCTGTGTACCTTTGTTAATTTCGGTCTTCCCTTGATTTTCTGCCATCGAATGTTAGGAGAGTCATGCAATATTCTTGCTACATGTCTTTTGCTTACAGACAGATTCAATTCGTCTTTAATCTGTCTCCCATTGAGCCTGCATTTGGTTGCCATCATGCGAATTTGGCTTTTTTGGCGAGTGGTGAGCTTGGTGTTGCCTCGAGTTTTCTTTTTGATTAAATAGTTTTGACCTTTTTTGAGTAAATTCCGAATCACTGTTTCCGATCTTTCAATTTTTTTTGCAATTTGCGGAATCGAATCACGCTTCATCTTAAAAGAGTTGACCATGAAAATTTCAGAGTCACTCAGTCGTTTTGCTTTACCCATTTCTAAAAAGAAACATTTACATTTAAAATCTACAAACAACTCTACTACCACAACAAAAATTTCAAAAATTTCTTTTTAAAATTTTAAAATTATTATTTTTTGTTTAATGCGTTTAAACGAATGTCTCACTCAAAACTGACTAATACTTCAAATATCTTGTTTGTTTTATACTCTGGTAAAACGAATTGTATTACAAGTGTCCCGTTAAAACACATCCATACAGAAATATTGAAAACATAAACTACTCTTTTCTCAACTGCACTAATATACTTACAATTATATTATTTATGTTGTAAAAAAATTGCGCTTACCCTACCTCTCCACCTGACATATACTATACCACTACCATTAACATTTCTATAAACAAAAATATTAAAAATGGCTTCGGGTGAGGTAAACGTGCGATATGTCACTCGGTGCTAATAAACTGGAATTTATATTCCATAAGCATTAATTGTCTCTATACAATTGAATTAATTTCATAATTTCCTCCTTGTCGTTAATTTTGAAAATATTTATTATTAAAACTTAATTTATTAGCATCAAGATTCAACACACGCGGGATTACACTTGCCGTTACTTTGAATTGGGCATATGTTGTATATGAAATTATTATAACATCGAGTTTTGCCAAATTATTACAACTTGCTGGTATAATTTATTGGTATTTTATAACATTTGGTGTCTCCACTAGCAAAAAAGTAAATATTAATGGTATAACTCAATGGTAGATTGCAGGTGGGGAGGCCGGGTTAAACGCATGTCTACTACCAGAGCGTACTGTATAAATAAGAGCCTCCAGTATCGACTGTATTTTTTACTAAGCTTAACATAAGGTACAAACAATTTTTTCTTTAATATGAAACTATATGGGAAAACGGTTATTTTCATTTACAGATTTAGTTTATTAGAAATGTGAGCTTTTGTTTTGTTTTTATATGAAAATGTTCATGAAAAATAAGGTACTTTTGAAATTTAAAATATTATTGTTTTTGTAAACAGTACAATATAATCATCCCTTTCATTGCCTCCATTCAATTTGAATTCGAATAAGTATGTTTCGATAGTTATTTTGAATTTGCAGAGCATGCTAGATTGTTTTAATTTTTTGTTTTCTTCGCACTCATTTTATTGATTTATTTTGTTCTGTTTGCTCTTTCTGATTTATTTTAGTTTAATTGTTGAGCGAAGGCGTGTCGTCTTTTTTCTTACCATTGGTTTTAGATGTGGATATATGGCGACGTCATTAAACAGAATTGTCTCTTTTTAATACACATTGTTGTTGTTGTAGAATGTTTTTTAATTTAATATCCCTTATTTTCTTTTGATTATTACTGGAAAATTGGCAAATTTGAGAATCTGTGTTTCAAATGAATAAGACATTGAGTTGTTTATTAGCGATTTCATAAAAAAATATTTAACTGGGTTTAACTTTTAATTCATGTTTTATCTTCAATCAGAATCGCGTTTTTTCATACAAACACCATGAAAATAAATGAATTTTTAGTGTTTCTATATCCCTTATTTTAAGTTCATTTTTCACATGCCGGCTCTATTCACTTCAAGATGGCTCTGCTACTACTGTATTTATGTTCAATGTAAATTATTAAGAGCTTTTAGTTTTAAGAGCTTTTCAAACCAAACCACTTGACTATAAAATTTGATATTATAAAGGAAGGTTGTATTTTGGGATTAATTTAGAGTTTTTGCAGAGCCTTCTAGAGAGAGTATAGAGCCATAATCATTATGACGTATTTTTTAGAAGCTTTTTTTGTGGTGTAACTTTTCAATGATCTCGATAGGAATCCATAGTAAAATTGGTGTTTTTTAGCTTCAAGTTTTTCAATGAAAAAAGCAAAAATATTACCAAATTTGTATACAAAAGGGTTCTATATATCTTTAGCAGCAATGTACAAGAATGCTACATTGATATTAAGTAAATATTAACTGCAGAAATTTAAAATGTTAATTATTTCTAAAATATATTTTTCGAACTTTTATTTTGAAAAATACATCAAAGTTGGCATTGACAAATTAAAATAATACTTGCTAAATTTATCTTTAGTTTTACTAGTGTACGTTGTACGTTAGATGTCTATAATTGTTGCCAGAGAAATACGAAAAAAAATTATTTAATCACATAATCGTGACACGTTTTTAATATTTTCTGAATTTGTTTTGCTTTTCCTACAATTTTTGAACTCAAATTTCCCTAGGTCGCAATTTTTGCTACAATTTTTTAAAATGTTTACTACCCACTGCCATGTATATTGACTTAATGCACACGATTTGTAGTAAGCTTTTCTTTTTAATTTGAACAGAAAGCTGTTGTTATGAACTTTTTTTTATATTTTAGTTTAAATAAACCAATTATTACAAGAAAATGAAAACGATTTACTTAAACCAGATTTATATATGTTGAAATTCAAACATTTATGCAAATATGTCAGAAATCATAATTAAGAATTTGCAACGTTTTCATTTAAAAATTTGTCTGAGGAAAAAAAGTGATTTCCCATATGTTTTATGAGTTTTACTATGGAAATTTTGGTTTTTTCCTCGTTTCTAATTCCCTGTTAAAAGCTTCGTTTTTTAGATTATGGCTTGTATAATCAAGGTTGCTTTGGTATTATGTTAATTCGTCAAAGCCAACTTTAATGTATTTTTCAAAATGAAAGTTCGAAAAATATAGTTTAGAAATTATTTAATTTTAACATTTCTGCAATTAATATTTACTTAATCCAATGTAGCCTTTGTAGTTAAAGATATGTAAACAATTTTATATAAACGTTTTATAATATTTTTTTTTTTCATTGAAAAACTTGAAGCTAAAAAAACACCATTTTTACTATGGATTCCTATCGAGATCATTGAAAAGTTACACCACTAAAAAAGCTTCTAAAACATACGTCATGATGCTTATGACTCAATAATCTAGAAGGCTTTTATAATGGTCCCTAAAAAATTTCTACATACATGCAATCATATACAACTTAACATCATACATTGTATATCGAGAATTATGTATACATCATCAAACAACCACTTTAAAAATGAATTTACAATATTTATTTATAGATCAATTTCATTTCACCATAATTTTCCACCCTCTTGAATTTTTATTATTAAATTTTTGTAGAACAAAAAAATTAAACAAAAAAAAATTAATTAAATCAATGCAATTAAACTTTTTCAATTAATTTAAATATTTTTTTTCGCTTTCATTTTTTTTTTTTTTGTAATTTTAATATTTATAAACAAATTGCTGTTATTATTGTTATTTTTATGCTTAAGTAAATTAAAAATAAAATTCAATCACAATTCAATCGTAATATTATTATATTATTATTTGTATTTGTTTTGTTTTCAACTACACGTAATTTTCATTAATTTTTCCACAATTTTATTTATTTTAGTAAAATACAATAAAATGAATTTTTATTTTTCTGGTTTACTAATTAAAATGTTAATTAAAAACGCTGAAATAAAATAAAAATAAAAATTTATATAAATATAATAAATTAAATAAAAACCATAAAGTTCAACGTGGTTTTAAATTATTTATCAAAAAAATTGTATTTTGTTTTTTATAGTAATGTTGTCGTTTATTCTGGTTTAGAAAATATTAAAAAAATTAAATTTTTCTAAAAGATAAATTAAAATTCTGAAGTAAACTTGGATTAACATCAAAAAGTTGCAATGGTTTTTATGCGTTATTGCAATACATAGTGCTAGTCCATAGTGCTCGGTCGTTATGTCATATTTCACTATGGAAAACACATGCCTTAATCAAAGGATCCCATTCAATATACAAATCACAACTAAAATGAAACATTTGCATCCCTAAAATTAAAATTCAATTTTTTAAATTTTATTTCAATTTAATTAACAAGTCAACAAACAAGAGATGATGTATAAATAAAATTACAAAATAAATAGAATTTTCAAAACTAGACACATATTCGAATTAAACTAAACGCTATAGACAAAATAAAATTTTAGGTTTTTTTGTTAGATCGAATATGTGTGTCTAGTCAGTATGAGACGACGTCGTATTTTATAAATTATTTACGTTACAAAAAAAACAACTTATTATTCACTTGATTTTCATTATAAAACAAATTGACATGTTATTTGATGTGTGAAATTAAAATATATGTATTTCACATGGAATAGTAACAACAACAGTAATAGTCATGACGACGATAATAATAGTAACAATAATAATTTATATCTGCATAATGTGTATTTGAATCTGTGTGGATGTTTGTATGTAATGAAACATATTCATTTAAAATTTAATATTTAGATTTTTTATCAAATTGAATTAAGTGATAGATAATTTGTTTCTAAACAATTATTTTTTAAATTGATAAAATATATATAAAGGCGAAGCATTCAGATCTACTCAATTTCTAAAATTATAATTATTTTAAAATTATCCATGTAATGTATCGTATAATCTACGAAATCATTATGCATTGTATACATAATTGTGATTAATTAATAATTATTATTGTATCAACATATTGATTTTCACTAGGGGTCGTGAAAAAATTGATCTTTTTGAATTAAAAAAATCGATCTTTTTTTGGTTTTGCCTAGTCTTGGGTAGATGTTCCCATCCATAAGATCTGCTTTCCGTGGATTAAGTTTCCCCGTATATTCTGCTTGCGGATTCTTCTCAGGGGGAGGGCTGAAACTATAGGTGTTAGTTATAGACTGTTCCAATTTGAAATATTTTTATTGCTATAGACATTCAGATTTACATATAAAATATTTAATTTTAAATTTCTACTGGTTTAGCTTTTCTACAAATAGATTTAGTTTTCTAGTATTAAAATTTAATACAAACTGAAGTAAAAATTTAATTCAGTAGCCCATATTTTTATTACAATTATTTATTGTGGACATCGAAACATGTTTATACACCAATGTACAAATTCATTGTTGTGGAGCAACAATCATCATCAAAATAATGACAACAACAACCTAAAAATATATGATAATTTAATTAGAAAATTACTAATTATAAATTATTTAATGTAATGTAACTTATCTTGTAAATTACCCTTATTAGGTTATGTTTGATTTGTTTATTTTGACATTTTTAAATTTATGTATATATACAATTGTAATCATTTAAATACGATCTGCTGGCCATCTACATAAAAGATAATAAGCTGAGTTATTCACCAATGGTTGTGTCCCGACTATTTATATTTTATACCACTAAATAATTAGCGTCCGTAATTCAATTTAAATTAGCCGCGATTTTGATTTATGCGAATTTGAGCATCGGGCCAATCAATGAATGACACAGCGTATTCAATTATGGATCAAATCAGAGTGAAGTATTTTTTATAGTAAAAGTAGTTTGTAAAAATTAAATTGTAAAATTAAAGTTAGTCTCAAGCAATACCTGTTCCAATACGGATCAAATTATGTACATAAAGTAAATTAAAATTGTGTAAAATTGTACAAATAAGGAAATACCGACCTACCATTTTTAGTGTACAATTTTAGTTTCAAATTAAAAAGTATTTAGAACCATATTGTGCATTAAAGCGTTTATTTATTTGCTCGCAATCAACCAAATTAAATACAGTCCACTATAATCGCGTAAACATTCATATTGATCTAGTAAAAACAAAAACGTCCGAGATATAGCGTAAAAAGGAAGGCGTGATTTAAGTGATTGAAGAATAAAATAAACAATAACACAAATAGATACACACCGCCTGTGACAAGCCATAAACGATATTTCCAGATGATTATGGGTCATAAACAGAATAGCCAAGAATGAAGATGATTTATGAAGTAAAGAGAAATAAAGTTAAGTCAAATGACTTAAAAGAATACAGTGGTTTTAATTCCAAAATCCAGACGAACCCAGACTTGCCCAGTTCGTAACAATATTAAAAAAAAAAAACAATATTGCAATGTAATTGTTTTAGAATTATAATCAAATATGAATTGTATTTAAAATAAATACATTTATTTATTTATTTTATTTATTTATTTATTTATTTATTTCAATCATTACAATTTGTACAGAATAAATATGATACAATATGTATACAAAATTCAAAAACAAAAACTAATGAAAATTATAAAATATAAAATACAAATTATTAAATTGAAATAATTAGAAATGCAAAATGAACAAAAATGTTCAGCAACATGCATTTCTTCATTACATGAGAACAGATTATTAGCATTAAGGGGTAATGAAAAGGTTAATAATAAAAAACTATGTAAATATAGAAACTAATTAACAATAAATGTAAAATACACAAATAATAAGTTTAACAAAGAAAAAATCAAAATATAAATTCATAAATCTTTAGTATAATATAATTATCGAAATGCAATAAATTTTAAACCATTAAATTGAACACGAAATCCAAAGTTTTGTTCTGCAGTAACCAAGTTTTAAGTGACGATAAAAATATTTTTTTAGAACGTATCTCGCGAATGCTTTCAGGAAGTCTGTTGAATATTGACGGAGCCGTAACTAAGAAATAATTACGAAAATGAGTTTTGGAAAACTTGGGTATTAATTTTTGACATACGGAGTTTCTGCGTAATTCGTAGGCGTGACAAGATAAATTTCGGTTACCGCTTATTTCAAAGTAAATTTTCATGACTTTAAATACATAAAGATGCTTTATCGGAAGAATTGAGCTTAACACGAATAAAGGCCACGTGTGGCAACGTTTGTTTTTAAAAAACATCAATCTAATAGCATGCTTATGAGCAATAATTAACGGTTTAATTGTGCTGAAGTAAGTGCCACCCCAGCAACAAATGCCATAACGTAATCGCGAATCAATTAAGCCATAATAAAACGATTTCAAAACATCAAAAGGACAATGAGATCTTAGAAGGTACATTTTCCTGATAGTGGAGTGGAGAGAATTTTTCAGAGCTGAAACATGACCTTTCCAATCTAAATGACAATCGACTTCTAGTCCTAAATATTTACAGGAACTTACTGATTCAATGACCATACAGTTGAGCAAGCAAGATCCATTTCTGGGACAATAGACATCATGAAAAACAATATCAGTACCAAACGAACGATAGGCATTCAAGCTGAACAAAATAGCCTTAGTTTTCGGGCTAAGCACTAGTCCGTGCACTGAAAACCAATTGCTTAAGACTGTCAGATCTTCATTAATACTAGATACTGTTGACAAATAATTGTTACAATTATAAGCAAATGCCATGTCATCAGCAAATGCAACAATTTTACCAATGAACTTTTGACGAAATATCGAGTTAACGTAAACTAAAAATAGAATTGGTCCAAGGACTGAACCTTGAGGAACGCCAGCCTGAAGTTCGATAAAATTGCTCAGTGATCCACCAATACTCACCCGTTGTAAACGACCTTTTAAATACGATGTAAACCAATCAAACATACACCCCCTAAATCCAATATACGATAGTTTATTTAAAAGAATCCGATGATCCACCATGTCAAATGCTTTGCAAATATCAATAAAGAGAGCGGCTACTGTATGTGAGTTGTTAAGCCCTCATTAAATGTTACATCCCACTAAATATAATATAAACATTATGTGACTGAAACAAAGTCACTGGCAATAGGAAATTAAAACTTAACTAAGAGAGTTTAGCTGAAACGAGTTCCTCTGACCTTGATGCTGTTTGAAGACAAACTCAAAGTATTAGTCGGATTATTCCCATACTAATTTTTTTTTTCGCTGGCGCTACATCCCATAGAGGGATTTGACCGCTTCTCTTTGAAGTTTCGTAATCATTTTTTTTTTCCAACGGATAATGAATGATTAATTCATTGATCCTTACATTAACCAGCCGTGATTTGTTCATCACAGAGCGTATAATGCCATATATCATGATAATTTTTACTTTAAATTACAGCCTAAATGATTTACAATGATTAATTTTAAAAAATTGGCCCTAATCTCAAAAGTGAAAAAATGGCATCAGCTGCTCAAACACTAATTATATTGGATCACCTATATATGTATGTACATTTCTAATAAATGATATAGGACATAAAATGGTATATAGGGGTTTTCAAGGTCGCAACCTTCAAACCTCTATATACCATTTTATGTCCTATATCATTTATTAGAAATATATAGGCAGGGCCGTTCATATATATTTAGGCGCCCTGGGCTAAACATATTAGGCGTTTGTAGAAGCAAAAAAAAATTTCCCAGTGTATTCAGCACTCTGTTTTGAAACCAATACATTCGACAACATGAAAATCTAGAGAAACTACAAGACATGAAGTTCAAACAGCATTTAGAAAGAAAGGCAAATAATTCCAGAAACGAAAAAATGTTATTGATTTCGACGATCGGAGACGATACAATGAATAAAATGAGAACACCGGATGATTGTGACATTGCGTACTAGCATTGAGACCTCTATCAATAGGCGTTGAGACCTGTAATTGTCATACAAACGGTAATTTGGATCGGTCGAATATTTCTACACGTTCCGTGGAAAATTCAATTTTTTTGAAAATCAACTGAACTATAGCCCACAAATTCAGAGCCACAAAATTCGCAAATCTGCAAATGTGCTCCGATTTCGATGATTGATACCTCTATCAATAGGCGTTGAGGCCTGTAATTGTCATATAAACGGCCATTTGGATCAGCCGAATATTTCTATACGTTCCATGGAAAATTCAATTTTTCTGCAAATCTGCAAATGTGCTCCGATTTCGATGATTGATACCTCTATCAATAGGCGTTGAGGCCTGTAATTGTCATACAAACGGTCATTTGGATCGGTCGAATATTTCTACACGTTTCGTGGAAAATTAAATTTTTATGAAAATCAACTGAACGATAGCCCACAAATTCAGAGCCACAAAATTCGAAAATCTGCAAATGTGCTCCGATTTCGATGATTGATACCTCTATCAATAGGCGTTTAGACCTGTAATTGTCATACAAACGGCCATTTGGATCGGTCGAATATTTCTACACGTTCCGTGGAAAATTCAATTTTTATGAAAATCAACTGAACGATAGCCCACAAATTCAGAGCCACAAAATTCGAAAATCTGCAAATGTGCTCCGATTTCGATGATTGATACCTCTATCAATAGGCGTTGAGACCTGTAATTGTCATACAAACGACCATTTGGATCGGTCGAATATTTCTACACGTTCCGTGAAAAATTTAATTTTTTTGAAAATCAACTGAACTATAGCCCACAAATTCAGAGCCACAAAATTCGAAAATCTGCAAATGTGCTCCGATTTCGATGATTGATACCTCTATCAATAGGCATTTAGACCTGTAATTGTCATACAAACGGCCATTTGGATCGGTCGAATATTTCTACACGTTCCGTGGAAAATGAAATTTTTTTGGAAATCAACTGAACTATAGCCCACAAATTCAGAGCCACAAAATTCGAAAATCTGCAAATGTGCTCCGATTTCGATGATTGATACCTCTATCAATAGGCGTTGAGGCCTGTAATTGTCATACAAACGGCCATTTGGATCGGTCGAATATTTCTACACGTTCCGTGAAAAATTTAATTTTTTTGAAAATCAACTGAACTATAGCCCACAAATTCAGAGCCACAAAATTCGAAAATCTGCAAATGTGCTCCGATTTCGATGATTGATACCTCTATCAATAGGCGTAGAGGCCTGTAATTGTCATACAAACGGCCATTTGGATCGGTCGAATATTTCTACACGTTTCGTGGGAAATTCAATTTTTTTGAAAATCAACTGAACTATAGCCCACAAATTCAGAGCCACAAAATTCGAAAATCTGCAAATGTGCTCCGATTTCGATGATTGATACCTCTATCAATAGGCGTTTAGACCTGTAATTGTCATACAAACGGCCATTTGGATCGGTCGAATATTTCTACACGTTCCGTGGAAAATTCAATTTTTATGAAAATCAACTGAACGATAGCCCACAAATTCAGAGCCACAAAATTCGAAAATCTGCAAATGTGCTCCGATTTCGATGATTGATACCTCTATCAATAGGCGTTGAGACCTGTAATTGTCATACAAACGACCATTTGGATCGGTCGAATATTTCTACACGTTCCGTGGAAAATGAAATTTTTTTGGAAATCAACTGAACTATAGCCCACAAATTCAGAGCCACAAAATTCGAAAATCTGCAAATGTGCTCCGATTTCGATGATTGATACCTCTATCAATAGGCATTTAGACCTGTAATTGTCATACAAACGGCCATTTGGATCGGTCGAATATTTCTACACGTTCCGTGGAAAATGAAATTTTTTTGGAAATCAACTGAACTATAGCCCACAAATTCAGAGCCACAAAATTCGAAAATCTGCAAATGTGCTCCGATTTCGATGATTGATACCTCTATCAATAGGCGTTGAGGCCTGTAATTGTCATACAAACGGCCATTTGGATCGGTCGAATATTTCTACACGTTCCGTGAAAAATTTAATTTTTTTGAAAATCAACTGAACTATAGCCCACAAATTCAGAGCCACAAAATTCGAAAATCTGCAAATGTGCTCCGATTTCGATGATTGTTACCTCTATCAATAGGCATTTAGACCTGTAATTGTCATACAAACGGCCATTTGGATCAGTCGAATATTTCTACACGTTCCGTGGAAAATTCAATTTTTATGAAAATCAACTGAACGATAGCCCACAAATTCAGAGCCACAAAATTCGAAAATCTGCAAATGTGCTCCGATTTCGATGATTGATACCTCTATCAATAGGCGTAGAGGCCTGTAATTGTCATACAAACGGCCATTTGGATCGGTCGAATATTTCTCCACGTTCCGTGGAAAATTCAATTTTTTTGAAAATCAACTGAACTCTAGCCCACAAATTCAGAGCCACAAAATTCGAAAATCTGCAAATGTGCTCCGATTTCGATGATTGATACCTCTATCAATAGGCGTAGAGACCTGTAATTGTCATACAAACGGTAATTTGGATCGGTCGAATATTTCTACACGTTTCGTGGAAAATTCAGTTTTTTTGGAAATCAACTGAACTATAGCCCACAAATTCAGAGCCACAAAATTCGAAAATCTGCAAATGTGCTCCGATTTCGATGATTGATACCTCTATCAATAGGCGTTGAGGCCAGTAATTGTCATACAAACGGCCATTTGGATCGGTCGAATATTTCTACACGTTCCGTGAAAAATTTAATTTTTTTGAAAATCAACTGAACTATAGCCCACAAATTCAGAGCCACAAAATTCGAAAATCTGCAAATGTGCTCCGATTTCGATGATTGTTACCTCTATCAATAGGCATTTAGACCTGTAATTGTCATACAAACGGCCATTTGGATCGGTCGAATATTTCTACACGTTCCGTGGAAAATTCAATTTTTATGAAAATCAACTGAACTATAGCCCACAAATTCAGAGCCACAAAATTCGAAAATCTGCAAATGTGCTCCGATTTCGATGATTGTTACCTCTATCAATAGGCATTTAGACCTGTAATTGTCATACAAACGGCAATTTGGATCCGTCGAATATTTCTACACGTTTCGTGAAAAATTAATTTTTTTTGAAAATCAACTGAACTCTAGCCCACAAATTCAGAGCCACAAAATTCGAAAATCTGCAAATGTGCTCCGATTTCGATGATTGATACCTCTATCAATAGGCGTAGAGGCCTGTAATTGTCATACAAACGGTAATTTGGATCGGTCGAATATTTCTACACGTTTCGTGGAAATCTAGTTTTTTTGAAAACCAACTGAACTATAGCCCACAAATTCAGAGCCTCAAAATTCGAAAATCTGCAAATGTGCTCCGATTTCGATGATTGATACCTCTATCAATAGGCGTTGAGGCCAGTAATTGTCATACAAACGGCCATTTGGATCGGTCGAATATTTCTACACGTTCCGTGAAAAATTTAATTTTTTTGAAAATCAACTGAACTATAGCCCACAAATTCAGAGCCACAAAATTCGAAAATCTGCAAATGTGCTCCGATTTCGATGATTGATACCTCTATCAATAGGCGTAGAGGCCTGTAATTGTCATACAAACGGTAATTTGGATCGGTCGAATATTTCTACACGTTTCGTGGAAATCTAGTTTTTTTGAAAACCAACTGAACTATAGCCCACAAATTCAGAGCCTCAAAATTCGAAAATCTGCAAATGTGCTCCGATTTCGATGATTGATACCTCTATCAATAGGCGTTGAGGCCAGTAATTGTCATACAAACGGCCATTTGGATCGGTCGAATATTTCTACACGTTCCGTGAAAAATTTAATTTTTTTGAAAATCAACTGAACTATAGCCCACAAATTCAGAGCCACAAAATTCGAAAATCTGCAAATGTGCTCCGATTTCGATGATTGTTACCTCTATCAATAGGCATTTAGACCTGTAATTGTCATACAAACGGCCATTTGGATCGGTCGAATATTTCTACACGTTCCGTGGAAAATTTAATTTTTTTGGAAATCAACCGAACTATAGCCTACAAATTCAGAGCCACAAAATTCGAAAATCTGCAAATGTGCTCCGATTTCGATGATTGATACCTCTATCAATAGGCGTTGAGGCCTGTAATTGTCATACAAACGGCCATTTGGATCGGCCGAATATTTCTATACGTTCCGTGGAAAATTCAATTTTTTTGAAAATCAACTGAACTATAGCCCACAAATTCAGAGCCACAAAATTCGAAAATCTGCAAATGTGCTCCGATTTCGATGATTGATAACTCTATCAATAGGCGTTGAGACCTGTAATTGTCATACAAAGGGCAATTTGGATCGGTCGAATATTTCTACACGTTTCGTGGAAATCTAGTTTTTTTGAAAACCAACTGAACTGTAGCCCACAAATTCAGAGCCACAAAATTCGAAAATCTGCAAATGTGCTCCGATTTCGATGATTGATACCTATATCAATAGGCGTTGAGACCTGTAATTGTCATACAAACGACCATTTAGATCAGTCGAATATTTCTCCACGTTCCGTGGAAAATTCAATTTTTTTGAAAATCAACTGAACTCTAGCCCACAAATTCAGAGCCACAAAATTCGAAAATCTGCAAATGTGCTCCGATTTCGATGATTGATACCTCTATCAATAGGCGTTGAGGCCAGTAATTGTCATACAAACGGCCATTTGGATCGGTCGAATATTTCTACACGTTCCGTGAAAAATTTAATTTTTTTGAAAATCAACTGAACTATAGCCCACAAATTCAGAGCCACAAAATTCGAAAATCTGCAAATGTGCTCCGATTTCGATGATTGATACCTCTATCAATAGGCGTAGAGGCCTGTAATTGTCATACAAACGGTAATTTGGATCGGTCGAATATTTCTACACGTTTCGTGGAAATCTAGTTTTTTTGAAAACCAACTGAACTATAGCCCACAAATTCAGAGCCTCAAAATTCGAAAATCTGCAAATGTGCTCCGATTTCGATGATTGATACCTCTATCAATAGGCGTTGAGGCCAGTAATTGTCATACAAACGGCCATTTGGATCGGTCGAATATTTCTACACGTTCCGTGAAAAATTTAATTTTTTTGAAAATCAACTGAACTATAGCCCACAAATTCAGAGCCACAAAATTCGAAAATCTGCAAATGTGCTCCGATTTCGATGATTGTTACCTCTATCAATAGGCATTTAGACCTGTAATTGTCATACAAACGGCCATTTGGATCGGTCGAATATTTCTACACGTTCCGTGGAAAATTTAATTTTTTTGGAAATCAACCGAACTATAGCCTACAAATTCAGAGCCACAAAATTCGAAAATCTGCAAATGTGCTCCGATTTCGATGATTGATACCTCTATCAATAGGCGTTGAGGCCTGTAATTGTCATACAAACGGCCATTTGGATCGGCCGAATATTTCTATACGTTCCGTGGAAAATTCAATTTTTTTGAAAATCAACTGAACTATAGCCCACAAATTCAGAGCCACAAAATTCGAAAATCTGCAAATGTGCTCCGATTTCGATGATTGATAACTCTATCAATAGGCGTTGAGACCTGTAATTGTCATACAAAGGGCAATTTGGATCGGTCGAATATTTCTACACGTTTCGTGGAAATCTAGTTTTTTTGAAAACCAACTGAACTGTAGCCCACAAATTCAGAGCCACAAAATTCGAAAATCTGCAAATGTGCTCCGATTTCGATGATTGATACCTATATCAATAGGCGTTGAGACCTGTAATTGTCATACAAACGACCATTTAGATCAGTCGAATATTTCTCCACGTTCCGTGGAAAATTCAATTTTTTTGAAAATCAACTGAACTCTAGCCCACAAATTCAGAGCCACAAAATTCGAAAATCTGCAAATGTGCTCCGATTTCGATGATTGATACCTCTATCAATAGGCGTAGAGGCCTGTAATTGTCATACAAACGGTAATTTGGATCGGTCGAATATTTCTACACGTTTCGTGGAAATCTAGTTTTTTTGAAAACCAACTGAACTATAGCCAACAAATTCAGAGCCTCAAAATTCGAAAATCTGCAAATGTGCTCCGATTTCGATGATTGATACCTCTATCAATAGGCGTTGAGACCTGTAATTGTCATACAAACGGTAATTTGGATCGGTCGAATATATCTATACGTTCCGTGGAAAATTCAATTTTTTTGGAAATCAACTGAACTATAGCCCACAAATTCAGAGCCACAAAAATCGAAAATCTTCAAATTTGATACGATTTCGATGATTGATACCTCTATCAATAGGCGTTGAGGCCTGTAATTGTCATACAAACGGCCATTTGGATCAGTCGAATATTTCTACACGTTCCGTGGAAAATTCAGTTTTTTTGAAAATCAACTGAACTATAGCCCACAAATTAAGAGCCACAAAATTCGAAAATCCGCAAATGTGCTCCGATTTCGATGATTGATACCTCTATCAATAGGCGTTGAGACCTGTAATTGTCATACAAACGGTAATTTGGATCGGTCGAATATTTCTACACGTTTCGTGGAAAATTTATTTTTTTTGAAAATCAACTGAACTATAGCCCACAAATTCAGAGCCACAAAATTCGAAAATCTGCAAATGTGCTGCGATTTCGATGATTGATACCTCTATCAATAGGCGTTGAGACCTGTAATTGTCATACAAACGGCAATTTGGATCGGTCGAATATTTCTACGCGTTTCGTGGAAAATTTAATTTTTTTGGAAATCAACCGAACTATAGCCTACAAATTCAGAGCCACAAAATTCGAAAATCTGCAAATGTGCTCCGATTTCGATGATTGATACCTCTATCAATAGGCGTTGAGGCCTGTAATTGTCATACAAACGGCCATTTGGATCGGCCGAATATTTCTATACGTTCCGTGGAAAATTCAATTTTTTTGAAAATCAACTGAACTATAGCCCACAAATTCAGAGCCACAAAATTCGAAAATCTGCAAATGTGCTCCGATTTCGATGATTGATAACTCTATCAATAGGCGTTGAGACCTGTAATTGTCATACAAAGGGCAATTTGGATCGGTCGAATATTTCTACACGTTTCGTGGAAAATTTAATTTTTTTGAAAATCAACTGAACTATAGCCCACAAATTCAGAGCCACAAAATTCGAAAATCTGCAAATGTGCTCCGATTTCGATGATTGATGCCTCTATCAATAGGCGTTGAGGCCTGTAATTGTCATACAAACGGCCATTTGGATCGGTCGAATATTTCTACACGTTCCGTGGAAAATTTAATTTTTTTGAAAATCAACTGAACTATAGCCCACAAATTCAGAGCCACAAAATTCGAAAATCTGCAAATGTGCTCCGATTTCGATGATTGATACCTCTATCAATAGGCGTTGAGACCTGTAATTGTCATACAAACGGCCATTTGGATCGGTCGAATATTTCTACACGTTTCGTGGAAAATTCAATTTTTTTGAAAATCAACTGAACGATAGCCCACAAATTCATAGCCACAAAATTCGAAAATCCGCAAATGTGCTCCGATTTCGATGATTGATACCTCTATCAATAGGCGTTGAGACCTGTAATTGTCATACAAACGGCCATTTGGATCGGTCGAATATTTCTACACGTTTCGTGGAAAATTCAATTTTTTTGAAAATCAACTGAACTATAGCCCACAAATTCAGGGCCACAAAATTCGAAAATCTGCAAATGTGCTCCGATTTCGATGACTGATACCTCTATCAGAAAACAAGTTATTAAATTTGAGATGGCTTACAATTGACGACTGTTATAGTGTGCTCTAGCGGACAGTAGTGAACTACGAGACTTCTAATAACAAAAATTTGCTATCTGAAGTTATATGGAAATAATGTCTATTTAATTTAAATTGTTATTTATTAAAAGTGTGATGGTTGGAAAACCTAGTTAATCTACTATGTATTTCAAAGTATGTTTTTTGTATATTTGATTCAATTGGAACAGTTTTATCGTTAATAATGCGGCGCCCTAGGGCTGCAGCCCTTATAGCCCCATGGTAAAGATGGCCTTGTATATAGGTGATAATAATTTATTTAATAAAAATGAAAAATTATTCCAAAAGCAACTGAACAAAATAAGCAACGAAAAATGATGATGAGATTATTGAGTGGGATTATTACGGAGCACTTCATCTATTCATAAAAATTACAGGTGCTGACATACCGGCGTATATAACATGATATGTTTTCTTATTTTATAACGTTTTTATTAACTCGCTTTCTTGTCTGTCTGTTTGTCTGTTCGGTACAAATTTTGCAATCGATTTTAAACTAACTTCCCGATGAGCTAGAGACTTGAAACTTTAAACATAGCTCAGAACTGGACGACAATGCAATATTCAATAGTTTGCGATATATTTCGACTCCAGGTGGTGCTGTAAATTACGTTTTTCGAGATCGTTACAATAAACCGACGTCATATAGTAAGAAACCGAATACATAATCATAAAATATTCAAGTATCCGAATACATGAATACAAAATAACCGAGTACTAGAAAATACATCAGCACCCTTGTTGGCAACACTAAAAAAGCAGAAAATAAATTAAATTAAAAAAACTTTTTAATATATAACGTTTTTAAATTGGACTAAAAAGAAGAAAATAATTTTTCCTTGCCTCACCACAGTACAGAAAATTCTGAGAATTTACGGTTGTAAGTTTTTAGCAACTCTGAGAATATTTGGAAAATTTAAAACGAAAAACGTGTGATGTCAAGAGAAATGCAGAAACCCGTTGATTGCTGACGAGTATTTTGCAAAACGAGTGGAAATGTTTGTGAACCTCCTTCGCAAGAAGTACCAAATCAACGATTATTGGTACCGTTTTCAGTACCAGCATCGTGGTAGCCCTCATGTTCATGGTGTTTTTTGGATCGAAGGGGCGCCTGATGTAAGGAAATTTCCTACAATGAAAATAGAACAACTCATGGAAGCAAAAGACTTCTACGACTCCTTGATGAGTGCTTGAAATCCTATTCCGATGGCAGACAAAGCTCTCATCCATCCATCAAGGCCTACCACTGACAGTATTGATGTTGAAAATGAACTGCAGTTGTCGCAATTATTGAATAGAGTTCAGCGGCACACTGTATGCTCAAAAGCTTACTGTTTGCGAGGCCAAGCAGAGAACCAAAAATGCAGATTTGGTTTCCCGAAGCAATGTTTGGCAGAATCAACTTTAGCTGGAGATGACAAAGGTAACTTCGTTTTCATTCCAAGAAGAAATGATTGTTTGCTGAACCCATACAACAAATTCGTTTCTCAAGCCTGGCGAGCAAACACTGATTTCCAAATCATTGCCTCGGAGCATTCAATTGTAACTTACATCACTAAATATGCCTCCAAGAGCGAACCAAGTTCTGAAAACTTTAAAGACATATTCAAGCGCATTGCTGAGCAAATGAGTAATAACGATCAGGCATCGAAAGCAATCACTAAACTGTTGATGAAAATGATAACACAAAGAGATGTTTCAGCTTGTGAAGTGATGCACATTTTGCTTGGAGAAGGTTTGTATCATTCTTCAAGATCGTTTGTCAAACTATTCATATCGACGCAAGAATACGTGCCAATTTCTAACCGAAATTAAGAAGAAGAGCACAGAACTCACAACAAATTGATCAATGCTTACGCCTCACGTCACGAATCTTTAGAAAACCTTTCTTTGCGTGAATTTATACGCAAGTTTTCAGCAACAGGAAATCGTAATCGTTCCGAAAGAATCGTACAGCTAATTCCCAGAGTGGTCTTCGGCACTGGGGAGGAAACGGATGAAATTTATTGCAAACAGAAATTGGTTTTCAATCTGCCATGGAGAGACATGGATCAACTAAAGACACAGTCTTCGTGGAAAGAATCTTTCGCTTCTGTTAATATCACTACTTGGGAATTGCCTCAAATAATAGCTGACGAAGATCCTGAAGAAGAATCTCAAGAAGCAGTCAGAGACCCACATGAATGGATGGCTCTTGCAGAAGCAGTGCCGGGAATTGCCCCAGAGATGGTTGATCTAGGATTTCGTGAGATCGATCGCGCAATGAATTGGAACAGGTGTATAGAAAGATATCCTGAAGCAGCGAGAGACTTAAATTTCATCAAAACATCTAAAGAAGCTTTCGTCCGCAATAATGAGTCGAATTCCATGCTGGTCCAGCTCAATTCTGATCAATCTAGGGTATTTAGTTTTGTGAATTCTGCCTTGAATTCTCTCACTGAAGCCAAGCTAGCAATCGTAATTGGTGCGGCAGGTACAGGGAAATCATGCATTATCAACGAAATTGTTCGTTTGAACGGAAATGAAAAAGTGTTGCTTATGGCTCCTATCGGTGTCGCAGCAAATAACATCAACGGGCAGACAATTCATAGTGCATTACGGTTGTCTAACTATCAACAGAGGGACATGTCAGCCGAGAAACTTCAGCAATTTCAGGAAGAGATGGCAGCTATCGAGATTGTGATCATTGACGAATTCTCGATGATTGGCTTGAAGCTTCTAGGTCAAATTGACCACCGTCTACGGCAGGCAAGACCACTCAATGAGATCATGGGAGGATATATTGTTGTTTTCTTTGGTGATTTCAATCAACTACAACCTGTCGGTGACGTCCCACTGTATGGTACTCCAAAGAGCTCAAATACAGTAGCAGTACAAGGCCAAATTGTTTACCGACACATCAATAAAGTGTTTCTGTTGAACCTAATCATGAGGCAAGTGGGTGATGACCAAAAGCAATTCAGAGATTGTTTGCATAGGTTGGTGGTAGGTGAAATTACGGCCTCTGACTACAAGTTGATTGAGACGAGATTCATTTCAAAGTATCAGAGTACTGTATCCTCAACTCGAGATGTAATTCGATTGATTTCAACGAACAAAGAAATCGAGTCGTTTAATCTCGAGAAGTTGAGGAATGTCGGTCAACCTGTTGTTCGCATCACCGCAATCCACAATGATCCAAGGGCTGCAACAGCATCTTATGATGATGCCAGAGGATTAGCATCTGAGCGGTATTTGTGTGAAGGTGCACAAGTCATACTCAGGCAAAATCTGTTCACTGCTGCGGGATTTTGCAATGGAACAATTGGTAAAGTTGTTGACATTGTCTACAACCACCGCGAAGACAGCCGTTTCAGTGACGATTTTCCAATCTGCATTATGGTGGAATTCGCATCATATTCAGGTCCAAAGCTTCAGAACAGTAATATATTGCCAATTCCACCAGTGACTGTTTCATTTAAGAAGGGCTCGAACACATTCACCAGAAAACAATTCCCTATACAGCTCGCATATGCAATCAGCATTCACCGGTCGGTCACAAGGCTTAACATTAGATCAAGCAGTTGTAAATATTGGAGACACTGAGTTCGCACTGGGAATGTCATATGTTGCGTTTTCCAAAGTTCGGAACATTAATGGTTTATTCTTCGAGCCTGGGTTTCCATTCGAACGCATCAAAAAAATCAACGAAAAGAAGAAATTGGCTGAGAAACGGATAGAGCTGAATCGTTTAAAACAGCTTTCTGAACGGCAATCAATTTAAATCACAATTAGAAATTCACTTTAACATTTATTTTCATCAATTTTCCCGAATAAAATAGCTTTTACAATAACTTTAATTGTAGTATTTTTTTTGTAGTAACTGCGTTACATAAATACTGATTGCATAACTCCGCTCAGTATATATGCAAGTCGATAAAAATTTTGAGCACATCCAAAACCAATTGAATTCATAAATATATTTCAATATTGAATTTGTCATACACACACACCCTAAACCAATGAAGCCTTTCATAAATATGCTACACCACATACACATTCATTTCTATACACGATTGTTTCCGTATTTTCCAACTCAACTCACAATAAAGAAATATAAAAGAAAATTTTAATAATCTTCAAACCCACTAACAACAACAACAAACTTGTTTAGTAATGATGAATCAAAAGATTATTTTCTATCATGTAAGTTTAAAAAAAAAAAAATCCAATTTTCATGGAAAACAAATTTTCTTATTCTGTTGACATTTTGCTGGTATTTCTTCTTTTACTTTAGTTGGTGAATTTAGTTTTATTTTTTATTTTTTGTCGATATTTGTTATATGTGTGCTACATGCCATTGTGAACGAAAAACCTTAAGAAAAAAAAAACAAAAACAGAAAACACGTTGGATGAAAGATGATACATAGTTATTCTTAAGAATACTGAAGTTATCTAGTTTAACAATAGTATTTCGAAAGATTAAATTTATTTTCGTGCTTTCGTTCCTTAACAATTGAAAAATAATCCAAAATAAAATTTTGCTTTGGTTATCGTTCATTCCTTGTTTTGTTGTTATTTTGTGTTTTTTGAAGCTTTCCGTTGAATTTAGTAAAAATTCATTTCCATTGGAGCTTTTTATTTTTTATCTGGTTTAGTTTATTTGGTTTGCGTGTTTTAGATAAGAATTGTTGCAAACAACAAGAAATATAAGGATTTTTATATATTTTATGATAAACAACGCGCGCGATAAGATACTATATTTATTGATTGAAATTGAAGATATATCCAAACAGAACATTTATGAATGATTTAAATTTAAAAAGTGTTTAGAATTTACCATGCTATTCGTGTTCATGGTAGAATTTATATATGTATGTTGATATATTTTTATGGTATCGCATTTTGAAAATTGCTTTGTGAAATAGAAATTGTCGCCAAATTTCATCTGTCGCCAAGTATTCTAATCATGCACATTGCATTTATTTCAAAATGTATTTTTTAGTGTTATTATCGATAAATGTTATCGCTTCTAGATTTATTGTTAAGATTATATTGTATACACAATCAGCTAAAATGTTTATATGTAAATATTATTGCTTCAATACGCTAATTTTTGGATATGTAATTTTTTGGTCTATTAAATTTTATTTGATTATCGAAATATTCAAATTTTATTTATACATAGAGTATTAACAAACAAAAAGTTTGATTGTTTGTAAAATTTTAAGTATCAATTTCGAAATAACAAACATAAATTTGTTTTTATCGAATTGAGTGTTTTTCTATATAGAAAGTATAGCCAAATTAGAATTCATATGCAGATTAAGTAAAACTACTTACAATGATTGTAAAATCTGTTTTTATTGAAATTTTATTACAATTTTTTATGTGCCGGAAACCGTTTTAATATTTGAAAGCTTTTAGGTAATTAGCCTCATTGTACTATACCACTCATATATTATTTTACATTGTTGCGAGAAATGGTCTGAATTCATAAAATATTTTATATCTTTTAATATACAAATCCGACAATCACCCTAAATTTCCAAACAAATTTTTCATCAAACAAAATTACAACGAAAAAATTTAATTTCAATGTTGTTAACCAAACGAAAATATTTAAGTATCTACATTTCGTAAATAAAAATAACTAAAATAGAAATTATTTGTAAATAAAATTTAAACATCGAAAATAAGACAAACTTGGATTTTGAAGTATATAACAAAGACAAAAGACAGTAATAATTCAAATAAATTTTCTACCAACAAAAAAAAAAACGAAATCGTCCCTTAAACCAATATATCCTACCAGAAAGATATATTGTTTGTACACATAACGAATAAGATGAAAATACGTAATAATAACAAAACGAAGGAAACGAACATTTTCTCGAAAAGGTGAAATTTAATATAAGATAAAAAAAAAACTCGAAATTGGATGTAAATATTTGGATAATTTTTTTTTTGTTTGCTTTTCAGGAATTTTTATATTATTTCTTTATTATCTTAAATATATTTTTAGACGATTTTCTTCATTCTTGTTTTATATATTTGAGAATTAGCTGGATAAAATAAAAATTTATCTTTTGTGTTATTTAATTCAATAATGTGCGTTATTTTTCATTGGTCCCGGTTTTAAACGATTTAAAGTCGCTTATGGCATAAGCTTCTGTTCGCAACGATTTAAAACGTAAATTGAAAGGGTTGGTGCGGAAAACAGAAAACAATATTGATTTTCCTATAAGTTCTACGAGAGAGGATGATGTAGTTTTTGCAGTCATTGAAATAGCAATGTGAAAATTTCACTAATCTAAAACTAATCAGAAATATGTAGCTACTCAAATAATGACATTTAGGAGAATTAAGAGTTTCAATATTTTTCAAATTTCTATGACTCTGTGTAGATTTTTACATAACAATTCGCTAAAATAATTTTATACATAAAACAGTATACCCAATATTTAGCCAATGGAACTTCATGTTGAGAAACAATGCAAATCATAATGCTGTATTTTAAATGATAACATGCACAAAAAACGAAATAATATATTTCAATGAGATATTTTACGATCTTAGCCGATTGTGATATAATTCGACACGTATACAATAGGCACAATATTATCGCACATTTATAATAAGCCGTACTGATTTACTATTATTGACCATTTGCTATTTGATTAGTCGTTACTATTTAGTCGAGTAGGAGTAGCTCGAAATTAAAGGCTTTTAAGGAGTATTGTACTTCAAATATACATACTTTAAACCAAAGAGTAAGGGCTTTTATGAATGATTTTAAATGTGTTGGGGCATCACACAAAAAACCTTACAGAACGATAAATAGCGGGAGCTGTGCTTTCCTTCTAAAAACAAAATTCGGGGTGGGCTGTGTCGTCTACACGATCGTAGGTGTTTTGTGTGATAACGTTTATAAGGTGTTAAGATTAGTTATTTTAATTTAATATAAATTATCTGCTACAGTTTTTTACACACAAATAAATGAGGGATTCTCTCCCTACAGTGTCCTCAACTATTGTAAATTGCTATTTGCAGATTTTAATTTCAATTAAAATTTATGTGGAGGTTAATTATTTTAATTTAAAATAAATTAACCACCACTGTTTCCTTATGCAAAAATTGACTTCAGAATTGCTCGGATTGGATGATGCTCGCAGCGTAGCTTGCCACAAATATATTGTGTGAGGCATGAAGCCTAAGAACAAACCTAGGAAATCATACATTTTAGTACCTAAGAAATCATACGTTTAAGATAATGATTACAGTTGATGAGTAATTGCCCACGACCAAGGGCAAAATTTCGTGTTATTTTGCGGAATATGCGGTGTAAGACGTGATCACGTCCAAAAAATATAAATTGGAAAAACAAAGCTGAAATAACGCGAGCACTATCGACCAGACCTCAGCCGCTCTAGTCCAATACGTTACTACTAAGCCACGATCCAACTTGAGAAAATGTATTTAATTTTATTGTTATATTAAGTGTATTGCTTTGGTAAATTTACAAAAAAATACAACAACAATTGCATTAAATAAATCCAAAAAAGATTCAGCTAAATCCAATTATTTTTTGAATTTACTTAAATCAAATTCGATTTTTAGTTTCAATACCTACCACTAGAATTTGCTTCATATGAAACACATCAAACAAAAATTAAATTCAAAAATAAATCTTTGCGGGTTGCTTTCTGAAATTTTAAATCCAAACCTAAATCTAATCCTTTTTTACCAAAGCAATACACTTATTGTTTCAAACATAGCATGCTATGAATTTACGACAGGAAAAAAATTTTTACAGAAAAATTCTCATGGCTTACTACAAATCATAGTATAAAAGTTTTAAATAATTTATAGTAGTGTTCGCATACATTTGGGCGCATTATAAATGCGTACTACGTATTTTCTTGTGTAATTACTGTAATAAGGCGTACAACACATCGAGCGCGAACTGCGAATTGCGAATAAATTCCACAATGCGATATTAGTAAATAGACGCACATAGAGCGCGGCGCAAATTTAATAAACGTCATGTTTCGGAAGATTTTTTATATTTTACGTTTATTTAATTCGCGCCATGCTTTATGCGCGTCTATTTACGAATATCGCATTGTGGAATTTATTCGCAATTCGCAGTTCGCGCTCGATGTGTTGTACGCCTAAATATGAAGCGGAATATTTAAATTAAAGTAAAATATTTGGCCATTACATGAATACTTAAAAAAAAATAATAATTAAAGTAAAACTGGATCGGACCGAAGACCTTTGCCGCTCTAGCCCAGTGTTTAACCACTACGCCACAAACTATATTACATTTCGCTTTAAATTTGCATTGTTAAATCGTTTTATTTTTTCAAAGCGTTCTACAGCCTCGCTAGCTAAATTAATTTAATTGACCACATATTTCATTTTTGGTAGGCTATCGGTTATTACAACTTAGGCTGTTTTCGAAACGATACTTATTTGATACTTATTTTGTGGAACCTAACTTATTACATAAGAAATTACATTAAATACATAAGTTAGGTTCCACAAATAAGTATTATTTTGGTAAGCAACCAGTTTTTTTATTTTTTATTTTTTATTTATACATATATACATAGTTTTGAAAAATACCGCTTTAAAAGTCTACAAGACTGTATTAAGCGATTAATTACAATTTTGATTTGATTTGATTGACAAACAACTATACATACATACAAATACTATATATTACATTATTTAGATTTTATTAAATACTAATCTTCAATACTCTTTTGAGATCCATTTAAGCTTAAAGCGTTCTTGAAAATAAACATATAAAGATATTTGGTTTTTGATAATTTCGATATTAAACGATATTTATCGTAACAAATGTTATGACAATATTGAGCTTAATTAAAATGAAATGAAACTGAAGAGAATGTTTCCAATTAATACGTGGTTATCTATCTTGATAAAGCTAAGAACTAAGGCATTTTAAATTGAAGCCATATACTAAAGTAATATTACAGAGACGTCTTAATACGAATTAAAAAAAAGTCCCAAAGTTGGTATACATACATACATAAATGGCTGTAACACAAAACGTATACATTTTTTTCTCAAGGTTCTATCACACCAAGCGCGGCGCGGCATGTTCCACATAACCCACAATATATACCACACATATCCTATCACACCAAGCGCGGCGCGATTACTTTTATTGATGATTATACTGTGTGCTCTATTGGCCAAAAAAAAAGCTTCGTACCCAAGGGTGAGATGTTGTAACCATCACGTTATTCGTTTCGATACATTTTCGATAGAGTACCTAACTGTACGCCTTTGTTAAAAATGTAAAATTTTAAAACAATTTAGTTCTAAAATACCGTTTTTCTATCGAAAATGCATCGAAGCGAAAAACGTGGTGGTTACAACATCTTACCCCAGATTTGAAGAAAATTATCGCAGTAAGCTTTGATCATTCACCCAAATATTATAATATGAAATTGATTAATATTTAACATTTTCATTGTTTTGAAAATATTGTGTTACAAACTCGATTGGTTTTATTTAAATTTAAAATTTTCGCGATGAAGAGCGATATTTTTTTGCCGCTGGGTATGGAACATAATTTCGCGGCGGCAGATGCAACATATAAATTTTGTAAACTGTTTTATGAATACTAATTTTATTTTTGTTCAAGTAAAAATTTCATATCACTACATAAGTAACAAAATGTGTATTTAAATTTACCGCCGACGCGCCGCGCTTGTTATGATAGAACCTTCATTCAGTTTATTTTATGATTGAACTTTGCTTTTGCTTTTGGTATACAAAGTACACTCAAGTCAATTTTTGTTTTCCATTTCGTTATTCTTTCTCTTAATTCCACCCGATTGCACCCGATAATTGGATCTTTTTTTTTTTTATTCGTATTAAGACGTCTCTATAGGTAATATTACTTTAGTCTATGGTGAAACTCTATAAATTTATAACGTTAAGTCACAACCCATTTCTGAAACAAATAATATTTCAGACTTTGTTTGAATTTTAGAATATTATTTTCATTTTTAATATGGTCTGGAAGTTCATTCAATAAAATGGGCCCTTTATAAAAAGAGTTTTTTTGTGAGCGTAAGGTGTTAACTGTAGAGACATAGAAATTGTCTTTTCTATTTAGAATGGTTCCATATGAGTGAATGTCACTTACTGAAGTAAGAGTGACATTACACTTTGCCAGGTTCATTTGATTTTTTTTAATGAATAACACGGAAAGAAATATTGTTCTATATTCGATAATTACGAGTTCCTGATTTAAGAACATCAAATATTTAGAACTGAGAGATTAGTATAATCATTAAATTCTTATTTTTCATTTTAAAAGATCGATTTGCGGCCGAAGTAGTTAAATTACGTAAATATTTTTTTCCTGTAAGTGAGAATTTAATTCTCAAAGTTGGAAAACCGTTTTTGATTAGAATCACGACTTCAATTACTACTTTATGCCCTATGTACATAAGCCAAGAATTGAATTTTCTCAATATGAGAATTCAATTCATAATCATCTTTTGCTTAGATGCAATATTTATTTATAACTTTTTTGATTGTTTCATGCGGGTTAGATTCTCAAAACGGGAATACATTTGCCATATTTGCGAACAACAATCCCAATTAAAAAATATCGCAATTTTGTAAACTGAAAAAAAAATGTGTTCTTTACAATACAATTATCCTTGTAAAAATACAATTAAACAATACAATTAAGTTTTTGATAAGAAAAAGTGTTAAATCAATTTACTTTCAAATCATAGAGAATTTCTGGTTTTATTTGAAATATCGTGAAGACCATAACCACTTTTTTTTTGATACGTCCACGTTGTTTTACCTAAACGAAATTGAGTCGTCTACTAACGGTAAAGTAGATTACTGGACTGCCGGAGAATTATCATAGTTTAATTAAACCTTTTAGTTCTTGATATGGCTTTTTGAATTCCTAAAATATCAATGTAAAATATTTTAATTTCCAATTCGTTCGATTTGAGCATTTTGGTCATAACATTTGATCGTTTTTTCCCATTACCATTGCACCGTAGAAACTTTGCGCCTGCGTTGTATCATTATTTAGACATGCGTTTCAGTTTCAGTTGTTTTTTGATTTTTACTGATATAACATTACAAGTGATTTTGTAATGAATATTTATAAATTTAAGGTTAAATAATTTTTAAAAGGTGTACAAGTGAACTCTACAATTATATTATTTAATCACTATTAATAAGAAAATAAATAAGTGCAATAATTTTTGAATTAAATAAATCTAAAATCGTGAAAGTGAACATTTCTAAAAATTTATAAAAGTGACACTGTGCAAAAAAAAATGGATGAAAATATTATATACACCGATAACCAACACCAAATGTTCGATCTATTACATAGCTGGAATATGGGTGATGTAATTTCAACGTGCATAAGTATAAATAATTGTTATTTCCAATTGTAGGAACGGTACTAAATCGCAGTAGGTGCAATTAAGAGCATTTTAAATTGTACCAGAGCCTTCTAGAGTATAGAGCCATAATCATTATGACGTATTTTTTAGAAGCTTTTTTAGTGGTATAACTTTTCACTAATTTCCATAGGAATCCATAGTAAAAATGGTGTTTCTTAGCTTCAAGTTTTTCATTGAACAAAGCAAAATTGTTATAAAATTTGTATACAAAAGTGTTCTACATATTTTTAGCAACAATATACAGGAGTTTATTGGTATTAAGTAAATATTAATTGCAGAAATATTATAATTAAATTATTCCTAAAATATATTTTTCAAACTTTCATTTTGAAAAATACATCAAAGTTGGCTCTGACGAATTAAAATAAATAGTCGTGTTCCAGTCGACCACTTCAAGTACTTATGAGTAGTTAGGTTTGTGTCTTTGCTTAAATTTAACTACTCGTAACTGCTCTTGCATTCTGGCAAGAGCAGTTACGAGTAGTTACATTTAAGCAAAGACACAACCCTAACTACTCATAAGTACTTGTGAGTGGTCGACTGGAACACGACTAATACTTGCTAGTTGCTACATTTATCTTTAGTTTTACTAGTGTGCGTTAGATGTCTCAGATTTATACAGAAAAATACGAAAAAAAATTGTTTAATCACAAAATTATGACACGTTCTTAATATTTTGAGAATTTGTTTTGCTTTTCCTACAATTTTTGAACTCAAATTTCCCCAGGTGGCGATTTTTGGTACGGTTTTTCAAAATGTTTACTGCCCACTGCCATCTATGTATATTGACTTAATGCACACGATTTGTAGTAAGCTTTCCTTTTTAATTTGACCAGAACGCTGTTGTTATGAACTTTTTTTTATATTTTGGTTTAAATAAATCAATTATTACAAGAAAATGAAAACGATTTACTTAAACGATATTCATATATGTTGAAATTCAAACATTTATGAAAATATTTCAGAAATCATAATTAAGAATTTGCAACGTTTTCATTTACAAATTTGTCTTAGGAAAAAAAGTGATTTCCCATATGTTTTATGTGTTTTACTATGGAAATTTTGGTTGTTTCCTTGTTTCTAATTCCCTTATAAAAGCTTCGTTTTTTAGATTATGGCTTGTATAATCAAGGTTGCTTTGACACAATTCGTTCGTTAAACGATCTTATGTCAGAACAAGGAACAACTGATATGAGATTTTCTATTACATTTTGTACAATTATTCTGTTCCTTTGTTATATCAACAGTTGGAAAACAGATTATACAATTGAAAGGCTCATCATTTGATCTCTCCATTACAATTTTCTTCAAATTAATCCGATTAGCTAACAAATCTTTGTTGTATCCTTCCATTTTCTTAGAGTGGATAGGCTATCACTACATAACAAATCAAGGGCCCACAATTTACACTATCCTGTTTCAATGGCAGCTTATAATTTGCCTGGGATTAAAATTATGATTTTGCGTCGCCCCAAAATTCTTCCATTTTATTATAAAATGAAACAACTTTTTTAGGTAGTTTATGATTAATCACAGCTGAATTAAGCGGATCGTACGTTATGATGGAGTGATTAATTGCGTGTCGATTACAATAACTATCCAATGGCTACCATTTACCAAATATGTAACATACATTTTATGCTTTGCTTTGCAAATGTTTAGCACTGACTGGTCTTTAAAATAAGAAGCTTTAAAATTAAATTATTAAGCTTTTAAACAAATAAAGCGTTTGCGGTTAAATATTGCTTGGAGTTTAATGAACGGAAAACAAACATTTTTTAATGTTATACTCGATGCTCACCGCAACCGCAACTAAATCTAAAAATTTCGAAATAGTCGTCTTTCTCAGTCATTTTATTAAAATATTCCGAACTAGTCATATCGAAAAATTCTAATTTCTTTCGTTTTAAAGTTTAGGTTGCAATCGCCTTGGATATATCCAAGGCTTTTAATAAGGTATGGCATGAGAATCTTATTTGTAAACTTGTGGCATACGGGCTGGACTCGATGACCACCAGGTGGATTAAAAGCTATCTCAATGACTGAAAAATCAGCGTCGTGCTTAATGGGAGATCATCATCGACGCACTCCCCAAATGCCGGAGTCCCTCAGGGATCACCTTTGTCACCGACCCTCTTTTTGCTATACATCAACGATTTGCTGGATAGCACTGTAAACCCTATCCATAGCTTTGCGGATGATGCCACATTGCATTCTTCTATTTCATTCTAGGCGGAGCCTATAGCATTACAGATCTAAATAATAAACGGTCAGAAGTCGTAACTTCTCTTAATTCCGATTTAAGCACAATATTTGAGTGGGGTAACAACAACTTAGTACAATTTAACGAAAAAAAGACACAAATATGCACATTCTCACGTAAAAAAAGTCGCAACGGCTATCCATTTGTGGTAAAAACCCATATCCTTGTGGGTTGCGACTCAATTCGACTGCTTGGTGTTCAAATAAGTAACAAACTCAAATGGAATGAACACATTGTTGCATTGGCTAAATCAGCTTCAAAAAAACTCGGGTTTCTGAATCGATGCAGAAGGTTTTTAAAATCGCATCAAGTTATCCAGATATATAAAACCTTCATCCGACCATGTATAGAGTATTGCTGTCAAGTTTGGGGAGGTGCGTCTTGTACCACCCTCCACTTATTGGACAGGGTTCAACGCCGCGCTATCAGAATAATACGGAATCCCAGACTTACTCAAGAACTAGACAGCTTACAGCATCGCAGAGATGTTGCAGAACTGTGCTTCTTCTACAGATGCTTGCATGGTAAATGTTCTGCAGAACTATCGGAGAAAATACCACCATTCGTTACAACAACAAGAGTAACAAGAGTTACAACCAATGCACATAGGTTTACGGTGAAGCTCCCGAAACCTCGAACTGAAGAAATCAAGCGCGAATTTATATACCGAACATCAAAAAAGTGGAATTCGCTAATACATTTCAAATTTCCGAAGGAATATAAAATGAATAAATTTAAGGTAGCTATTAATCTTTACTTGCAGGATCGCGTATTGGGTGCAGAAGCTCTGACAGTTACAAGGAGCTAGGACCGTTAATAAGTCCGCTCTGCACCCAATTAAAAAATTAATAAAAAAAAAAAAAATGTTCTTTGGGGTTTATGCTCGCCTGTGCCACTATTTTGGTTTTCCCGGGGAATTGTGAATTGGGAATTGATTTATTGTCAGTTTTTAATGTATTTTGGTTTTCTTTTTTCCAAACCACACTAAATTTTTGGGAAGAATAGTTCTATTTCATAGCAGTTTTGTTGTTTATTTTTCCCTAAAAATTCGGCTGGGAATTATTTTTTCCCAAAACATGAACAAAATAGCAATCGCTCAGTATGCTTTGGAAAAAAGAAAACCAAAATACATTGAAAACTGACAATAAATCAATTCCCAATTCGTAATTCCCCGGGAAAACCAGAATAGTGCTACTGGAGTTTCTGTTTATTCTTTCATGTGGGTGGAAATGTGGAATACATTTGTTAGCATATCCATTGTTGTTGTTTGTTCAAGTAAAATGGTAAGCTTTATAATAGTTTAACGTAAATTACGATCTTGTAATGTAGTCAATTCTTGTTTTAATTAATTATTTTTTAATAATAATTTAGGTACAATATGTATAATTTAATTGGCGTAATAAATTAGGTCCTAATTAAATTAATTAATTTCCCGGCATAATTTTTTTTTTAACTTAATTTAATACTGAATTAATTAATTAATTTTTTTTCTGGGAATTATTTCATTTTTAATTTAACCGCAGACGCGAAATTAATTCGTGTTAAAAGAATTAGATGTCGCGGATTTAATTCCTCTAATTGGGAACGAATTATATTTATTATTCCCGCTGAGTTAATTCGGTCTCCCAACTAAATTAATCAGTCGAATTACGATCGAACAACTAAAACTGATAGAGATTGCTCAAAATTAAAAAAATTAAATATTCGGCGGTCAGCGGTAACAGATGAAGGCGCGAATTTTTTGAAACTCATTTGTTATTTATTTTATAAATTAATGTTATTTTAATTTATATGTATTATATATGTATTTTATTTAATATTTAATATATGTATGTTACATGTTTGTGTTTAATTATTTAATTTTCATACAATTATTTATTGATTTACATTTATCACCATTCTGTTTAATTTATTATTATTAAATACCACCGCGCGATGTGGGCGGCATGTCGACGCAATGAGATTTGAGAGCAGACTCAAGGTGAAGAAGAATGATTTTTAATTTTATTTTTATTTTGTTTAGTTTGTATTTGTGTATTTATTTTGTCGCTATGTTGGTATGCTTGCGAAACGAAAGGTGCGTTTCTTTGTTCATTTTATGTATGTATACACGAGCGTGCCGCCACAAGATAGGACGAAATTCAAAAGTATTCAACTGTGGATCGTTGAAGTCTAAAAGTATTGACCCGAAAAAGGGTTAATATTTTAATCAAACATATTGGCGACAGGAAAATTGTATATACTACCTCTATAGTGTATTTATAAGTTTAAAAGTAAAGTAAACAACCTTTGGCAAAAAATTTTGGTAAAATATTAATTAATTTAAATTGGATATAAATCGAAAAAAAAAAAATACAATAGTTAGTTATCACAATGGATGGAAATTTGATTTATAGTTTTATAGCTAATAAACCACTCATTCAAATTCTAAAATGATTGATCCACAACTTGACTTCCGCAAGGTTGGAACAGTGAAATTAGTGTATTTTTTATATTTGCATAACAAATGTCTGGTTGCTGTCTGCAAATCAATACATTGAAAGAATAAACTTTTTGGTTGGAACCCTGATTTGGTTAGGCGAAAGTCATTTTTAAATACAGTTTTGAGCTACACATATATTGTGAACAGAAGAAGAGGTATGTCACGTTGATCGTAATCATGAAGTTGATCGAAAACCTTTTGGTTTCTATAGAATTTGCATCAGAGTCCTCTATTACTTCATGAGATAAACTACACAGAACAAGTAGTTTCACCTTTTGAAACAGCTCTCCATCAGGAACATGTATTCTATCATTTGTCCCATGAAGCTGTCTGCTGATATTCATACTTCTGTAGAATTCTTTAATAATGATAATTATTTTTGAAAAAATTCTTGATCTTGTTGTTCGTGACCTGCGACAGCTGCCATGTTATGTGACTTTATCCAAAATTTTAGACACTAATCAATGCTCATGTATTAAAGGTAGCAGGAATATGTGATTTTTGTATTTTTCTGGCGATTAAATGGTTCCACGATGTGATTGAGAAGATCCGATTCGTCATCAAATTCTGCCTCCTCTTCAGAACCGGAAGGCGCAGGACATTTACATGAGCGAGTTTTATCACTTTCCAGTTACTCAATAACTTGGTTCTGAGAGCCTGTGTTTATTGTATTTTGACATTAATATTTTGATAATTTCGATCTTGTATTTTTTTCCCCGTTTCATTGTATGCAATCTGTTCTGGGGCTCAAGGCACTCCCATCTCTTTCGCAGTTAACTTTTACCGTCTACTTTACGCAGTACATAGTTATCAAATCGAGGACGTACTGCTATAGACCCGTTTTGTATAAACCATCTGCACATTGCATTGCTTCATGCCAGCCTATAGTTCTGACGCATGAAAGATGGGTCGGCCCATGGATTCTACACTCTCAACAGGGGGTCATAATTGTGTTCATCGTCATCACTGATCGTAATCAGATGATGAAAACTCCCTTTTGCATCCCGCCCCTATTGGGATTCGAACCCGGTACCTCCCGGTCCAAACGCCACAGCTTTAACCACTGATCCGATGAGTCGGTCTCGAAAAACTTGAAGTGAAAATGATTAACTGAAGGTGAATATCATACAAATTCATAAGAAAACACCCCTATTATGGTTCTCACCACACCGAAATACTTCATACAAATCTAGTCACATTTGCATAGTATTTTCAGTGAGGTGATAACCATAATAGGGTTATTTATGGTTCTTGTATTTTGACTTTATTATTCTATAGAATCACTTAGGACTTTGAATAATAAATTTACGAAAAAGTTCCTTTATATTTCGCTTTTAAAACTTTATTAAGATTCTAAAAATGTGTGCGTCTTTTTATTTATGGCGGTGCCGATAATACACTATAATATAAGGTAAAAAACAATGAACAAACTGCTTGAAAATGATAACATTAGACCACCGAAAAGTCGAAGAATTTTTTTTTATAAAATAAGCGTATCACAATTATTTTATTATTTATTATTTAATTAATAAAAATTGCGCTTGATGAATCATGCCTTACATAGATACTATTTTGTCTGGTGGATAAACCAGAGCCGGCGTAAACTCAGGTAAGTGCAAGCTTTGATTAGCTAAATAAACTGAAACAATTAGAGTTAGCCAAGGCAACATTCAGAGAAGGTGGAAAAATTGATATTTTGCTGGGAGGAGATGTGTTCTTCCAAATTTTACAAAGTGGCCGGATGCAATTTGTTAACTTCGTAGTTCAGAATATACCTCGCTGGGATACATTCGATAAACGAGAAAATTCGGTGAACTTCTAAATTTGAATGTAGGTCTTTTTGAAAATGTTGACATAATACTTAAGAAATTATTGGGAACTCGAGGAAGTCAATAGAGAAACAATATATTTAGACTTAGAAATCCGGATTGAGCGCCATTTCTAAGACTTTTAAAAGAAACAGTGCTGGACGATTTACTGTAAGATTATCGATAAAGACATAGGAAGCTATGATGAATGATTCAGTAAATTATGCAATTCAGCGACAACTTTCCATTGAGAAGCGCTTTTCGTCTAATAATATTTTGAATATTGAATTAATAAATTTTTTGCAGGAATATGATCAATTGGAGTACATGCGGAAGGTAACGTGAAATCTTGAATATTCTTGTGGTATTTATTTTACTCATCATGCTATGGTTAAAACAAGTAGCACCTCTACTACGGTTTGTCTCGCTTTCAGTGAGTCATGTGATGGTAGGGCCTACCATGCGGTGATGGTAGGGCCTATCATTCAACCGCAACATAAGTATGCAATAACCGCTAACATTGGAAAGATGTATCATCAGATTTTAGTGGATAGCGAAGATCATAAAGATCAGCTTATTGTTTGGCGTGAACATCCAAATAAATCTATTCAATATTATGATACTGCTTCGGCGCCATTTTCAGCCACCAGTTGCTTAAATCAGCTTGGATATGATTTATGATAAGATGAGCCAACAATCGCAAAAATAATTACCAACAATTTTTATGTATAGTGTATATTCTATTACAGTGTATATGCTACCGAGCATTTTACGCCAATATCAAAATTTTCAAGTCTCCTCATATATCGCGCAAAATAAAATTGGACATCTACAAGGCGCTGATAAGACCAGTTTCCACCTTTGGTTGCGAGTCTTGGACACTAACAGCGCAAAACATCCAGAAAATCGCTGTAACTGAGCGTAAGATGATAAGAAGAATTCTCGGTCCCATTAAAGAGGGAGCCACGTACAGAATGCGAATGAATCACGAGATCAGAAATGATCTCGATAAAGTCGACATCATAGGATTCATAAAATCGTCAAGGCTGAGATGGCTTGGGCACGTACTACGTTCACAAAATCGGACCACTAAACAGGCCTTGGAGTCGGCACCAGCGAAAGTAGGACCTCGTGGGAGACCACCTACCCGATGGATGGACGACGTTGAGAGGGACCTGTACACACTCGGTTACCGTGTCTGGCGTTCTCTTGTGGCGGATCGGATTATTTGGAGGAGCATCGTTGAGGCGGCCAAATCCCTTCATGGGATGTAGCGCCAGCGGAAGAAGAAGAAAGTATATTCTATGACGTCTTGACCAGAGTGGAGACTGTGAGCGAACTACTACATATTAGAAATAGTGTTGATTCCGTATTATGTCTGCCGGGTTTGCGTTAAGAAAGTAGGTCTCAAATGGCGTAATCGAACATGATACAAGAGAGGTTGAAATCAATTCGTCAGATCCAGAAATCATAAAGCTCTTGGGAATACAGTGGAACCCAGTTTCGGATAGTTTTGGTTAATGAGCCAGTAACATCATAATTATCAGACACATGGAATAAATTTAGAAATGAATTTGTGTTATTTGAAAATTTAAAAATTTCACGTTGGGTCCCTCATGAAAGAGTTGGGGTGTTAACAAGCATAGTGAAAGTTGATTTTTGCAAATCATCTAACAAGGAACGTAGTCAAGTAAAATTGCTAGCATGCAAAACAAAGATAGCGCCGATCAAGCAAGTCTCTCTCCCAAGGATGGAATTGTGCGCATCACAACTACTGTTGAAATTAGTAACCAAAGTTTAATTATCAATGGGTTATTCAACAAATCAATTATTTACTTGGACAGAATACACAGTAGATTTATCACGGTTAAGCAGTCATTCGAGCAAAAAGGAATACTTTTGTTGGTAATAGAACGTCAAAGGCATCCCACCATCCAAATTACTGAATGAATTTTAGTGGTTGAATGGACCGAGGTGGTTACATAGTCAGCGTGTTGCGCATCTAGAGTGTTCTTAAATGTTGGGATTGATTACGCAGATTCAAACATGATGGCCACAAAGAGGGACTGAGAATTAAGGTTATTTCAAACTTATATAGCTATTTTCGTTTGCTTTTCTACAAAGGCTTTACTTTTGAAGCTAGTTGGAGACTGTACTTCAAAACCATTTATAGCAGCTTTCCGACCATTGATCGCAAGAAGAGGCATTGCAAAAAATATAATACAGCGATAATGGCATACATATTATTGGAGATGAAAACAAATTAAACAAATTGATGACAAAGGCAATATCTAAATTGTGTGAAATTAGGCAAATTGTGACCAATTTAATTCCGAGTTTCTGCAAGACGTAGCAGAATTCATAGCGCAAAATGGCATTACTTGGCATTTTAATCCTCCAGCTACTCCCCATTTTGGTGGTTTGCGGGAATCAGCGGTCAAATCGGTGAAGGGACATCTAGTTAGAGAGGCCAGTAAAACACATCTAAAAGTGGAAATATTACCAACGTTTCTGTACCAAATAGAAGCAATGTTAAATTCACGACCGATATGCCTAATGTCAGCCGATGATTCATCATATGTGGTACTAACACCAGACTAAAAATTCAACAAGTTTCTTAAATTCTACAAATCCTATAAATTCGTCTCTCTCTTTCTTCAAACGTTTTAGTTTGTCTAGAAGCTCTTTAAATTTTTAAATTTTATGAATTTTATAAATTCATATAATCTAAAATTAAATTGTATCAATAATACAAATTCTTTAAATTTTTTATATTCTTTGTGTTCTATTAATTGTTTCAAGTGTACCTGTTTTATAAATTCTACAAACTCAAACTTGACTTACTTACATTTTACATCTATTCATTTCGTTTCTAAAAAATTTTCAAATTTATAAATTTTATAAATTCAATAAATTCTTTGAATTCTATAAAATCAGTAAATTCTGTAAATCCTATAAATTCTATGAATTCTATGAAGCCTAAAAATTCAGTGAGCTACGTAAGGTTAGTTGGAGTGGCATAGAATTTATTCCCTTCGCCTTTACTGGAACCATTTATCTCGCAGTTTAAACGCTGCGGTAGACCCCCAAACGATACTGAACCGCAGTTATAATTAAATGCTTGTTTAAACATTTATTTCCCTACTCACTTCTTATAAAATGAATGTAAACAAAAATTCGGAAACATTTTTAAACATACCTAGATTGAATTGCTCCTGCGAGTTAGTCCCGTTCTTACAATTGGCAATGATTGAAATCAAGTGTTTCCTGTTTTTCTGGTTTTTCTCATAAAACCTGACGCATCGAGGCTTGTGTCATTTTGGCTAGAATTTTGATGGCGATGTTTCTCACTGCTAAATACCCTCTTTTATCCTCGTAGAGCACTACATCGTCCCAAAATTAAAGTCCTTTTCGAACCGCAAAATAGTATATCACGGTT
Source organism: Tipula helvola (assembly GCA_963556165.1). Taxonomy (NCBI): domain Eukaryota; kingdom Metazoa; phylum Arthropoda; class Insecta; order Diptera; family Tipulidae; genus Tipula; species Tipula helvola. The sequence goes on from OY744483.1 coordinate 106,282,535, forward strand.
TTTGATATTTGTCAGCTAATTAACTAACAAAATTAAACGTTTTCTGAATTTGTTTCTTTGTCGGACTCGTTTCTTTGTCGCTTTATATACGGGGCTGTCCTTTAATTATAGAAATTGGCCTTGAATATAAATAGTTAGGAGTCGATCAACTGCTGTCTCACAAAATTTAAAAAAAATTCAGAAAGTGGAGTTAATCGATTTAGCAATCTGTGACATTCAAATCTGACAAATAGAAAGTTAAGAATGTCCTTTGTAAATAGTCTTCAGATCTTAGATAATTGATTTTTGCAGGAATTTATGGGTTACATCCTGATCAATTCTAGGTCCAGACTAGTCCAACTAACAAATAAGGAGTTCATTTTACCTGTCACTTAAATGATTAGTTTTAGAATCGGTCATCTTCAACAAGAATCAATCTATGGATCAACCAACGTCTAAGCATCTAAAGTCTAAACTAAACAATGGAAAACAATATCTCTCTTCTCTTGAGGATAAAATCGCTTCGGAGGAAAATTCTTATTCTTAAATTTTATTTTGTTTGCAAATCAAATAAATTTTCTTTAGACAACATTGAAAATTAAAGACCAATATTGTTTTATGATACTCTTTGACATGAAACGACAATATATAATATTAATTTTTTTCGTTCTCTTTGAAACTGAACTAAGCATCTTCTGGGTTCTGACGGTACAAAGATATTTTATGGTGTATAATAATAATAATATATTAGAGCAAACACATACACATATTGAACAAGACGAATATGCATTCCATCATGATGATATTAAAACATCATAAGATAGTTTTTTCTCCTTTTCGTCTATCGTTTTAGCAAAACTGGTGTAAAAAATTGTATTTAAAACAAAAATTTTACCACCAACTGGATGTTTATTACATACGAGTACGTAGTTGATCCAAAAATGTGTTTACTAATTTTAGTGCCGTTTGAACAAAAAAATAAAATAAAAGGGAAAATACATAAAACCGATCCACAATTTGCTATAAATTTACACAATCCTTATTATGGTTACCATTAATTCCCATTATTCACATAAAAGCTGTTTGTTCTTCTTTTTGCTTGGTACTATGTATGGATGTGCTTTTCTTTAACTTTAAGCTTATTTCTATTTTTATTCATTCAATATTTTCTTATACATAAACACCATACAGATATTTGTCATTCATTTTCTCATGTGTAATATAAAAATTCAATTTTCGTTTTTTGTTTTTTTTTTTTCATCATCTATCCATGTAACAATTTTCTTTTCGTTTATAATAGAAAGACACACCAACCATAAAGTATAGATATATTCTCTTAAGTTGATATATTAAAGATAGACGAGGAGAACAATTGGTAATGGTATATGGAGCACATGTGTAAGCATGAAGCAAAACAACAACTCTAAATTCATTTTAAATTGATAAGCGAAAAGCTTTTCATGGATGATGTAATAAGACAGGAAATTGTTTTTATGCAAATTTGATTAAAGTGACTTTAAAGCTTTGTCATTGTTTTAACGGAACTATACATTTTATTGTTGTACATATTTGTTATGTTACCAAATAATGTTTGAAAACTTAATAAATTTTAAGTTTTTTATAAATGCTAAAAGCTTGTATTAATTTTCTTGAAGTAACTTGTTTCAACCACACCCTTCTAGAGTATAGAATAGTAATCATATATCATAATGGTTAGCAAGATTTTTTAGTATTATATTATTATAACTTTTCACTTTTCCCATAGGAATCCATTGAATGGTATTTTTAGAAGTTTTTCAATGAAAAAGTGACGAATCTTTAACAATAAAATAAAAGAAAACTGTATTGGTATTAAATAAATATATTAACTGTGGAAATAGTAAAATTAAATTATGTCTAAAGTATAGTATAATTTTCGAACTTTAATTTTGAAAACTAAATAAAGTGCTCAACAAAATTACATCATTAAGAGTTTTATTTCGAAACTGACAGTTACAATCATGTTTATGAATTACAGCAGCAACGACAACATTAGTAATTTAGCGATTTTCTAATTTATCTTAATTTATTTATTTTTATTAAAAAAGTTTGGAATAAAATATGGGCTTTTGGAATTTCCGTTGTCTCTCTCTCTTTATATCCAATTTCCACTTCGTGTTGATATTTAATTGGTGTGCAAGTAGAAACTAGGCTCTGAAGTTGGCTGTATTAAAAAATACTTCAACGCTTCCAAACAACCCGTCATTTTGGATATATATAGCTTGATTAATTCTGTTTTTATGACACAAGTTCCAGTCATTTACAAGCTGCCATTCCGTGTACATCTATTTTAAGAGATGGATGTCGATAAGAAACATTTTTCTGTTTATAAATGAAAAAAATGTTGTTCAAGCTAAAGGATTGATTAATTCGACTTTGGGTGCACATTCTGTGAGTCATTCAACAGTAAAAAAATTAATAAAATTCCTTCGGCTTTTTATAGACCAAAATATATTAGCAATAATGGCATTCAGAACATTTTTCGACTTGTTAATCAGAAAAAATGAAGAGGCAAATCATTTATAATATATAAAATCCCCCCGTATTTATCAAAATACCCCCCGTACTTAACCCAAGAGTCATACTAAGTGTATCGACCCCAAAAATGAAAACCATCTTTGAGTTTTCTATGTGGTAGTTTATTTATTTATTTATTCTAACATCAACGGGATGAAAATCCCTTTTTGATTATAATTTTAATTACAGTTTGACAATTTAGCTTTGATTTGCTTTTTAAAAGTACATTTTGAAATATTAAAATTAAACACATCAAAATTATGATTAAATTGTCGACAAATAGGCGGCATCGGAGCATTATATGCATAGTTAGATTTAAATGTCGGCAAATATATAAAATCCCTGGGCCGAGTAGGTTTACACGGCACATGAATATCAATTTTTGCAAGTAGTTCCGGACAGTCAATAGATTTTAGTATATAATACTGGTTGTTGCTGTATCATAGTCTATTGTTAGGTATTTTTGTGGTTCGCTTCTCTCTATGTTGTTAATGTAGTGAGCGATGTCAAGTAGTTTTTCCTTTTATAATTTTTGTTCATTTCATCGATCATATTTGCCATCTTAAGCTCAGTTTACACCTCTCGTGAACATGAACGTGAACAAAACATTTTTTGTTGATAAATCTGAAATTACTTGATTTTTTCATTAAAACTGATTAAGATAAACTTGAAATAAAATTACGTATCGAATAATTATGAAAATAATGAATAAAATGTCATTATAACAATATTTTTTTCAATTCCCCGATGAAATGTCTGTGAACAAAATGAAATCATCGGGGAATTGAAAAAAATATTGTTATAATGACATTTTATTCATTATTTTCATAATTATTCGATACGTAATTTTATTTCAAGTTTATTCCAACCAGTTTTAGTGAAAAAAATCAAGTAATTTCAGATTTATCAACAAAAAATGTTTTGTTCACGTTCATGTTCACGAGAGGTGTAAACTGGCCTTTACTTTGGTAAAACTTATTTTATTCGGACCGGAATGAAATTTTGCACAAAGTAAGAGCCAAGAATAATTTTTTTATTTACTTTCAACAGTTAGCACCAAGATCTAAGTATAATATAATTTATTATTTAGAATTTTGACAAATATAAAATGGTGATAACAAATTATTGAATAAAGTATATAATTCCAAATGATGATGAAAAAATTGAGAATAGTTATTTAATATCAACTCATAAAACTAAATATATTTAATATATTTACTCTAGTGGTAAACACTGCAACTAGGTGAAGAAGAGAATTTTTCTATTCCTACTTCTCTGCGGAATGAAACTCTTCATTCCGGAATGAAAATACAAGGCATTGTTGTTGTAAAATTGCCAAAGTAAGACTACAAATGTTGTTAAAACCATTGCTGCTCGCTATTTGTTTTATGACTTCTATTTCATTGGTGTAATCTACGTGGCTCAATTATACATATGTATATATTTTCAGATATTTTGTGTGCTTTCGAGTGGTTTGAAGTGGAATGGATGGTATGGTTCGTTTGCGTCGACTTATGATATATCTTAAAACTGTGTTTTTGGTTCTTATTTGTTATTGTGATATCCAAGAAATTGATCTGTTTATACTCCTCTGTCTCCATAGTGAAATTTAAATTTGGGTGCAGGTTATTTATGTAATTGGGATTCACAATATGATAATATCGAGCAGCTGTTTTATGAATTAATAGCTGTATTGAGCGGGTGGGAACGAAGTACTAGCATTACCATTGGAGTAATCGATACACCGATAAATGAGACAATGAGCGGCAGTAGAGTGGTAGCACCAGAAGTGAAGCTTCCTGGACTACGAGTACCCAAATTTAATGGCCAATATACCGAATGGCAAACGTTCTACCAATTGCTTACCACTACCATACACAATAGCACCAATCTACATCCGGTGCAAAAATGCCAATTCTTGGTAAATTCGCTTGGGGAGGAACCAGCACGATTAATCCGCCACATGAATATTACCGAAGCCAATTACATCCTGGCGTTGAACAAATTAAAGGACTGATACGACCGCAATCGTCTTATTCTGAATAAATTTATTCAGATGTTTTGGGATCAGCCAAGTATTTCGAAACCAAGTGCTCATGGTTTGAGGAATATGTATGATGTGTCGGACGAAGTAGTGCTTGCATTGCAAGGACTAGGAGATGAAGCCATGGGCGTGATGTGTGGCTACTTTACATTCTTGTTACAAAGGTCGATGACACTACTCGGACATTATGGATGCAACATTCAGTTGACGAATATTATCCGACCCTCAAGGCATTTCTTAAATTTATAACCAATCGAGCGGGTGCCTTAGAATACCAGTGTAAACTGGAAGAGCAGCCAAGAGTACCAAGCGTCCCCACCGGGTCTAAATCACACAACATTAAATCGTTGCTAACAGTATCAATTAGCTGTCCTATACATATGTAACACAAATAGCCATCAAATATATCAGAGCCAGCTCTTTCGGAAAGTGGAAGTTCCTAAGCGCAAAGACGTAATCAAAACGTCAAACCGGTGCTTTAATTGCTTGGGTGCCGATCATACAGTACGGGAATGTCGATCACGTTAAAATTGTCAGATTTGCCGACGACGGCATCATTCACTCATTCATCAGGCGGATCAAAATAAATCAATTCACCATGATGCGACTGAACCAATCGCAACCAACGGGCCAACCAAATATAATCAACGAGACGAAGATAAAACTGACCGAAACAAGCAAGTGCAGTAGTAATGGCGCTGAGCGGCCCCGAACTATTATCAACCAAGTCAGTGTTACCGACTGCCCTGGTAAAAATACAGGATCGTACTGGACAATGGCAATTATGTCGAGCTCTACTGGACTCTGAAGCAGAGTCTTCTTTCATCTCGGAGCACTCTGTCCAAAGATTAGGTTTAAGTCGAAGAGAACCATCTTTGGCAGTAAGAGGTTTGGGCGACCAACGAGTGGGGCACACAAGAGGGAGTACGCAATTTCAATTGAAGCCACACTTTCCTTCGGAATTTACACTGTCCATTCACGCGTACATAGCACAAACAATCACAAATATTAGACCACCACTCTCGTTAAATCATGAACTATTAGAGAAACTGAGGAATGAAATTCGTGCAGATCAAAGTCCAAGCAACAGCACAAGAGTAGATGTGTTGATTGGGGTTGCCCACTTTTGGTCATTGTTATTGGAAGGGCAATTACGCACAGAGAATAAAATCATTGCACAAAACAGCAAGTTAGGCTGGATTGTGTGACGGGAGCAGTAACCGACAATCAAGTGGCTTCAGTAATGTCTATCACGATTGAAGACAGTATAGACAAAACACTATCAAAGTTCTAGGAAATCGAAGAAATATTCCCAGATGGCGTAGGCGAAAAAATTACCGACCATCATATGTGTGAACAACATTATGTAACCAACTATACTCGAGGCAACGATGTTCGTTATATAGTGAAATTACCATTTGTTGAAGCTTATGAACCACTGGGAGATTCATTTTCGATGGCTTAAGTCAGGCACCTGGCAATGGAACGAAAATTTAAGCGAAATCCGAACTTCCACCAGCTATACAAGTCGTTCAAGAAAGAATACTTAGACCTCCAGCATATGTCATTAGTCAAGAATTTTGAGTCAGAATTTGCAGTCTACCTCCCGCAACACGGCGTAGTTAAAGAAACTAGCAAAACAATCAAGCTAAGGGTTGTTTTCGATGCGTCGGCTCGAACATCTTCTGGAGTATCGCTGAATAATGCATTAAAAGTCAGTCCAACTATACAAAACACCTTGCATCACATTTTAATAAAGTTTCGGAAGCACGGCGTAGTATTCGGAGCGGATATCGAGAAGATGTCCCGCCAGATATGGATTCATCCTAGCGACCGTAAATACCAACGCATACTATGGCGAGAAACCGAGGAAGATCCAATCGATATTTACGAATTAAATACCGTGACGTATGGTATGGCTCCGTCACCATATATTGCTACCCGCACACTCCAGTTGATCGCCGATTCCGATGAAGCAACTTACCCGGATGCAGCACGAACTATCAAAGAGGATTGTACTTAGACGACTTGTTGAGCGGTGCGGATAACGTGGACGAGGCGATACGAATTTACGGAGAGATTGTCGATCTACTAACCAATGCATGGATGAATCTGAGGAAATGGAGCTCCAACTCAAAACAATTATTAAGCAAATTCAACAAGAAGGTACGGTCGGAATCATCCAAGAGCTTTAATCAGCCTGAAGACAGCACACAAATATTGGGGTTAACTTGGAAACCGGAGCTGACCATTTTATATCAGATTAACCTTAGTGCAAAACCAACCTACACCAAACGCATAGTGCTATCAGAGTTTAGCCGGATCTTCGATCCACTTGGCTTGTTATCTCATTTCATCGTCAAGGTCAAGATGATGTTTCAGGAATTGTGGATGTTAAAGATATCATGGGACGAACCAATGCCGTCAGAAGCCTGCAGAAAATGGTCGAAGTTACGTGACGAAGGTCTCCAATTGCAGTCAATAGTAATACCACGATGGTTAGGCCAATTTAATGATAGCAGCGTGTTGCATGGTTTTTCCGATGGCAGCGAGAAGGCTTATGCTGCTGCCGAATATTTGGTGACCAATATCAATGGAGCCAGGGAGTGTCGATTAATCACAAGGAAAATGAGAGTGGCACCCGTTCAAACCGTGTCGTTACCAAGGTTAGAACTTTGTGGATCCTTATTGGTAGCTGAGCTAACACGGCACATAGGACTGATTTTAGGAATTCCAGAGGATCGATGGTATGCGTGGACCGACTCTCGCATAGTACTTGATTGGTTATCAGATGTCCCACAAATATAGAAGGTGTATGTGGCCAATCGCACCAGTAAAATCCTGAAAATACTACCACGTGAGCATTGGTTTTATGTTCCATCCGCTAGTAATTCAGCAGATTGTGCAACTCGGGGTTTAGCACCACGCGAAATACAACAACACCGGTTGTGGTGGCATGGTTCAAATTTTTTATTATCGTCACAAGAACAGTGGCCTTAAATTGACAAGCGACACAACACTGGCGCCATAGAGCTTCGAAAGGGGATGATAACCATGATGTGTCAGCAAAACGTGGAGGAAAACTTCGTCTACGAATTGCAAGAAAAATATTCGAATTTCAAGAAATTTATTATGGTGTTTGCGTATGTTTGTCGTGCGATCAATACTTGGACTAAAAGATTGACAACTAGAATCAAAGGGCCAGGAGATGTTGGAAACCACCGACCGAGTAATTAAATATTGATACAACATAAACATTTTAGTGTTGAGATTCAGAAATTAGCAACTGGGAAACCTGTGCCCAATGGAAGTAAATTATCTACACTCGATCCAATTGTCGATGACGCCGGCATATTAAGGGTTGGAGGCAGAATTGAAAATGCACCGATATAAGCACTGATCAGAGACATCCAATCATATTACCATCATTTGATCCAATTGTAAAGAAGTTAATAGTCTATATGCATGTTAAAAATTTCCATTGTGGTCCATCATACTTATTGCATATGATACGTCAGCGATATTGGATAATTGGTGTCAGGAAAACCGTTCACAGTATATTGCGGCGATGTGTGCCATGTATTAAGCAGAATCCAAGACTAATTCAACAAAAAATGGGTGGCTTGCCTCGTGAAAGGGTTGAACTAGTAAAGCCGTTTCATCGAATAGGGGTAGATTTCTTTGGACCACTGCACACTTATTTAATCCATGGACGTGGGCAAAGGACACGCAAATCGTATGGCTGTGTATTCGTCTGTATGTGTACAAAGGCCTTACACATCGAACTCTTTACCGATTTAACAACCGATGCGTTTCTTGGCGCATTTGATCGGTTTCTAGCAAGGCGAGGTCCTGTAACCGACCTATATTCAGATAATGGGTCAAACTTTCGCGTAGCAAGGCGAACACTTGACGAGTTAAACCATTTTGTGACACAAAATGCCGACAGATTCGTTTCAACAGTATTGAAAGAGCATCAGATAACATGGCATTTCATACCAGCATATGCAACATATTTTGGTGGTCTGTGGGAAGCCGGAGTCCGGTCTATAAAAACACATCTGCAGAAAGTTACCGGGGATAAGGTCTTATCTAACTACATACATCGCTAGTTCAGATTGAGGCTATGCTGAACAACAGACCGTTGTACATAAGTGGTCCTGAGGTTCAAGATGTACTTACGCCATCGCACTTTTTATTGGGAACATAATGGGTTGCGTTGCCGCAACTTGAAACTAGTACCATAAGCCTATAACCGATTGTCGCATTGGCAAGCAGTCCAAAAGATGTTGCAACTGTTATGGAGACGCTGATATAAGGAATATATACATACCTTATAACAAAGATGGAAATGGAAACGGGATGAAGCAAATTTGGAAATTGGTCAAATTGTTTTAATTAGAGAGGAAAATCCGCTACTCAATTGTTGGAGAATGGAATAATCAATTACACCCGGGTTCAGACGGGAGAGTACGTCTTGTCACATTAAAGACCTTATATGGTGAAATCAGTATCAGTTACATTTTTAATACGTACTGATTTTAAGAAACTTTCTTACCACAACTATACTAAAATGCTCTTTGTATTATTTCACTAAGTTAGCACTAATTCTTGTTTTCTATCCATTTTTAAGCATCTTGGGATTCACAAAAGTATTTTTAACGGTTTAAGTTTTTTTCGACCGAAAAATAAACAAAAACAACACCAAACAATAAGCATAAACCCGCTCTAATACGGTGTTTTCAATTCACTGCCTCCAAAACACGAGGCTTGAACTAAAACTTTAAACTTTTCACTATAATATTTAACTAATTATATTAATGAGTCAGTTTGCGATACCTTTTATGATTATACCACTGATTAGTATATAAGATTAGTCTTTTCAGTGCAAAAAAATGTCATTCTAAATTTCAAAACGTATTATTTTGTGATGGCACCGACAAAGCGAGAGATATATATATATATATGCTTCTTTTTTTCGCATTCTTCAAAAAAATACAAAACAAAAAATAACAAAATAGTAGTAAAAAAAAAATTCATGAATGAAACACAAAAAAGGTCATTAGTTTGGTAATTTTATTTGTATATTTTTGTATATTTTCGAGTATGTATGATGCACGTGCAGACGATCAGTGATCATAATATATATACCTATTGTATTAAATACATACATACACATACATATTTTATATTTGAAATCTTCTTTAAACTAAACCAAATTTTGGAATAATGTACATTTTTTTGTGAAAAAGAGTTTGTTGATGATTGTTTTTTTTAACCTTCATCCGTCCCTCGCTTCATTTTGACTTAAATCGAATTTTATTTTTGAAATATCTTATTAAATTACTGCGTTATCTTTCGTTTTAATAAATAAAATTAAAAATAAAGGTGAATTTTGTATTTGCTTAGCGTAAATTTACTGATGAATTTATTTTGGTAATTTTTGCACAAAGGTATTTTAGTGTTACTTTTTTAAGAGACGGATGAAGGTTAAGGTCATTCACCCTTTTGATTTGGATGTTACATATTTTTCTTGCTTTTGAAATGCTTTCTGATGTGTTTTCCTAGGTGCAAGAAACAAATACAATAATAAAAGGATAATAAGTTTGATTAAAATTTGAATTGATAACAATTTGACTACCTAGGCATATCATTTTTAAGTAACATAATTATGTGCCTTAAAGCATTCTTTATTTGTTTCTTTGTTATTTGAAGAAATGAAAAGTTAGAATAATTATTTGCAGTTTTCTGTTATGAATGTGTTTTTTCCGACTTGAGCAGAACGGATCATTTATATTGAATATGATCAGATCACTCACACAAAAATGATTATCAAAATAAACATTTTGAATAAAATGAACTATTCTATTAGAGACTACTCACACCAAACGCGAACTGCGAGTTGCGAATAAATTCCAAACACGAATTCGCAAATTTGATTTACACTAAACGCGAGCGAATTTATATGTCAAAATCAATACCATACATGATCAAATATTTTTAATAATACGGTAATTATTTCCAAAACCTGTTTTTTTATATTGTTCGTTTTGACAAAGCTTAAAATACATAATTCGATATAAATAATATTAATTTAATCTTTAAAAGTTATTTTGATCGTATTTGAAATGATTTATTAAAAGATACTCGTACGAATGTCAATACTCGTACGAATAAAAATTATGCAAATCTATTTATAAAATTGAATCAACTTTTACATTGTACATTATTATAATAATACATTGTACATAATAATTTTTATAAAAATGTTAAGTAGGAAATTACCAATTCTGTGGCAATAACCCTAAGCAAGGTATGTGGTTTTTTAAATTTATTAAAATTCAGAACAACTGCATGAAAGGAGCATTTTTATATAGACGAAACAATTTTCACGATATAACTAACAGTTGAAAATGTTTATTATATGTATAATCGTATAAGGCCCATAATATTCGTGCAGTGCGAAGGTAACACAAATTTGTGACTCAGTGAGATTAAAATTATATTCGGGGATGTCCATGGCTTCTTTCGAGAAGATTCTGGAATAACCGTTATTTAAATAATAATAGTAGGTCATATACAGCTATAAATGCTAGTCGACCTAATGCGGATGTTACATTATCACATTTTAATAATTATATTTTTCTACAGAGAAAATACTGTTATATTTAGCTTCTTGAACCTAAATATAACAGTATTTTCTTCGTAAAAAAATATAATTATATTTATATAGTTATATAAATGAGGAGTGTCTGATCAAAAGTAGCTATTTACATTTTTCAACATGTTTAATTATTTTTTTTCTATACATAATTTTTTTTCGATATCAGAATGAACCAAAAGTGGCTATTTCTCTATCAAAAATGTCCCTAAAATCAGAAACAGTCAAAACAAGCTATATAAAAAAGTAATCTTTAAATGTGCGTTTAAAACAGCCAGATGCCAGATCATTACAAAATATTTTTCGAATATCGTAAATAACCACTTTTGATCAGACACTCCTCAAATGTGATAATGTAATACCGGCCTAAGCAAAAAAAAAATAAACAAACAAAGATAATTTCTTTTTTTTTCAATTTCTATTACAGATAGGATTTGGTTGTTGTGTAAAGGTTATTAATTTCGTGCCCATCACTTTGTCTAAACTTTGAATGTTTTTGTGAAAATGGCATATTTAGTGGCTTGAGACAAAAACGCGTTGATTAAAATTAAATTATATTCGCGCTAACATCGTGTTAATGGAGAGACATAAGTGTAATAAAATTGCATAAAAATATATAAAAAAAAATTTATTATCAACTTTTTAATATTTTAAGCTTTCTTGATGCTTGTTTTGAAGCGAAATGAGTTTTAATTTTGGAAAATTCATTATTTACTGTGGACCATTTGCAGTTCTTTCTCATAAAAACAAGAATAAAAAAATGAACTAATTTCATTCAAACATTCATTTGTTAAAAATTTAATCACATTTGGAGAACAACAATTTGTATGGTAATATTTTTCAAAGACCTCTACCAAAGATCGAGCTATGTTGGTAAATTCATCAGAAGGAGCACTCAATGAACCAAAGTTAGTTTCATTCTTCTTAAAAAATTTTCCGTCAAAAAAGTTTCCGAAATTTTTATTTCGTCGTCTTTCATCGCCAACTTCTCCTGGCAGCTTTGGCAATTAATTTTCTTTAAAATACAGTAGCCTGTATAGTATACTAACGCATTTTGCTTTAAAACATGGATATCTGTCTCCTCAATGTCATCAGGTGGTAAATTATTGGTACTGGCATACTCTTGAGACTTTAGAGTTTTAGACTCATTTCAAATTCAGTTTTAAAGCTATTCCAGTCCAAATCAATAGCTTGCGATTCGTCTGACAAGCAATTTTTAAATGGAGAATTTAAAGCAATTTTCTCACTATATGTTGTTGGCAAAATGCATACCAATTTCATGACTAGATGGCATGTAATTAAATCCACCTTTCCCACGAAGAATTGAAAAAAAAATTTCCAAACAATCTTGGTTGGTTCGCCCTGTTAATATGTATTCAACGTCGAACTTTTCCTTCAAAATATCAGCTAGTAAAATGTTAGCTTTTATGCTGATTTTAAGACCTCTGAGAAACTTAAAATAATTTTCGTTCTTTGAAAGAATGGTTACTTTATCTAAGAATGCTAAGCTGTCTACAAGAAATGTGTAGACATTATTACCAATCTTGAGTGGTCGTTCATAAGGAGCTGAAGATTTGAAATGTCGGCAATTTAAACAATCGAACAGATCATTAAATCTTTGCACCATTTGAGCGGTTGGTATAGCGTTGTTCAGAAATTCACCAAACGTTTCCGGTTTAACTTTCAATGTTGTCCTAATTGCACTGGCTACTGTACTGCTCAATATTTGACCTGCCAAACTGACATTCATTTTCTGAAACGTATTTGGTTCGAAATGGTGGATGGTAAGTTTTGGCATCAGTTTAACATTTTGTTTTGTGTCAAATTCGAATATTTTTCGAATAACATTAACATCGGCCACTCCAAAATCCAAATGTTGAAATTTATTTTTTAAAATGGCGTTTCTAACCGATTTAATTAGATGCGGAGGATCGAACTGCGCCAGAATTTGTGTATCGTTAACAAAAAAATATGGTGCTTCTAGAGTCACTCCAAGTGTTTTGTAGGTAGCGATGTTAGTAGCTGCTTGATCGCAGGTTACCAAAACAACATGTAATTTCAACATATCGTTGCAAATCTTTATATTTTCTTTTATTAAATTTGATAAATAAAAAGGATCAGCAGATTTGTTAATTAAAATATAGCTGAGAACATATTTCCAGTCATCCAACAATCCGCGCAGCATAAAAAACAAAACTGACGTTGCCAATTCGTTTTTTCTTTCACGGCCATCGTCACAAAACCCTTCAACACGGGCTAAAAATATATTTATGGTTAGGTCTTTATTTATGCACATTTCGTCGAAAGATAATACACAAATTTTTGATTTTGTTGCCATATTTTGGAATACTTTCTCTAGTTGAGTTAACAAAACTTCATTTGTTCCTGGTTTAATAAATTTAATGGGAGACCATTTATATATAGATGAGGTAGATGGTAATTTTAAATTCAATTGGTCCCTCAAATACTTGTACGTTGAAGCCGATTTATAAAATAATGACTGAGCAAATATTTTGTCGCTCTCATTATAGTAAAAATCTTCTTTTACAAGACGTTTACAAACACTTTTCGTGGTTTCATTTACTTTTCAATTATCAATGTGATCATCAATTTTTTTAAATTTATTATGTTTAAGTTTCATTCTACTTAAGCAAAGCTTGAGAATCTTGTAGGAGGCTTTCAATAAATTATAGTCTCGTTGACTTTTTTTCAATTTCTTCTTATATAATTGAATTGCTCTTCCACTTTTAGCACATTTCAGGCAAATATATGAATTTTCTTTCGGCGTCTCACAGTGGAGACAGTTGATTTTATCAATAAATTTCAAAAATTGTATTTCTTCGTCAGTTTGGTCAGCTTGGGTACCGATTGTTTCCAAAACTAGCGATTGTGATTGAACCAATGATGGAATGTCCTGTTCCAGATCGAAGTTATTCAAATTATTAGATGAGAAATGTTCTTCATCAATATTAGACCTTTGAACTATATGTAGAATTGGCACAGCATTTTTCGTTAAACGATTTGTACATGAAACATTTTCCTTCAAAAAGTGCCTTTGACACACGAAATTTTTCTTATTAATAACTAAATTGTATTACTCGCCCTGACGAGTAGTGGGGAAAATGGATGTGTATGTGTATGATAATAATAATACCTTGACCGATAGAATAGAACGTTTCTATAATGATGGAGAGAAGAGGGAAAACGAACTAGTTACTTCAGGTAACTGTAAATAATTTGTAGATGAGTACTTAATTCCTCTCCATCATTACGTGGTAAATGGGGTGAAAGAGCGGGATCTTTTGGGTGAGGCAAATGTAGTTACGAAATATAAAATTCGAATTTGATTTAAATAAGAAACAAACGAATTTGATTCAATTCAGATATGAACTTTGAAGATTCGAATGCGTTTGAATCAAATTCACAAATAATCCTCCGGATCTTTCAAAAATATTTTTAAAAAACTTGAGTGTATTATTCATTTTCTTAAAAAAATTTAGAACGAAAACGGCAGTTGGATACTAGGAAACAACACGTCACCTGTATTGTTCCAAATTGCAAAATTACGCCAAGGAAATCGGATTTAAAATTTTTTTTATTACCAATTCATTTATTTTTTTTATGCCAATTTCTAAGGTAATATTGAAGAAAGTAAGATATCTTCTTGTCTTTATATTACCTAAAAATTGGAATGAAAACGTACTAACAGAAAATTAGATTGAAAATGAGCAAGAGCCGATTACGGCATAAGTCGATTTACGCCCTTTTAATTCTTGCGTAGATGGTATCCCATTAAACTTATTCACCAGGAACAAATGAAGTTTATTATGATAAATGATTGTCATGTTCTCCTCAAGTCGGAAAAAACACATTCATAATAGAAAACTGAAAATAATTATTCTAACTTTTCATTTCTTCAATTAGCAAAGAAACAAAGAATGTTTTGCGGGACGTCCTTAAAAATGATATGCCTATGTAGTCAAATTGTTAGCAATTCAAATTTTAATCAAACTTATTATCCATTTTATTATTGTATTTCTTTCTTGCACCTAGGAAAACGCATCAGAAAGCATTTCAAAAGCAAGGTAAATAACATCCAAATCAAAAGGGTGAATGACCTTAAAAAAAAAAAAATTCATCAACAAACTCATTTTCAGTAAAAAATAGATATACATATGTATGTACATAGCTATATTATTCCAAAATTTGGTTTAGTTTTAAAGAAGATTTCAAAATATAAAATATGTATGTATATATATATATATATATATATATATATATATATATATATATATATATATATATATATATATATATATATATATATATATATATATATATATATATATAATACAATAGGTATATAGATCAGGGATGATATTAGAGCATTTTCAATAGTACTTTTTTCCATGCATCAGATAGTACTTTTTGGATTCGAACGTACTTTTTATAGAAAAAACCAAAAACCTATTTTATACATATTATAACATAAATTATTTAAAAAAAAAAAGAATGCAGTACATGCAATGAGGTTTTTCATTGGCACATTATATTCTTTTAAGGCATTAATATTTAATAACTGTATCAAAATCCCTTAAGCAGAACAATCATTTAAAGAAGCTACATAGTGTAAGAAATCTATTGATTATCAAAAACTCGAACAATTAGAGCAAGATTTTTCACCATCGTACACACTGTACCTTCGTCGATAGTTGAAGAAAAATATTGTGGATATTGTATTTTCTGGACCTGTGAGACTCTTTAACGATTTTTTGCGCTTTGATTCTATTTATTTTTACATTTTTTAAGATCCGGGAGTCACTAACATCCTCTGGTTGAATCTGGATATGGTTGTGCGAAACATCTATATTTATTGAATATAATGCAGCGTTCAACGCTGTTCTATGTGCTTCTGTTAGTTCACGCCTTTCCACATGGGTTTACTCCAACTGATGAGATGTTGCATAATAAAAATATTTTTCCAGTCATCGATTCAAAAATATTAAATGTTACGACATACTTATTTTCGGTAACCTCTATATCTGTCTCTACCAATACTGAAATTGATTATTCAGGTATAGTTTCAGACAGCGACTTTATTACGTAGGCGTTGTAGTCGTACTATCAACCACCTAATCGCATTTTAAAAATACTGTATTGATACGTGATACTTGATTTTTACTTTAAATATTTTAAAATATTTTAAAGAAAACTTACTTATCCATTTTTGTAAGTAATTTTTTATAAAAGTTGTACAACGTATTTCCCTAAATACGGATAAAGCAAAGTAAAACGTTAAACAAAAATATAACGTCAAAATTTGGGTGGGGGTGCTTGCATTTACTATAAGAAGTGTTTCAAGGTTAAAGTCGTTCATTCGTCTATGTATGGTAAAACTGAAGTTCTGATGGCTGAAATGATACTACCATCTATGACTATATTGATTGTGGTTTGCTACAATCCGTCAACTCCTACGCAATCCGATTTAGACGATTTTCAGGAATTTCTATCATCACACGTTCTAAACTATAATCATTTCATAATTGGCTGTGACATAAATTGTAACATGATTGATCAATCCAATAAGTTCTACAATCTTTTAAAAGCGAACAATTTAATATCGGTTCCATTTTTACCTACCCATAACCGTACTTGGCTCGATCAATTCATTGTCCCTGAATCGGATTACTCTAGGATATTTTCGTCTAGTCAATATACGTTGCCTGATATTTCCGACCATGATTTACTGGCGATCTCTTATAAAGCTAAATCAAAGCGCATTAAAATGGATTACAGGCTTATCTATGACTATAGCCAGTTGGATGCTGAAATTATTATGAATTTTTTTTCTGACGTTGACTGGAGCTTTTTGCACTCGTCCAATAATGTCAATTTTACCTTCCAGTGTTTTTATGATTGCCTATATTATTTTCATAATAATTGTGTACCAACGAAAAAAATAGTTAATAGCCAGCCTGTTGCTCCATGGTTTAATAGTAGTATTGCTAAAAGTATGCTAGCGAGGGATCATGCGTATATCAAGTATAGGAGAACAGCCGATGTTAAGGACTTAGTAATATATCGTAATGAACGCAATAGGGTAACTAGCTTGATAAGAATCTCAAAACAGAAATATTTTTTTGGAAATAGTAAATTAACCATGAAACGAATTTGGAATAACTGCAATCATATTGGATTAGGAGCTGGTAAAGCTAGTTCTTTGACCGATTTAGACCCTTCAATCATCAATTCTTATTTCTGCAACGTACCCATTTTGCCGGTTGTTATTCCCTTACCTGAGTTTGAGTGCACAGATAATCACACATCTCTCTCTTTCAGCTGCATAAGTGAATTTGATATTTCCAAAGCTGTTTATCTCATTAAATCGAATTCATCAGGTCACGACAAAATCAACTTAAAATTTCTTAAGAATATTTTACCGTATGTTATATCACCTTTGACCTACCTGATTAATAACTGTATCATGCGTTCCGAATTTCCAGATATTTGGAAAACGAATATAGTGATTCCGATTATAAAAAAGAAGGGCATTGATTCTTTGGATAATCTTAGACCGATTAGTTTAGTTTCGATTCTATCAAAAATTTTTGAAATCATTCTTCGTGACCAAATCAACCAGCATTTAACTAAATTTAATTATCTAAATCAGTTTCAGTCCGGATTTCGTAATAACCATAGTACAACATCGACCCTTCTTCATGTTGTCGATGATCTGGCTTGTCATCTTGACAAGATAAACTCGTTTGCTGTTCTTATACTTTTGGATTACTCAAAAGCATTTGACTCGTTAAACCATGTTTTGTTATTACAGAAGTTAATGCTTTTCTTTAATTTTGATAATACAGCACTGAAACTTATGTTTAATTATTTAACAGACAGATATCAAAAAGTCATCATAAATGGAAAAGAATCGGAACCTGAGCGTATAATGTCAGGTGTATTTCAAGGAACGATACTCGGTCCAACTCTATTTTCTCTTTTTATAAATGACTTACCTCACGTAATAAAATATTCCAAATACCATTTGTATGCTGATGATTGTCAAATCTATCTGGGTGGTACTAGTGAAAATATTTTGGAAACCTTCAATAAAATCAATCTGGATCTATCATACATACTAGATTGGTCCAATTCTAATGGAATCTCACTAAATATTGCAAAAACACAAGCAATTTTCATTTCTAAAAAGCACTTCCCAGTGATTCCTGAAATTTTTATCAATAGTGTGAAAATTAATTTTAAGAATCATGTTAACAATCTAGGAATTTGTATAAACAACAGATTCACATGGGATTCACAAGTTGTTAATGTTTGTGGCAAGATCAATTCCACTTTGTATGGTTTGAAGCTCCACAAAAATATTTGCCCTAAAAATGTTCGAACTTTGTTAGCACGATCATTAGTAATTCCCCACGTAGTTTATTGCGAATTTCTTTTTTTAAGTTGTGATTCTGCCTCAAGTGGTTTGCTGCAAGTTACTTTGAACAACATCGTGAGATACGTTAATGGGCTCAGAAGATTTGATCACGTATCAGCTAATTTTAAAGAATTTTTCGGTTGCACTATGGTTCAATTCTTTTATTACAGAGCATTATTGCTTTTATATAAAGTCATTAATAATCGGGTACCTTCATATTTATATGATAAAATTAAAATTGGTTCCAGTCGAAATGGCAGAATAATACTGCCTGTTAACCGTACAAATATTTACAATAATTCACCTTTGTTTAATACATTTACTATTTGGAATGAGGTTCCGATTGAGATTAGAAGAGTGAAGCCTTTTGCAAAATTCAAAAAATTAGTATTTAATTTTATTCAAAATAAATTTTAATTTTGTTTTATTTTTTTTTAAATTTTTGTAACATATATATGTATATTTTTAAAATTATATTGTATGGATAGAAAAGCTATGCTTTATCCTTTTTTTTCTAAATAAATAAATAAATAAATAAATAAAATTTAAACCCATTAAAGCAAGTCTTATTGACTATTGGCAATATTCAGCAAAAAGTCAGCAAACAAATAAACAATTTCGAACATATTCTGCAAGCAAATAACAACATTCAACATATTGATAATTGATTACGAAGTAGTATTTAACATATTGATTACGAAATAATATGTACATACAATATAATCTGATATTACATATTTGTTAGATTTGAATATTGTGCAACAAATACTGAAAGTACTTTTTTTGAGTCGAAAGTACTTAAGTACTTTTTGAAATTCAAAGGAGGCAAAAAAGTACTATTCCACTACAAATATCATCCCTGATATAGATTATGATCACTCACAGTTTATGCAAGGTAATATATTGCGCATGTCAGAAAATTAAAACAGATCGAAAATGAAACATCGGAGTATATTATTGCACGTGCATCATACATACATACTCGAAAATATACAAAAGTATACAAAACAAACAAAATTACCAAACTGGATTATTCCAAATATTATTCCAAAATTTGGTTTAGTTTAAAGAAGATTTCAAATATAAAATATGTATGTGTATGAATGTATTTAATACAATAGGTATATATATATTATGATCACTGATCGTCTGCAAGTGCATCATACATACTCGAAAATATACAAAAATATACAAACAAAATTACCAAACTAATGACCTTTTTTGTGTTTCATTCATGAATTTTTTTTTTACTACTATTTTGTTATTTTTTGTTTTGTATTTTTTTGAAGAATGCGAAAAAAAGAAGCATATATATATATCTCTCGCTTTGTCGGTGCCATCACAAAATAATACGTTTTGAAATTTAGAATGACATTTTTTTGCACTGAAAAAACTAATCTTATATAGCTAATCAGTGATTATACTATGATATATATCGAAAATTTTAATTAATTTAATTTTCAACGTGCCTAATTTTACTTGGCAATGCCAACTTTACTTTTATTTATTTGATTTTAATTTTAGATGTTAATTCTTTGTAATTCCTATGCTAACTGCCCACCGTTTCGTTCTTTTTCTTCCTCCCGACCAAGCTTCGATTCTCAATACAAAAAAAAAGCACAACAACAAATTATCTCCAACAAAAGCTTACCATTACAAACTCACGTCTGTAACCACCAGTACAGTCCCAAAAAAATTTATTACGTGACATTGCGTTTAACTGTCGTTATTATTATAGTGGGTAGCATCGTCAATCAATGGCTATACGCTATTTAAGATTGGAACGGCTAATAAGCTGTAACAATATGAGTTGCCAATATAAGCATATACATACTTCAACGACATTGATAGAATTTGCACTGGATTTAATTTGTAGCATTTCCAAAATCGATCTTTATCTAACATTTTTTTGTTTCTCGAGAATTTTTATGTTATCTAAACTGATTTGATGGTTCTTATTTTTCAGATGTCGTATAAGTGCACTAATGCTTAAATTTTGATATTTATTTATGTCACTTTTGTGTTGGTATAATCTTTTTTTCTAAAAATTGCTTCGTCTGTCCTGTGTAGGTAGCGCTGCAACTACATTGTACCTGATAAATAACATTAGATTGTTTCTTTAAAGGTGTGTTATCTTTAATTTTAGAAAAAAATTTGTTGTTTAAGCTTGTGGCTGCACGTCCTATAATTTTAAAGTTATATCATAATTTTTGAAAAGAATTTTGATTTTATCTTAATGATTTTTAACGTAGGGAATGTCCAAATAATTAGTGGCTTTATTTGTTGATCGAGAAATAAAATTTGTATGGACATTTTTTTTGTTTCCAAATTATGTGGTTCACCAATTTTTCCGGATACTGGTTGTGAAATAATGCATCTTTTAGAATTTTTAAATTTTTATTGTGAAATTTAGTATCGGAAAGTTTCAGAATTTTTTGATTTAGAATTTTAATGATGTTAATTTTATAATTGTTGGAAAGCCAAGACTGAAAATTTAAATATCTGCCAGACCAAGTATTTTTATGGTACCTGTTGGAAGCAAAACTTGGTGTCTTGGTTCAAAGACATATTGTTCATTAAAACTGGAAAATATAAGCGTTTCATAAAAATAAACCTAAAATAATAGTCAGCTGGCATACATCATCCGCTATGGTTGGCCATCTCCTGTACACTTGTAAAACACCGCTGAAATAAATTAACTTGTATTATATAATCGTCATTTCAAAGCAGAACAATTTTATATACTTAACTTTTAAGAAATTCCAAAATTCATAATATTAAATAAATTCCTGGTTGATTTGCATCCAGGAAATTGTTGTACATGTGGTATATTTAATTGATCTGTAATGAAGATGAAAATTAATTAATTAGTTTAAGAAAATTATTGTAAATTTAAAATTACTTAGCTGAAAAATTTCCGTGTTTATCCAAAAATTTATATTGACATTACAAACGTCAAATGTAGTTGAATTCTGGTATTTAATTTGTGAGACAATTTCGAAACTTATGATCGACACGACATCTGCGTCGAATTGATTGTACTAAAAAGTTCGAACATAAGTTTCGAAATTGTACGTTCGGTTTTCTATATAAACGACGGAAAATTGTAGACATAAGGTTATTATTATTTTTTGTTTTTTTGAAAAAAAGGTTAGAAACGATGTGACGTATCTGCCATCACCTAAACAAAATTGTCTTGTAAATGTAATTCTAAATTAATTAAAAAATTGTTTCTTATAAATATAAAATAAATTGTTCTAAATAAAATTGTGTATAAAGCAAAAAGTCAAAGTTAAGCGTATTATTGTACGTCAGTTTTGTGTGTTACATACTATATGTTCCATCAGTCGTGAACAGTACCAATCACATAAAACTTTTAAATTTGGTTCATGGATCAGCAGAATGTTCAAAACTGAATTTTTGTTATCTACTTCTTTTTCTAACGTAAATTTTATTCTGTTGTTTTTCGAATTAAATTTTTCCAAAAATGAATCAATTTTGTTTATTGGTATAGCCGTAATTATGTCGTCCACATATCTGAAGTAAAACAATGGTTGGAAATTTAAAGAATTTAAAACCGAATTTTCCAAATTTTCCATTAAAAGAAAATTTGGTGGGATCGTAACATTACTAATTTTATTTTTGAATTCTCCGGAATTTTTTATGTAAGAATTTGTCTTTCCTATACTAGGTTTTAAAATATTGCCTAAAAGTGATGTTAATGAATATGTGGGGCCATCTATGTAACTTACAAAACCAAATTTGCCGTATAGACCAATTGTAAGAACCCTTAAGAAGAAGATAATTGAAATACCAAAAGATTATTAGTTTCATTCGCAACGAGCTTGTAAGAAAACACAAGTGGAACAACGAATTTTTAAAAATTTTACTCCAAATTTAGTTCATAACTCCATTAGACCTGGAAACAAGCCTATTGATTCAACCGTCCTTGATATTCGTGCTTTGAAATAGGAAACGACTGTTCTACTATTACGATTATTACTATTAGTCACTTTATTCGACATTGGTTTTGTACGATCAATTTAAGCGAAATTTTAATTTCTGAAAAACTCAATATTTTTAGACGTAATTGTGAATTGACATCAACGATATTACCACCGTTATATAGTATATCTTTATATACTCGAATACTAAGTACTCTGTATAATAGTTAATATTTAGTATGATTTAAGGTGATTATATTAAGGTATATGTAAAATGTAAATTCATACAATCGTCCATCACGCAAACCGACACTTGAAGAAAGAGAATTATTAAAACATCACCAGTAAATGACTACTTATTTATAGGTTAGAAGGCAAAACACCGAAATAGCAACATTCGTGGCACGCCATAATCCATAGTTTAGCCAATTTAATTTTACATTCTATAAAAATAATAGTTTTCAAGTCATTTAAATCTGTCATAACTTTAAAATAATACAAAAACTTATTTTTAAGCAAGACGTTGACATTTGTGTTTATTCCTTTGGGCGATACCAGTTTGGCTTAACAAAAACGATATTTTAATATGCTGTGGGCATTTTCACGCTAAACAAACACCACCTATTGCCTTAATTTTACATTTAAATATATGAAAATATAACTTTCACAGCATAATCCTATATACATAATCTAAATATGAAAATCACTTTATTCGTTTAATTTTTTTTTAATACAATGAAAAACGGATTATGCACAACATAATAATCTAAGTTAAAGCCTAAAGTGTTATAATTAAAAAATAAAACAAACATAATCGACTTTTTTTTTTGTATACAGCATTATATACATATGTACACACCTTCCGGTTTTCTTTTAGTGTAAAAATTATTTGTTTGGTTTCCATTTTTGGAAAAATATTATCCTTTACACGCCGTTTTTTTATGTAGCTACATACATATAGTTATGTTTTGTTTTCTGTTGCTCTGTTCCAGTATTGTAATCCTTAAACGGAAAAACAATGAATGTTAAAAAGGTTTCTTCGGTTATATGTTTCTTCCCTTCGAAATAAAAAAAATAAAAAAACGAAATTAATTTGAAATATAAATTTTGTTGAAAATCCTTGTTTGCGTCAAAATATGTAAAATATTTGTTTGGGCCGAAAAAAATTATTGTGAAAGGAAAACATAAACAGCATTAAATTATTATATGTACCTACACACATATATACATATGTACACAAAAACACAAACATACTCGTATATCCTTAAAACAAATATGCTACGCACACACATTTTATGATTCTTTTTTAATCTTTTCGCCTAATGTGTGTATTACTATTTAGAAAAACTTGAAATTTTCTCTCCTAAGCATTAATCATTTTTCCAAATTACACGTACCATATGAAAGATGAAAACTGTTTGGTCATTACCGTTTTAGATTTTTTTCATCTCATGCAGTTCTGTACTAAAAAAGCTAAAATATATATTATATTATTGCCACAGACAGTAAAATGGTTAGATTTGCCTTAAAACTGGATGATGGTTGGTTTTATTCTTATATACATTACGTAACATCACGATGACAACTCTCGATATTTCGTAGAAAAATATACTTTTTTGTTTCATTTTTTTATTAAATTGGTTCACTCGTGTGTTAAATTTTTGTGTGCTCTCAAGTATATTTTTGTTTATATGATAATTTGGTCTCGATTTTTCCATATTTTCCGAAAATGTATGTACTAGCATGATATTTTTACAAAAAAAAAAAAAAAAAAACTTTTCTATTTTTCTTTTAATTTCCATTTTTAATTTTGTCATACTTTTGTTTTTGTACTCTCTTAACTTTGTAATTGTATTTACATGCTTAATTAAATTTTATGTATGTACAACATATAGATATACACGAGCAACACACACATAAACATGTAAAGAGCTTAGTGAATTAAATTTTTCTCTATGGAAAATATTTCAAAGGTTAATTAAAATTTTAGATATGTATGTATGTACATACATATGTGTTGATGTTGCATTTTCTGTTTTTGTACATACTTAGATTGGAGCAATAAAACTTGATAACCAGCGATGTGTATTTACATGGTGTAGTACTAGTTGAGTACATTTCAAATGAAAAAATAATTTTTTTTTTGTTGTTGAGAAAAAATCGTATTTTGAACTCATGTTACCAAGGTAAGAATTTTATAAGAAATATAAATTAGTTAAGTTTTGCTTTAAAGTGTTTAAAGTTTAAACATATACTATAATGCCATTTGGGATAGGATAAAAGATAGGATAAGTCACTAACTGCTACACCAATTAGTTTTAGGTGTTTATCCTCCAACAGGTCGCAAATAAAATATTTGCCCTTCGAAATCTGACTCTCAATTGATTTTAATATGAGTTTTTCAATTGATTTTTTTTTGTGTTTTATTTGCTTTTGCGCAAAGGCCCTGTGCCATTCGGTTAAAATTTTAAATATTTTAACTGTGGTAAAAATAATAAAACTTACCTCAATTTTTAATCGCTTTGCTGTGCCAATTGAAAGCCGTTGAAATTTTTGACGTTTCATCATTTGTGGTTGTAAAAATAAAATAATAAGGGATTAAGGCTGTTTTCCAAACGATACTTATTTGGCCGCGATTTTAAATAAGTAAGTAGAGTCATTCCAATTGATTTAGCTTACTTATTTTGACACTGCATCAAAAGAACGTTGCCAGTCACTATTATGACTACCAAATTTTCCTTCGACAGTTGGAAGAATGACGTTACTTACAGAATTGGTCACAATTAGTTGTTCCAGGGGTGCTTCCGAAGGCTTCTAAGTGTAGGATTTTATGGTAAATTTTGCTACATAATTTGCAAGAGTGTGTGACTTCAGCAATATTAACATGTGAAATGCTTCCTGACATATTCTCTTCGTTGAAGTATTTGTAAACCTAGAAAATTGATACAATCGGATAACTTGTGGTAATTGCCACAAATTGCAAAAGTTATTGCTGTTGCAGGGCTAATTGGCCTTAAATGCTGAAATTTTGGAGCTGTCTGGATTGACATCTTGCAATGTCCATGCTATCGTTTATTCAAACCTGCCAAAAAATTTGTTAAATGTTGGATAATCTTTTTGTAGAACCAGGGCTCTTAGGCCAAGAATGACTTTCTGTGAAGTTGCTTGCATTATTTATTGTAGGTTGGTCGAAGTAGGTTTGGACATAATTTGAAACCTCATGATCAGTTTGAAACTGGATTAAATTCTCTTACAATTTTCTCAAAATTAAAATTCTTTTTTTTAATTTTTCGGAAGAACCAGAGATTAGCGTGCAATCTGAAATTAGTTCACTTTCGATAAAAATTACATCAGCGATATCTAATTTTTTTTTAAATGAATTAATTTCACGTGTTTTTATTTTAGTTCTTGAATGAATAATTTCAGGAACGTTATTCCTTTTACTTAAGAAAAGAAATATTTTAACGGATGAGATTTTGTTGTTAAACTCTTAAATTTTGTAATTGATAGTGACTGAGGTATTCATGTGACTAACACAAATCCGAAAGTTGCAACTGTTATGTGATATTTCTCCTTTGTTTGAATTTTTGTTCGGACTAGAGGCAAGCCTAAATTAGTGCGGTTTATTTTCCTCGTAAAATAACGACACTCAATCTATAAGAATCAATCATAATATTGCGTTACCTTCTAAATTCCCTATTTTGCTATTTTTGATACATTTGGACTTTACTACAGCTAAATTTATTGATAATGAAAGTCTCTTAAGGAAATAGATTGTAAAAGAAAGGAAAACAAAAAATTTTGTTTATCGAAATCGAATTTGCTGAATTAAGGATACGTTGCAGTTAAGGTGATGCTGATAAAATATTTCAGTGAGAAGAAAAGCAAAATACATTTTGCCTGTAGTAATCATGTCAATTTCAAACGTTAGTCCTTAACTTCGAATGAACGTCTGCTAGTTTTATTTGAATGCTCCCTTCATAGTTATTTGTATGGGCGCAAAAGGTCAAGTAATAATATTCTCTGCGCGATCTTCTTTATAAATTATGTCTCCCACCTCTTTATATGTTTTTATCATGCAAATGATATAAAACTTTCATGTGTTTGATTGATAATTACCGTAATCTAAATATGAAATATTCAACTGAACTACAAAAAATCACCACAATACCACGTATCATACACAATATATAAAATAAATACATTTGAAGCGATACAAAAATTTAATTACCAGGTTTGACACCAGAAATTACAAAAATTCACTAACAAAAAGCTCATTATTTATTTAACATTTTCTATACCGTCATTTGGAGTTTACTTTATGGTTTTTCGTTAACCAATTTTTTTTATTTTTTGTTCCACTGAATTTAATTCGTATTACGTTTTGTTTTATAATACAACCGATTATAATAAAATAAAATTATGTTTTTCTTGTATTAGCTCACATAATATAAAATATTGTTATTATTATTATCAAACCCTATCATCAATATAAATTATAATGAAAAACTACAAAAAAAAATCATAACAGACGCCCTGAAATTATTTCCACTACAAAATGGATTTTTATTTATTTATTTTGTTTTTGAAATTAAAGTGGTGTAATATTTTATTCTAAGAATCAGTTTGTGTTTATTAATTTCAATAGACAACAATACAAAAAAAAAAAAAAAAAAACTTCAACTGACACTGTACTCAGTTGACATTAATTTAGATTATTCCACCCATTTGATTGTTCTGCACTTTGCACGCGAATTATAATTTTTTGTGTTTGTTGGTTTGCGTTCACTATATGGTAATATCGTTACTAAAATAAATTAAACTAAACAAAAAATTCAAAAAAAGATAAAAGAAAATTCAAACAGAACGGAAATTGATTGTTAATATTTACACTCAGGTAATATAATTATACTATAACCAACAAAAGTGTATTCAATTAACCATTTGTTGGCGATGGATTAGACAAATTATTGAATTGAATTGTGTATACGTCCATATTTATGTACTTACTGAGAAATTTAGTTTCCAAACATTAAACAAATAAATTATCATGCGACCACACTAACAATATTATTACTATTGTTGTATATATTATTGTGGTGTTTATTCACTTGTCATTGCAATCGTTAAATTTGGTGTATTTTAATTAATTTTATTACATTTTTTTTTAATTTTCAAATTGCGGGAAATCAGTTTCCCTTTAGAGTTTGATGTAAGTGGAATAATAAAGCAAAAAAACTTAAAATTATTATTAGGAAAATAAGATAATTACTAAATAATTTAATTTATTTTAAAGCCAGAAGAATTATTTACTATTGTGTAAAATTGCTTTAAAATAATTTAAAATACATAATATTTGATTTAATATGCCTACTAAAAAAAAACATATTAATTATAGATTGAATAAATATTTAAAGTCAAATAATAGAGAACACATAATTAAATTCTGACAATTCTCTTAATCGATCGATAGAGTTAATTCAAAGAAGGTTTGATGAGGTAATAGCGAACGTAACCCAAAGAATCTTAATATCATTAGTTTCTGAAAAATTCATCTGCACTCCAAAACACATCTAGCTTCACCCTTGATCCCTAAAATTAACACAAGTTAATACATACATTAGCTAATTTCCCCTGTGCCTGCCTACACTGCTTGAAGTCACTACCGTTGTAATTAAAAATTCCATTGCTAACCTAGATCTATTTATCGTAATTTTATTAGTATCTATTGTAAAGTAACAACTGAAGTGACTTCTTAAACTTGTAACTAAAAATTATAATTAATTTCGACATAAACTTAATCTCTTAATATCGCACTTAAAATCAAAAACCATATTAATCACTTATTACTTAACCAAACCCAAAAATTATTTTAAATTTAAATCTCTGAAAGAAATTATGAATTAATAAATAAAATTAAAAATGAATTCCTAAATTAACTTCCCAACTAGAAACTAATTAAAATGTCAAATAATTTTATAATTAGATATAATACTAAATCCATTAAACGTATGAATTGCAGCCATAACACTGAAATAAATTATTTAAATTAACAGCTCAGTAAACATAGTACACTAAAAGTAAATTAAATTAATATCTTAATTAGCTAATAATTCCAGAATATACGTGAAGTCACACTTATTACTCCATACTGCTTAAAACCCACTTTAAAAGTGAAAATAATTGCATTTAACAACAACAGCTAAGCAGAATCCATACTAATTTAAAATAAAAATATAAATATAAATATAAATATAAAAATAAATATAAATATAAATATAAATATAAATATAAATATGTAAATATAAATATAAATATAAATATAAATATAAATATAAATATAAATATAAATATAAATATAAATATAAATATAAATATAAATATAAATATGTAAATATAAATATAAATATAAATATAAATATGTAAATATAAATATAAATATAAATATAAATATAAATATAAATATAAATATAAATATAAATATAAATATGTAAATATAAATATAAATATGTAAATATAAATATAAATATAAATATAAATATAAATATAAATATGTAAATATAAATATAAATATAAATATAAATATAAATATAAATATAAATATAAATATAAATATAAATATAAATATAAATATAAATATAAATATAAATATAAATATAAATATAAATATAAATATAAATATAAATATAAATATAAATATAAATATAAATATAAATATAAATATAAATATAAATATAAATATAAATATAAATATAAATATAAATATAAATATAAATATAAATATAAATATAAATATAAATATAAATATAAATATAAATATAAATATAAATATAAATATAAATATAAATATAAATATAAATATAAATATAAATATAAATATAAATATAAATATAAATATAAATATAAATATAAATATAAATATAAATATAAATATAAATATAAATATAAATATAAATATAAATATAAATATAAATATAAATATAAATATAAATATAAATATAAATATAAATTCATTATTAAAATAAAATGTAATAATTTATTAGTTTTGGGTGATTTTAATATCAACCTTCTAAACAATTCTTTGCTAATTGATGAGTATAAATTTTTAATGTCAAGTAATGGTTTAGTCTCTGAGATAAATGTTCCGACTAGAATTTCTAGCTTATCTTCATCATGTATTTACCATGTTTTTTACAGACTCTCTAATGTTGCGATAAATTCTTTAGTTGAAGATTTATGCATTACTGTTCATTGCGCCGTTTTTGTCAACTTGATGTTTAATGAAAACTTTGTCTCCCGAATCAAGAGGTCTGGAGTTAATCATCAATTTCGGTTAAATTTTGAACTTTTAAACGATATGTTATTAGTAGAGTCTTGGAATGCTGTGTTATCTACAGTTGATATTTCAGAAGCTTTTGATTTGTTTATTACTAAACTCACCCACTACATATCCCAAAGTAAATTTTTTATTAAACCACCTAGGAAATTTCATAGATTGAAACCTTGGATGAACTATTCGTTGATCAAGAAGGTAATAAAAAAAAATAAAATCAGTAGAAAAGTAAAAAAACAACCCAATAATTTAATTTTGAAAAATTATTTTCACCAGTTTGCCAAAAATCTGAATCAGGTTATTAAAGAAACTAAAAATAGATATTATTTCAGTAAATTCCAAAAAGCAGGTAATAATAGTAAGCAGCAATGGTCCTTATTGAATGAAATACTTAACAAAGGTACTTCAAATAATGAAATTAATGAAATATTAGACGAACAAAATTATAAGCTCTCATCCCCCGCTGACATTGCTAATTCTTTTAACAATTACTTTTGTAATATAGTTTCAAAAGCGCGTCTGGAATTTAACAATAATTCACCATTAGTTGATAACTCCGTTATACTTGATTTGAGCCCCAACTTAAATTTTTTCTTTCGTCCAATTTCTTCCATGGAATTATTTTTCATTATCAATTCCCTTGAGGATAAACATTCTACAGATTTGTTTGGTTTTAGTAGTGCAATTATTAAAAGGATTAGCTTCAACATTGTTGACATTTTAAGTGCATTGTTTAACCGTAGTATAACCGAAGGTACATTTCCGGAATCACTGAAAATTGCCACGGTTATTCCTCTCTTTAAGAAAGGCGATCGTCTGTTGTTGAGTAACTATAGGCCAATATCTATCCTTTCT
>OY744483.1:106918344-107129701 GCA_963556165.1 Tipula helvola
CTCTAGAGTGTTATATCTGGAGATGGATTCATTGATGGGACCTGTCAAGATTTGTCGCAGGAAAAAAATTCAGTTCAGTTTCCAGTGGGAAATGTTTGAAAATTTGAAAAAGTTTCCAGCCGAAAGTAACAAATTAATATATATATATTCAGCCTCTAGAGTGTTATGTCTGGAAATAGATTACATAAATATGTCAATAACTATCGCAGGAAAATAATTCAGTTCAAGTTTCTATTGGGAAATCCCGGAAAATTCGATTTTTCCAAAAATCATTACAAAATTAATATAAACTCGGCCTGTAGAGTGTTATATCTGGATATGTTGGCGACGCTAGAACTCATTTCGCTTTTAGACCTTACACTTTCGAAATTTTATTTAATGTGGATTATATTTTTATTTATAGTTGACAGTGTTTTTTATATTATTTGCATTTTATTTAACTTATCATAATATTTTTAATATTTATTTATTTATCGTACATTTTTATTTAAATTGTGGTTGCATTTTTGTGTTATAATGATGTGTTCTTCACGAACTTCGAAGATGGAAGAGCCAGAAAAATTACAAACAATCAATAATTAAAGGTACAAGAATACAATACAAAAACGCAAGAATACAGAGCTCGTCTACAAAAACCTATAGTACAAATTTCATCAGGAACGGCTACCAACTGCTTGAATTATAATTTTATTTTAATGTTGGCAGCTGTCAAAATGTAAAGTAAAGAAACCAACTATGTACTACATTTTTGGAGTTTACTCCTTTAGAATCGATTTTCATATAAAGTGCGCGATACACAAATTAATGAAAAGCAAAATCGAGCGTTAACAAAAAGGAAAGTCGTTATGTTTTCATGGCAAACTATAGCACTTAACATGTATATTTTAAAAAAAAAAGCCAAAAATCTTTATTTATAGGAGTTGTATAACGGTAACGCAAACATTTTTTTTCGAAAATCATTTTTTAAATAACTGTTGTCATGCATTTTTATGATCATTACCACGATAAAAACAGTTTAGTTTAGTTCGCTAACTTATACGGTTCTCTTGAAATTAGGTAAGTTATCTCAGGGAAAAATTTTATTTGGCTCTAAAATCTTTATTTATTGATCGATTGTACTAAAAGTTGGTAGTATTGTATGTTGCCGTGTAATTAACTTATTTTTTACGTTATATTGTAGCACGCGCACAGTCCAACATCTAAGAGCATCTGTTATTTCTCAATCTCATATTGCTAGACGCAGTTTGTCTATTGAAGAAGCAAGTGTCTTATTAGGATAAACCACCAAGTATGACTCCATTTACAGACAACTCTTATGAATTAAAATCACACCCCGTTAGAAGCATAGTATAACAGAGGCAAACATGTCCGCAAAGTTCCTATATACCATAACAAGAGTCTCGTTCGGAATTATTACCCAGACAAATCACTCCACGAACTCAGAACGGCCATGCACCACCATCCATAGATTCGAGAAAGAGCTTTAATCTGTCTTATTTATGGTGAAAAATACGGGAAATCACGTATGATTATTATAAGAGACCGGAAGTCATGTTTGAATTTTATCATTTTTATGTTTTGGTAGCACTAGTCACACGAAACATTTATAGAAAATATTTTGTTGTTGTTATTTTTTAAGATACAGGGTGTCAAATACTTAAGAATTTCATGCACTTGGCCGAAAATTATAAAATTTGGCTCATTTGACTGAATAGGGATTATAAAATATGACTGATTATGGATTATAAAATAATTATAAAAATGGTACCTTCTTTCATTTCTTATTTTTCAAAATGGCCGCCGAAACGTTCTTTTTCACTTTTCTCAAAATTGCATCTTTTTCCCACATTTAGTTCTATTAAATATACTAGAAATCAACGCAACATCTCGTTTCGTTTTCTTGCAAAACACATTCAAGTATGACAATCTTCACATTTTTTAAACTTAAACGTGGCCGTCGCAACTTTATTTTTGAATTTTCTCCCATCTGCGCATCTTTTTTTCTATATTTTCTCATTTAGTTCTTTTAAGCATACTAAAAATCAGCGCAATTTCTCGTTTCGTTTTTTTGCCAAATGCATTTAAGTATGACAATCTGTAAATTGTTTGTATCTTAAAATGAATTTTAAACAAAAATTATTGCTAACAAAATTTGAAATTATTCAGTTATAATTTAAATTTTACATGCGTGCAAACCGAGCGTTT
Organism: Tipula helvola; assembly: GCA_963556165.1. Lineage (NCBI taxonomy): Eukaryota > Metazoa > Arthropoda > Insecta > Diptera > Tipulidae > Tipula > Tipula helvola. Next base: position 106,920,550 of record OY744483.1, read on the forward strand.
CCTTTATTATTTTCAATTTCTCGAATAATCTGGTTTGCTGGATGTATTTGATTCTGCATCTTCTTCAGCATCTGCACAAAATTTAAAAATAATATCAGTCTTGTAAGGTTTTTGCCCATGTGAATAATCTTCCGTATTGGTTATGATACCATCGTATTCGTTGCTGAAACTGGCTCTGGACGCCATTTTTTGATAGTACCGCTTTCTCCATCGCACGGTCCCGTTATGCCTGTAAAAACACTAGTAAATTTAATATAATTTATATTTATTAGTTCATATTTTATTTATTTAACAAAAATAATTTATCTACATCAATTATTTATTTAATCACCATCATATATCATTGTGATGTAAAAAAAATTTGTTAAGCGGCCAACACAAAAAGCGACGTGTTATCGCTTTGAAATCCGAGACGAGGCTGAAGAGAAGAAATCAATTTATTTTTGTTTTGTATTCGTATTCGTTTTGTTCATCAATTGTCATGCTGTGATTGGTACAGCAAATTGATTAAGGGGAAAATTACCCAATTCACCAGAGCTGTTTATTATATAGCCACCACATGCCTCTCACAATCTACGCCGAAATCTCTTTGTGCTTAGATATATTCATACAATTTTTTTTGTTTTTATAATGTGTGACTGCACCATCAGTAATATAAATTTTTTTAAATAAATCATGAGTTTTAGTTTTTGAAAACTTCATCAACTTTTCGATGAACAAGCACACTGCACACAGATAAAAAAAAATACAAAAAAAAACATTCAGATGGGAGAAAATTCAAAAAGAAGTTTTCGACGTCCACGTTTAAGTATAAAAAATGTGTGGATTGCCATAAAACATATTTTGCAAGAAAACGAAATGAGATAAGATGCAATTTTGAGAAAAGTGAAAAAGAATCTTTCGGCGGCCATTTTGAAAAATAAGAAATGAAAGATGGTACCATTTTTATAATTATTTAATAATCCCTATCTATTTATTTGTAAAATGAGCCCAACTTTATAATTTTCGGATAATTAATGTTTTTTTCTATAGCAATAAATACAATACCAAGTGCATGAAATTTTAAATATTTGACACCCTGTATCTTAAAAAACAACAACAACAAAAAAAAATCCTGTTTCATAAATTAATTGGTTTACTCAGTGCTACACATTGAAAATTTAAAAATCTAAAAATTAAAACATCCAAAAATATGTGATTTGACGTATTTTTCACCTCATTTATGTGCGGACCTGATAAGTTTCCACAATCGTTCTTAAGAAGTAAACTCCAGTCGCGCGTCGGAGCTGACCTGCACCATTTTTTGGTTATTACAATTATTTACATAATTTATAAGTAATAATAATTAATAATTTTATGACTAGTAGTTATTTAAATAATTTGATGACAAGCTAAGTATAACAAAATTGAATTATTTCTACTGATAATTTTAATACAATTTAACACTTTTTTCTATGGATTTTGTAGATACATCTTGGATTTTGCATTCTATTTACACAGTTTAGCTGTCATCAAAATTAAATAGAGGTGATTTTTTCTATGAGCCATTGAAATTAAAAATGATTTTTACCTAATAATTAGTATTAGAAAATTATCCTGGAATTAAATAATAATTTATATTTGAAAATTGTTTAAATTCAATAATAATTAAAAAATCAAAAAATGATTTTGATATAAATAATAATTAACAAAGTTGAAATGGTTTTCAAATTAAATATTTATTAAACTTTCAAAAACATTTTCAACATGATTTTGTGTCATCAATGTGTCGTACAACGTTGATTCGATCCACTAACTCACGGGCGTCCAAGCCAAATGAGTATTTTTGACAAATTTTCAAAATAACTAGAGCAATAAAACTGCGATTAGAAAAAAAAGCCAACTGGGCAACGCGGTAACTATTTATGTATCCAATAGCCACAGAATTTATTACTGTGGGGTGAGTGTAAAGACCACCGCAATTCTTATTCCATTATGAGGCATGCGGCCCGCGGGCCGCATGCTGCAATATGTAACAACTATTGTGGTGACCTTCACATCTATTTCGGAGTGATAAATTCTTTGGCCCTGAATACATAAATAATTACTGCGTTGTCCAGTTGGCTTTTTATTCTAATCGCAGTTTTATTGCTCTAGTTATTTTGAAAATTTGTCAAAAATACTCATTTGGCTTGGACGCCCCTGCGACTAACTGATATGAACTTGTGGCAGTGTTTGTAGTACTACCGCACCTTCTTTGCCCGGATATACTCGAACTGGGTTTGGTTTGCACTTGATGGCATCTTAACATGTGCTGCATAATCTGTACTTAGCGACAAACTCGCTTGGCTCATGAACCTTATGGTATTCTCTGCAGCCGAACTCGTTATGCATGTGTGTAATTCTGTAGATACCGTAATGATAATGACACTCACACTTGGACGAAAATCAAATGAAATGGCTGGATGCCAGTGACAATATAAGTCACAATCCGACAACTGAACACAGGTGCAACACTGTTGGCATCGAAGGTCACTCCAATGAATGAAAGGCTGCAGGTTACAACGTACGGTGAACATTTGTATAAAATAACGACGAACAGCTGTATAATATATCGAAGAGCAGCTGTGTAAAATATCGAAGAACAGCTGTATAAAATTCAAAGAATAGCTGTATAAATGTCGGCCCTGCAGAAAATGAACGAAAAGTTGCAGGTACCATCAACAAACTGAATGGCGATGCACGTTGGTGACAATGTGGGTCACATCGATAAATTTAATAATTATGCAAGTTAGTGACAAGTGACCTGTCTTACCGAAGAATAAATAGCTGTAAGTTTGTGACAATACCCATCACACCGAAGCGTCAAATGGTGATGCCAACTGGTGACAATGCTGGTCACACCGAAGAAGTATGCCTTTGTAAGCTGGTGATAATATAGATTACAATATACGACGAATGAACAGCTTACACAATGGTGGAAGTGCATGTCACTACGAAGAGTGAAAGGCTGCAAGTCACAAATAACGAAGAATAAACAGCTATCCAAGATGGTGACAATGCAGGTCACTACGAAGAATGAATATATAGTTATGTAACTTGCATGATGCTAATGATGATGTACCATTCAATGGTTGAATCACTTTTGTAAATATGCGCGCCGCCCTTAACAACTCGCCTGGAAAAAACGCACGAATTTTTAAATGAAAATGTGCGCCACTCGATGATTGAACTTTACAAATTGCACAAACTATTTAATTGATGATGTGTGACACACGATGATTGAATTGGATAAAACACACGTAAACATCTCCTTGAAACTGTACGCCACACTTGATAACTGGTCTGTACAAACCGCACGAATTGTTCAATGACAATGTGCATATACAATTAGATATCAGTATGATCAAAAAGTACCGGGAATTTGTAATTTAAATGAACCGCTCTCGACCGATTCGGATTTTTTTTTTTTTTTAAGTTGGTAGATCCTATACTGACATCTGTGTGTAACTTGAGTGGGATCAGATGATTAGTGTTGGTTTGTCAGCTGTTCATAATAGACAAGTTTTTGTGTTTTGTCGCATTTTAACATGAACAATTTTATTGAGCAAAGATTTTGCTTGAAATTTTGTGTTTTGAACGGAATTTCTTGTGCTAAATCGTTGAAAATGTTGCAGAAAGCCTTTGGGGAGTCTGCTCTATCAAAAACCAGAGCATATGAATGGTATAAAGTGTTTAAAAATGGTCGTGAAGTGGTTGAAGACTTGCCACGTTCTGGACGCCCTTCCACATCGAATACCGATGAAAACGTTGAAATTGTGAAGAAAACTGTGCTTGAAAATCGTCACATGAGTATTAGAGAGATTGCTAGTGATCTTAACATCTCATACGGAACCGTTCAGCACATTGTTGTAGATATTTTTTGCGCCACGATAATGCACAGTCACACAAAGCGCGTATTGTGACAGATTTTTTTACCAAACACAGCGTAAATATCCTTGAGCAGGCACCGTATTCACCCGATATGGCTCCGTGCGACTTTTTTCTCTTCCCTCGACTTAAATTACCACTTCGTGGAAAAAGATTTGAATCTCTGGAAGCCATAAAACGAAATGCGACGAAGGAGCTGAAGGACATCCCAGTTTCGGCCTACCGAAAATGCATGGATGATTGGGTTAAGCGTTGGCACATGTGTGTTGCTTCAGATGGATGTTATTTTGAAGGAGATAAAATAAATTTGCCCGAAAATTAACACAAACTTGTTTTATTTACAAATTCCCGGTACTTTTTGATCATACTGTATATAAATTATTAAAACAAAAAGAATAGATTTCGTTAGTAGTTAGAATTATTCTGGTGTTAACGTGTGCCCCAATCGACGATTAGACTGAAATCATAACACGAGTGATTGCTTTGTGATAATGTGTACTACACTCGGCGATAAACTGGATGCAACAGACGTAATTATCGTATGATAATAATGTGGAAGACTCTCGAACACTGAACTGCTGAAACACGTGCGTTAATTCATGCCAATGTGTATCACTCGACGATTTGAATTGATAACCCACAGGTGAATTATTGTAGGTATTTATACCGTGAATCACTTTCGATGACTGCACTGAACAAAAACAGTTTTATTATCTTATGTTGGCATATAACACATTCGACGTCTTTAAATAAAAACACTGTGTCACATTTTACTGATGTGGCACATTTTACTGATCATGTGCACTGGACTCGTCGATTAAATTAGACTAAATACTACACTTGAATTAGTTTATGAGTAATGTATATGCCACGCTCGACCACTATATTGAATTGAACAGTGTAGCTTATTTCGATGAATATGCACTAAATTAATTCACAAAAACGTTTGAATTATTTTATGGAAGTGTGCCACACTCACGAATGAACTGAATAAGGACACGTAATTATTCTTAAAGAAAATGTGTCTAACATACTCGACGATTTAGCTACACAAAACACGCGACTTATTTCGACGACAACAGCGTGTGGCACACATCCGGCTAGAAGGACCAAAAAATGCAGTTCAAGTTTCCCGTGGAAAATCTCTGAAAATTTGAAAAAGGTAAGAAATCAACGTATAAATCAGCCTCTAGATCGTTATGTAGAGAAAAAGATTACGTTGATGTGACTTGTCAATAGCTATGACAGGGAAAAAAATACAGTTCAAACTAACCGTGGGAAATCTCGGAAAATTCGATTTTTCAAAAACCATTCGAAAATTTTTATAAAATCAGAATCTAGAATGTTATTACTGAAGATTTATTTTATTGATGAGATTTGTCAATAGCTATCACAGGAAAAAAATTCATTTTAAGTTTCCCCTGGGAATTTGACGAAATTATTTCCTTACAGAATATTTGACATATCAGTCACCGAATCCGTAATAACCGACAAATGTTATTAAAATTGCAGTGTGAATAGGAAAATTATTATTTTTAAGAAAAGGGGGCTGTTAAAATTTTGATGTATTCTGGCATATCCATCTGTTTCCGCATTCATTTTCGCTGTGTTAAGTGACAGCTGAACTGAACGAAAAGTTCTTAAAGATTCGCTGGTCAGTAAAATCCAAGAAGATAAAGAAAACAAATTTGCCTTGCAAAAAAAGAAGAGATTAGTAATTTACATTTGGATGAAAAGAACCACAATATAAACGCAAAACTTTGCCTTTTCTTGCCGTTTTTTAGCAATTGTTACTATAGTAATGAAAACTCGATCCGACGATATTATTTTTTTATATTTTAAAGTAACAAACAAATTCAAACACAATTAAAGTATTATGAAAACCCATACAATGAGTAGACGTCAAGAGTTTAGATTAAGGAAAAATAACCAAATTTTTAAAAACAGACATGTATTGATAGCAATAATTACTCCTATATTCATTGTTGGATATTAACAATATGAAAAACGAAAAGGCAAGGTTGCAGGACAGGAAAGGTTCATTAGTTATGACAGAATCGGACAGGTCAGACGGGTATTGTTTTTATATGATATTGTTGAGCACAAGATAACACAATCATCTAATAAAGCATTCCCCGTTATAACCACAAGTGCCGAAAAGCTGTCAGGTTTTTGGAACTTTTATTATTATTATATAGTTTACTCTAATTACACTACTAACCACATTTTCTTTTCTTCTTTTTTTTCTACTTTTCACCTCCGGGGGTTAACGGGTGAGATTTCATTCCATTATCACGGCGAATCATCTTTTTCGTCTACTCGCCCCCGAGTCTCTGTTTATGTATTTTTAGGTAAAGTTCGTTTGTCATGAAGTAGCTCTTCGTGGTTCTCTATTGCAGTTTTCTGAAAAATTAAGCAACCTTATATTCTTAATTGTTTAATTACAAAATTAACTTTTTAAGCCACTGAATACGTCTCAGGAATATAGATAAAGAATGATGACTTTAAACACAAAATTATTCGCCTATACAAAAAACCCACAAATTGAAAATCGAAATGGAAAATAATTTTTCTCAATGTTTTTTTCAATACCAATAGCAAAAATCGTAAAATCATCCAACTTATTATTTAAAACCAACAAAACCACCTTCTTTGCAATAATCATCAATATTTATAAATGTATGTATGGTATGTATACATTGTGCATGTACGAGTATCTGGGAAAGCATACCAAAATATAGAACGTTAATAATTTTTACAATAAAATGAAAACTAATATTTCATATTTGATTATGTGTGGCAAAATTTTTTTTTTTTAGATTTTTCCGTTTTGATGCTTTCCTTTCTGGGTGTTTTATACAGAGAGCACCATAGGAAAAAAATCCATAAAATTCGGTTTTTCCATTTTTCATGAATTTTCAGATTTATTCCATGCAATAAATCAAAGAAAATTTTTGTTTTGTTTTTACTTTTTTTATTTTCAATTCATCCTCGTACATTTTTTCTATTTTACTTTTTCGTTGATCTGAGTTTAGGGAATTTTAGGATTTATTATTAACTTTGAAAATCATAATATATTATAACATTTTTTGCTCGGTCCTGGGTTTTTTTATCCCCGCTTACGTGTTCTTATATATATGGTATAAATTAGGTATCTAGATCATGATTTTAGGAAAAAAATTCAAAATTGATCAAAAGCTGGATTAATTATATCTAATGAGCTTAGTCCTATAAATATAGCATTCACATTTCCATGTACAAAAAACACTATTAAATCTTTTATAAACCAAACCCACAACATCAAATTAACATATTGAATAATGTTTAAAAAGGCCAATAAATAATTTATAAAAAAACAATTTCCATTTTTATTCTATTCCTACTCCACATGAACATTAATATAAAACAGAAAACAAACTAATCTAATTCATTCATTTATATGTTTATTTCACCGAAAATTTTAACATAATCGAAGAATTTTCCCGCAAACCAAAATCAAATCAAATTACTATCCGAAAGAAAATCCAACCAACAGAAAACAAAAAAAAAAAAAAAAAATTCGAAATAAAAATGATCGGTCGAGAAAGAAAAAAGGTCGAAAACGAAACACAACTTTTTGTTTGTACTCCCATTTTCCATTTACTCAATCAATGAATGTAAAACACATTATTTTGATAGATTTTGTAAAGAACATCCATCCAAGTACACATTGTATATATGTACATAATACTGGATTCAATCCTTTTTTTATTTGCGTCTTCAGTAACCCCAAAGAAGAATATTTTTCCATTCGATTTTTTTTTTTGTTATTTTGCATTTAACAGGATACTGGAGTAAGATGAATAAAAACAGAAAAACCAATTTGAAAATCAGTTTTTTTGTTCACTAATGTAATTCGGTGTATTGGTTGTGAATTTATTTATATTTTTTCTAAATTATCGTTATCATTTGCTCACATCACAGGAAAGATGGAATGAGCAGAGAAAAGTAAAAAAAAAACCTAAAAATTATTTGCAAGATAAAATGTAATTTAAGGACATTTGAATAATGTTTTATCTTAGATCTATTTATTTTATTGGTTTAGACTATTAGATTGTATATGCGGTTGTAAAATAATTTGGGTGTTAACGGATTTTTTTTTTTTAAATTTCCATTTTTGGTTTGGCTAAACAAATTTAATTATTTAAATTTGAGGTTGCTTGATAATTAACTTTTTGAAATTTTCGAGTATGTATACATAGTTTAATGGAAACACCCTAGCATTTAAAATAAAGCCAATCTAATGGTTCTCTATGTTATTCCCGTGTTTCTCCAAAAGACCGAATTCAAAATTAATCTAAAATATTCGTAATTGAAAATTAATCTGAAAATAACTTAATGTACATATTTATCAAAATTTGCTTACTCATCCTCGAAATCCTTACACCACAACCACAACACGAAATTTAAAATTTAACTGACTATCAGACAGCGAAATTAATGAAATTAATGTAGGCTATTGTCTATGTCGAAAAATTAGCGGTATTTTATTGTTTCATATGTTGGATGGTACCAAAAAAATTATAAATTCACAAAGTGCTATTAAATTTAGGCTTGGACTTTAGAGAACGGAGTAAATTTGAGTAAATTTGGACACCTTAAAGTTTTTTAACTTTAACTCAAAAACTATGCATTTTTAGTACAATACATATATACATGTAAGATGTAATCAAATTTTTTGTAGAGAATCAAATTTCCTATCGAAATGGTACTTTGAAAAGCCAAACAACTTTTTTTTTCAACAAAATAAGTCAAAAAACTAAAACAAAAAAGTCTTTAAAACCGAAAAATTTCAATTTTTTGTTTTTTTTAAGTTTTCGTGTAGCACTTTTTTCTGAGTGGGTTTAGGTATAGGCATTGATTCACAAAAAAGAAAGCTGGCGTAATTACTGTCAAAATGGTGAATGTTAGAAGTATTTTTGTCAAACATTGGCTGAGAAATAGTCGTTGAAATTTACTTACTACCACTTTCATCCCATGTGATTTTAATTTTTTCATGCAACATTTTATTTATTCAATATAAAAATTATTTTTGGTTTATCAATGAAATACCTTTATCATTATCATTAATGAACCGAAAATAATTTTTGTATTGAATAAAAAAAATGTTTGCGTGAAAAAATTAAAATCACATGGGATAATGGTGGTAGTAAGTAACTTCGAACGACTATATCTCAGCCAATGTTTGACAAAAATACTTCTAACATTCACCATTTTGACGGGAGTTACGCCAGATTTTTTTTTGTGAACCAATGCCTATACCTAAACCCACTCAGGAAAAAGTGCTACACGAAAACTTAAAAAAAAACAAAACAATTGAAATTTTTCGGTGTTTTTGAATTTTTTGTTTTAGTTTTTTTGACTTATTTTGTTAAAAAAAAAGTTTTTTGACTTTTCAAAATAACATTTCGATAGAAAATTTGATTCTTTATAAAAAATTGTATTACATGTATAAAAATCCATAGTTTTTGAGTTAAAGTTAAAAAACTTTAAGGTGTCCAAATTTACTCCGTTCTCAAAAGTCCAAGCCTAAACTTAATAGCACTTTGTGGATTTATAATTGTTCGGGTACCATCCAACATATGAAACAATAAAATACCGCTAAAGAATTAGTTCCTTATTCAGTGACATAGAGAATAGCCTAATAGGCAAGTTTTTTGAAGTGAAGTTTTTTTAGGCAGGGTATGATTAAAAAAAAACAAAAACTATTGAAACGAAATTCTGTGACGGTAATGTAAGTTTAACATATCGCTCGTGACAAAGAATAGTGACACAACTCAAAATTTGAAATTTTTCAGGAGAGCAAAAGAAAAAATGGTAATTTTGATTTTACTACACTATTCTCTATGGGTGTCAAAAAAAGGAAGTTCCCAAAATTCAGCTGCCCCTCGCTTTATAAAATAAATATAAAAACTCCACTAAGTCAGGTTATGAAATCGATCATTGCGCATCTTTTTGACGAATTATCTCAAAAACTCAATTTTTTGAGTTGTGTCACTTTTCTATGCCATGAGCGATATATTAATTTTTATATTCGGAAAACAAATCGTGTGACAAAACTAAATCAACACACATTTTTACATAGCAATACAACAATAAATTTCTGACGAACAATCGAATCAATGCCTCCTAGATTTAAATTGAAGATTTGTTGCAATCACTGAGATATATACATGGAGACGACATGCAAAATGTGTATCATAGTAAACAGCAAAATCGAATGGTACAAGTTTTTTTCCTAGTTGTACCGCTCATTTTATATATGCCTCACACTCTAAAAAGCTAATTCGATTGATTTTTGATTCGAAAATAATTTTGTTAATATTAAACTTGCGCTTGACTCATTAAACATACAAAAATTTTGATACTGATTAACTAATTGAAGCATTATTTGAACTATTCACTCATTGCACTACTTATCTTCGGAAAATATTTAAATTATTTCTCAATATTTTTCCTTGAAATTTTCAATACATACCTGGAAAATAAATAAAAACAAAAAAAAATGTTGTGAAACGTCAAACTTTCGAACATAAACAAACTTGTTTACTAATCATTTGTGAAAACAAAAATGTGAAAAAACAATTTGGTGTACTTTAAAAAAAAACAACATTTATTGACACGAAGGTCATGGCCTACTATGTAATTATAACGACGGTTAGGTTTATATGATTTCATTTCTGAAAATTCGAAATCAATTTAAGACAAGGAAAATAAATACGTTCTCTGTCACACAGACGCAAGCTGTTTTTCTTCTTCTTCGTTTTTTTTCTTGTACCATGATTTTTTACCTATGTCGTATCCATGTATATATCTCAGTGGTTGCAATATATGCATGCTTACATAAATACAAAACTAGTATGTTTGTAAATGCATAATTGGCTTATCCTATATCCTCCTCGTTCTTTCTCGTATAATACCGCGGAACGACCAAAAATGATACTGCGAACAGTGTTGAAAAACATTTTTATTAAAAATTGTGTCTAAAATCACGCTGTCAGAGGTAATGTTTTCCAAAAACAAATGAAGTCTGAAAACAATTGTTGTGCAAAGAAATTTTTGAAGTAATCTTAAAAATAATTAAAATAGCCTGCCTCTCATAATATTATATTCGTATAATATTCGAAACTCAAATAAAAGTGTTTAACATATAATATGTAAATACTTACTTATGTACATACCGAACATACATATTTTTGAAAAGAAATGCATAAACAATAAATTTGGATTTGTGTGCTTTATTTGGAATATTATACAGTGAGTGAAATTGCGTTGATTAAACCCTGTTGTTTGCGACGTTAAAGTGGACTGTATTTATATTTTTCTAAACGAAGTTTTTTCAATTGTATTTGATAATAAAACAAAACACTTCTACTTTTTATTAATTTTTATTTTTAATTTTAAATTTACAAAAATTCGTTTTAACTGTTTTGTCTGATTTTTCGTCCATTCCGAACAAGATCACAAACGTCAATAATATCCAAAAACAAAGAGAACTGAAAAATCAAACACAAATGCGTTTTTATTTTGACGATCCACTGAACTCAACTCTAATCTAATACAGTGACGTCTATGATATTTTTTCGATTGACATTTGCTATACAGTTTAAGTTTTACAATAATAATTATTTAATAAAATAAGAATAATACATGAATATTGAATAATACATTTTGGTAGGTTTTTAATTTCAACACCTGTTGTCAGAAAATGTGCCGAAATCAGTGGCTAAACGAACGAGCATGTGTCCTGAAAAAATATCTGAAAATTCTCCGCCGAAAATGCAATCAAAAACAGAGAAGACCAAATTGGAGCTAGCGCAAGAATATTTGTATACAACTCATTCACAAAGTTTAATCGATTTAGTGGATGTTACTATACTATCAACGAGTAAATTGCCTGGTCTCACTGGTGTCAGGGTTTTGCAAGAAAGTATGCCAAAATCAAGGGGTACACAAATAAGAGCGGGACGTGAAAATAAACGTGCTAATAAGTCGCCGAAAATTGGGCTGAAAACGAAAAAGAGTACACTGGAACGAGTAAGAGAATGCAGAGCAAGGAAAAAGTATTAGTTAACATCTCTTCCGCAGTTCAGTCACAAAGCTGTACACAAAGTGTTAAAGGTTTGGCGAATATTTCTGTATTATCAGCAATCAGCGGACTTTCAACGAGTGATACAGTTGGCCCCACTGGCCTCAACATTTCCATTGAAAATATGCCGAAATCAGGGGCTGAACGAAAGGGAGCTTGGCTTGAAAAAAGACGTCTAAATGAATCGCCGAAAATCGAAGCGAATATGGAAAAGAGTAGAGTCTCAACTGCACTTGAGTTACAAAGCTGTGCACAAAATGTTAGCGATTTGGTGAATTTATCTATTGTATATTGCCAGCAATAAACGAACCATCCACGAGTGTGATGCCTGGTCTAACTGGTGTCAATAACTCCGAACACAATATGTCGAAATTTGGAGCTGAACGGACGAGAGCATGGCGTGAAAAAAAAAACGTACAAATTAACCGTGTAAACTAGAGTCAAAATCTATAAAGAGTAGACTAGAATGAGTACGAGAATGCCGAGCAAGAAAAAGGTATTATCTAACCTCTCTGCAGCACTTCAGCAAAAAGGTGTAAACGATTTACTAAATGAACAAATACCGTCAGCAATCAACAAACCATCAACAAAAACTTTTATAAAGACTTTAATTCACACAAGAATGATCATCAAATATTTCAAAAACGATTCATGTATAAATATTAAATACTCAATTTGGTTTTATTTGTTTCATTTGCGATCGGCTGTGGTTTGAAAATGATTTGGAAATTCTATTGCCATTGCAAGAACAGACTGTCTACAGATGTAAATAACAAAATAGCGTGTAGCTCTTGTGGGGTATCCCTCAGTAAAAATATTACCCCCATATTGTTGAAGTTTAATGGTTTTACATACCCGCAAATACCAGCGCTTCTATCTAAGTTGGATTTGGTCTCTGAACGCCTGATTTCTCCTCGGATTCCATTCATGCAAATTCGGTGGTTACGACATGTACATGGGCAATATGGCATTTAGGGACAAATTATTAATATTCCAGTGGACTTAAATACAATGGTAAAACAATTGCCACGGAATATTGATGAACTGCATCAATGGTCACATAAATAGGCAACATATTAATAAATCGAGTTATTTGATAGGTTCACTTAACAGCCCTTCGAGATGAGCTGAGTGAGCACATACCTATCGAGGATTGCTTTAATGCACAGCAACACACTCTATTATAGAACGATGATAAATATTTAAGTATCGCCCCCGGTAAGAGAAATGTACCCCATAGTTTACTATTTGATGATCACGCCGAGGAACTCTCTTTCCCGGCAATATATCTTGGGGAATTTCGAACATTCAAAGAAAATTTACGAGCGACACCATTCATGATGGCAACGAGTGAACTAAGGCGGAGTGATCGGCGGGGTATAACTCCTTATCATCTACTTTACATGGCCATGGAAATTATGAGGTTGAGAGTACGTGATAGTCTAACTATCGCCTTCAAACATGTTGGTAAAGTTGCAAATATCACTCGACAACAAATTGAGCCAGATGAATATATTAATAACTGTATCGAAAGTATTCAGAATGGTTGGACTAGATTACTAGAAACAATGGATGTGAGAGAAAAGCTGAGAAAGCTGCGAAAAGAGAGAATCTGCCCAATTGAGTTTTATTGAGAAAAGTACACTAATAAATGAAGAGGCAGTAACTTGTGCTTTATATTTTAATAAACTGGTTAACGTATTAATGAGTACTCTCCAGTCAAAGAAATCAAACGTGTTCGGTCAGCATCGTGTGATTCACTATTTTAAGCGAATTGAATTCCACCACCGTGGCAGTTCCCATGCGCACATTTTACTTTAGCTTGAAAATGGGCCAGAAGACCCCCTTGGGGCTAACAAGCCAGATGCAATCGCATTAATTGACAAAATAGTTTCTGTTTCGACAACAGAATCATCCGGAAATATTAAGTTGCAGACTCATAAGTGACACTTCAAAAGTGTCGATTCGATGCCCCTTTTATGCTGTGTCGTTCTACAACAATACTGACATCTATGAAGTATTCAGAAGTGCAGTTTCAAAATGTTCAACATTATAAGAGCATCAGGATTGATCTAGAAAATAATGACTATCCTGATATTGATACGTTTTACAGAGAGCACAAAATTATTTCGGACGATTACTATCTGAATGTCCCTCGTGTTGGAATTACTCGACCAAAGGTTTTCTTAAAACGCGAACCAGCAGAAAAATGGCACAATCCATTCAACCCATTCACCTTTAATATTTTAAAATCAAATATGGACTCAATTTATCACGGAAGAATACTCTTGTGCTGCCTATGTTGTAGAGTACGTGAATAAAACCAATAGAGGCATTAGTAACACCCGGAGTTTGAAATAGTGGAAATAATGAGAAAGATGAAATCACGAGTCAAGAAGCTGCTTAGTATTTGTTAAGAGAACCTATTTCAAAAAGTTCTTCAGTAGTAGTATATATCGCAACGATATGGCCAATTGTACGATAACATAGGAAAACCCCAAAAAATTGGACGAGATAAACTGCGGAGAGGATTCTACGGATATCTGGAAAGAAAACTGGTTTGATATGAATGAAAAGAGGCCAGAAAATATGAAAAACATACCACTCCCCAGTTTGTTGCAAATTATACACGCAATGCGCAACGCAGCTACACCAAACGAAAGGATCCACGCATAATACAATATAGAAATTATGATATTGCCACAGATATCAATGAGTACAAACGCGAGATGGTATCTCTACATTTACCTTATCAGCATGAGGAAACTTAAATTCTTGCAGAAATGAAATTCATCTAAATTTACAATGAAAATCCAGATTTGATTTTGCAACAACGTAAAAAATTCGAATAAAATTTGGATATTTGTAAAACAATCAAAATCTCTAGAGCATTAAAACGGGCAAATTTAATGCCAAATTAACAATTTTATGAACTGATGCGAATGGCAAATATAAAGCAGAGAGCACTGTTGATGCACGTGATTTCAAACCTTCTTTCACCAAATTGAACTTTATTTCAAATTCTCTTTACCGGACCAGCAGGATGTAGCAAAACATTTGTCATAAAACTTCGAAAGGAAATGTATAACCAATTTACTAATAATGATGGTTACTGCAATGCCTATAAATGCGCGTCTACTGGGAAGGCTGCTGTTGCAATTGACCGAACAACTGCCCACACAGCATTAAAAATTTCACTCACGAAACTACTTCCAATGTCTAAGAAGTAGTACAACAATTCAGGTCACTTTTCAAATATGTGCGATGTCGATGAAATTAGCATAGTTGGTGCCGAACTATTGTCGCAGATTGATTCGAAATTGAAGCAAATTACTGGCAATTTCCAAACAAACTTCAGTGGGATGCGGATGTAATATTTATTGGTGACTTACGGCAATTGTCTCCAGTCCGAGCTACACCAATTTATAGACAAATAAAAGAACGAATTACAGGGCCCACTTTGTGGCGTGACCTTTACATAGGTTGTCAAAATGCAGAACAGGACTCACTTGTACGTCAAAAGTTACATAAACTGTCGGTTATAGACACTGGAGGTTTACCGTATGAAATAACATTAGTCTTGAATAGAACATACATTATAACAACGAGTGTAGATGTTTCAGATGGCTTAGCAAACGGTGCTCTAGGCAAAGTTGTCCTTATTGAATTTAATAGCGATGGCGAGGTAACGCGGGTATGGCTGGAATTTCCCGACTCACCTAAAATCGGCGAAAAAACGAGGAAAAAGGCTGCTGCTTACATGCAAGCTAATAATACTAGTCGGTTGGCAGTACCTCTCGGGCGAAAAACATCAACTATTCCAATAAATAATAATAAAACCATCGTCGCCAAACGGAATCACCTGCCTTTGGTATCGGCATGTGCAGTAACAGTTGATAAATCTCAAGGGGAATCGTTCAGCGAGATAGTCTATGAATACCACAAAATACATTCCCAGCAGTTGTTATATGTGGCATTATCAATAGTAACAAGCATCGAAAGGCTTTATATAGCTCCATGCGATAACGAAAAGATATTCTATCATGGACGAAGGATGGCAGCATCTATGATTGGTCTACAAGAGGAGTTTCGTAGACTTTCCATCAATCCAATGATCACTCTGGACAAAGTGCTTACAGAACTTATTACCAACAAAAAGGGACTGAGTATGTTTTCATTAAATTGTCAGATTTTACGAGCTCATTCTACAGACCTGAACCCACACCCAGATGAGATTCGGAATTTTAAGCAAGCTTATTCCTTATTTGAAAATGTATCGACGGTAGGCTAAGTTTGTGCGGTTGAATGTAGTACAGGAAACAGACCTCCGATATTAATCATTGTGATATACATTCACATTTTCTCAATTTCTGTTACTCCATGATCTGGTGCAACAGAATTATCACAACTCGATACAAAATCTACCTATATGGACACGATAAACGAATAGAAGCAGTATTATTTACTAATACCGATATTAAAGCAACATTTTAGCTTGAGAACGCAAGCGAAATTGTAATTGTGTATTACATTCATTCCCTTTGCGACAGTTGAGTGAATTAGACGTGTGTTAAGTGAAAGGAAAAAAAAAAAAAAAAAAAAAAAACAGTTATATAAACATAATTAAAAATAAATTTAGTGCAATAATAGACAAATAAATAAAAGCGAAATCATAGAAATTGATTATAAAGTGAGTGGTTTATACCACTAATGGAGGACGCGGAAGCGTCAAAAAATGGAGTAATAATTTACAAAAAGACAAACAAAAAAGATAGAAATGATAGAAAAAGATTAGAGCTCAATAAAATCAAACTTAATATAAAAAATCATCTTATATTAAAAAAAAATCAACAAAATATAAATAAAAATAAAAATATAATCTCAAAAATACAAAATATGAAACCAAATAATATGGCGGCGAACAAAGAAGACAAAACAAACGAGGACGAAAATAGTATGGAAATATCTAGTGGAAGCGAAGAATTTAAGGGATTCGAACCTAAAACAATTCAAAAAAATACGGAAATCTCTACACAAAAAATTATAGCAATTAAAAAGGATGAACAAAAAATAAATAAATATATGCCAGGCGATCAAGGCCCCTTTTATGTTATAATAGAAAAGAAAGAGATAGAGGATATAGTAGTGGCAGAGAAATTAAACTCACTGAATATGGGAAAAATATTAATGATAAAACAATTTGGAAAAAATAGGGTGAAAGTTCAGACGAGAGACATGGAAACGGCAAACAAAATTCTAAAAAATGTAGACCTGCAAAAAATACATCATTACTCATCATATGTAACAAATTTCATGCTCGAATCGGTTGGATATATAAATAAAATACCGGAATATATAAACATGGATCAGCTAAAAGACAACATAAATACAAATGTTAAAATAGAACTAGAAAGAATAAATAGATGGAACATGTCAGAGAATAAGTTAGAGCCAACAACAGCTATAAAAATAACCTTTAGAACAACAACGCTACCAGACAGCATAACAATATATGGAGTAAGACGTAAAGTAGCTTATTTTATTCCCAAACCTATATTGTGCAAAAAATGTTTGTTATACGGACATACGCAAAAATATTGTAGAGGAAAGCAGAAATGCTCCAATTGTGCGGAAGAAAAGCATACTAATTCAATATGCGAGAATACAACAAAATGTTATTATTGTGGAGAAAGCCATATAACCAACAGTATTATATGCGAAGAATTCAAGAATAAAAAAAAAATAAAATACATGATGATAACTAAAAGAATTGCATATAGAGAAGCTCGTAGTTTAATAATGCCACCAAAACAAAGAGAATTTAACTTAGATATGGAAAATTTTCCAAGTATTACATCAAACTATGATAGAAAAAACAATGATAATAGCTACGAAATAGAAAAAATAAAAAAAGAATTAAAAGAAATCGGAATCAAACTGCAAGAAGAAAATAAGCAATTAAAGGACGAAATCATTGAGGTCAAAGACAAAATGGTTGAAATAATAAGAATCAACAGGAAAATACAAGTCACAACACAAAGCTATCTAAATACAACTACAGGAACTTCAGAACCTAATTCGGATATAATTCTAACAGAAATTCTACAACAATTGTTAGACATGGACAAAGTGGTAAATAAAATAAATAAACAACATCAAAATCTTAATAACAAAAATGCAGAATAAGTCACACAACTCAATTAATATAACACAAATAAATATACGTAGTTTAAAACAAAATAAAGATGAATTAGAGCAATATATAATTAATAATAAAATTGACGTAACCTGCTTAAGTGAAACATGGACAAATAAAAACCACGGTATTAAATTCAAAAATAATAATGCATTTTTTAAACATAGACCAGATAACTATGGAGGAGTGGGGTTCTTGGTTAATAACAACTTGTACTGCAAAGAAATAAAAAACACGGAAAAATACGAGCCAATAGAAACATTAAAAATACAAATAATAGATACAAACAATAATAAGTTAAATATAATAGGAATTTACATCCCACCTAACATTAATAACTCAGTGATTTATAATAAATTCTACACGTTAATAAATGATCATAATCAGAATGAAAAAACAATTATATTGGGAGATATAAATGCACACCACTCGATTTGGGAAAGCAATAGCAAAGAAGACACGAGAGGAAAAAAAATAGCAGAAATTATTACAAAATCAAATTTCGTAATCTTAAATAATGGAGATCATAGCTGGATAGGCCCACAAGGGAAAAGTTCTACCATAGACATAAGTATAACAACTCAAGATTTGATAAATAAAATAGAATGGGCAATAGATACAACAAAAATAGGATACTCAGATCATCTCCCAATCAAAATTAAAATAGAAGATAATAATAGTTATAATTCACAAACAATAAACAGAATAAATTTCAAAAGAGCCACAGAACAAATAATAGAGCTTAACCGGGAACACACGTTCGACCTAGTGGACTACGAGACAGAATTACATCAAATAATACAAAATAATTCAATAGAAATATCTAATAAAAATAAATATATACCAAAAGTATGGTGGACGGAGAAAATCAGGAGACTATGGGAAGTGAAAAAACAAAAACTAAAGCAGTATAATCAAAATCGAAAAAATATTTATATCGAAATGGAATTAAAGAAAGCTACGAGTAAATTAAGATTAGAAATTAGAAGAGAAAAAAAGAAAACTTGGAACGAATTTATTGAAGATATTAACCCAGGACTTAACTCAAAGGATTTATGGAAAAAAATCAGAATTTTCAACAACAAAAAAGGAGAAAGAAAAACTATTTTCAATAACATAAACAATATGGAAAATTTCATAGAAAAAAATATAATTACATCCATTATAGACAGAAATAACGAGATAAAATTACCCATAGCATACACAAATAGAAATGAATTTAACGTAGAAGAAATCCAACAAATCATCAGAAGCAGTACAAATACGGCGCCAGGAATGAATAAAATATCAAATAAAATATTAAAAAAACTCCCAGAAGGACACATTATAAAATTAACAGAACATATAAACAAAGCTTGGGAAAGACAAGAATATCCTGAAATATGGAAAGAAATCAAAATAGTGCCAGTAGTTAAACCAAATAAAAACGAAAATGAAATAGGAAGTTATAGAGGGATACATTTATATTCAACTATATCAAAAATCACAAGTAGGGGGAAGTGGGGCTACTTTAAGCATGGGGTAAAGGTAAACAGGCTGTATATCTCTCAAACTAACGGGATTTATTGAAGCGAGGAAACAATAAAGAATGAAAGAGAGTATTATTTTCATACTAAAAAAAATGTAGTACGACATTCAGTCTCAGTTTGGATTTATAGGTGGAAAGGTGGTTTTTAATCGTTTTAGTAAATTTGTGTAATGTTTGGAAAACTTCCATAGTGGGTTTAAAACTGAAACAGGTAAGGATTATTAAGAGGTATTAAAATGTACATACAATTTGCAATTTAATAACAAATTGCGTTACTAATTATGTAGCCCACATCATAATTTTTTTTACCGTTATTGAAAAAACAAACACGTGGGGTTAAGTTAAGCATTGTATATGGGGTAAAATTAAGCATGCTTATTATTACCCCAAGAGATTTTAATGAATTATTTAAAAATGTATATCTTAGTTTAATTAATACTTTTTAATTCAGAATGGTTAAAAATTATAAGCGAAAAACAGAAAGCCGAATTAACCAGGAGTCTATGGCCACAGCGATAAAAGACGTCCTTAGAAATAAACTGTCCATTCGAGGAACTGTATCAACATATAGGATTAACCACAACATACTTTTCGAGCGGGTTAAATTGGCCAAATTAAATCCAGTAGTGCGTTAAGTGGATTCTGGAAATGACAGGGATTATGAAAATATAACGTGTGAATCCCAGCATCACAAGCAAGTGTTTTGCATAAAAGAAGAAAATGATCTTCGACAATATTTATTAAGATCTTCTCAAATAAATTATGGCCTAACGTACGCTCAAACTCAAAGTCTTGGGTATCAATATGCACATAAGCTTGGAAAATCGTATCCTGGGTCAAATTGTCTCGGCAGAACGTGGTGAGTTGGTAACGTTTTGTGCAATTGTGAATGCCGCAAGAAACTCGCTCCCATCTTTCCCCGTGTTCATCTTTCCCCGTGTTCGATACAAAGACCATTTTTTACAAGAAGCTCCATCTGGAAGTTTGGGTCTTGCATCAAAAACTGAGTGGATGACTACTGAGCTCTTCCCAGAAGTGTTGAAACATATCCAAAGCCATACCCAGTGCACCAAGGATAATCGTATTCTTTTGCTGATGGACAACCATAACAGCCACTGCTTGCTCATTAGCTGCAATAGATTTTGCAAAAACGTGGGGAATCGTTCTCCTCTCATTTCCACCACACTGTTCACACAAGCTTCAGCCGCTGGACGTCGGAGTTTTTGGTCCACTCAAAAACGCGTTGAAGATAGCTTTCAATGATTGTATACTAACTTGACCTGGTAGATTAATTACCATCTACGACACACCTCAGCTTGCAAAGCGTGCTTATGAAAGTGCTTTTACCTCAAAAAATATTATATCGTCATTTCAAAAACCAGGAATTTGGCCACTAAACCGACTTATATTTAATTGAAAAAGATTTCCATACAAAAATTTTAAGAAAACACAATAATTATTATGTTTTCCCAATTATCGATGCCATATTGCAGGTCAGTAGAAGTGACATTGTTGCGAAATTGCCTGATCCAAGCCAAATCCCAGGAACTATAAGGACTAAAGGTAACTTTAGGTTTATCGTCGATTTAAGCGATTACAATATGCGATAAATATTCTTAAGTCTGTTTAATTATTTTTAGTTGATGACTGCATTATTATTTTTACTATTTTACAGTGAAACTGTTTAATTTTATTTTGTGATATTATTTTATTTTAATAAAGTTATGTTAATCAAGTATATCTATTAGAGTTTGTTTAGTTTACTTTTACCCCACAGTAAAATTTCACTTGCTTACATTTACCCCAATGTAGGGGTAAACACAAGCGGAAGACTTACTTTTTTGTAAGCTGTTTTTTTCATAAATCGAAAGGATTCTTTTTGCTTTCAACCGATCCACTGTATAGGGCAAACTTCATAAAATAATCGACTTATCAGAAAATTCCGAATATTTTAGTTTTTAAGCTTTTATTAAGAAAATTGTGAAAAGTGCTTACTTTAGCCCCACTTCCCCCTAAACTAATCAAAACAAGAATAAATACAATAATGGAAAAAGAAAAGATTCTCCCGGAAACGACATACGGCTTCAGAAAAGGAAAATCTACATTGGACTACATAAATAATTTAATAAATATCATTGAGGAAAACAAAGAAAATAATAAATATACTATAATAATATCCACAGATATAGAAAAGGCATTCGACAAAGTCAATATAAATAAGTTAATAGAAATAATGCAATCCCTAAAAGTCCCACACGAATACACAAATTGGATATATAAATCTTTGGTAAACAGAAATATAATATTTCATAATGGAATTCATAAAGTTCAAACAACAACCAGCAATAGTATTCCTCAAGGTGATCCTTTAAGTCCGGATTTGTTTAATATATATACTAGCAATATACACAAACTATCTAATAACAACATTAAAATTCTACAATATGCAGATGATTTCTTAATAATAACATCAGCCAAGGATAGGAAAGAAACAGAAATGTTGGCGAATGAAACAATAAATAAATTTAACGAACGATTAAACGAAATTAACCTAAACATAAACCCAAATAAAACAGCATTCATGAGTATCAACAACAAAAGAAATGAGGTACCAATTAAAATAAAAATAAATAATACAGAAATTGAAGAACTAAATCAGATAAAAACACTAGGATATATAATAGACAAAAAACTAAATTTTAAACAACACCACAATAACTTAAAAAATAGATGTATTACAGCGGTAAATATTATAAAAATCTTTGCGAGAAAAAACGGAGGAGCTCACCCATCGACACTATTAAATCTTCAGAAAAGCCTTATCGAAAGCAGAATTAGGTACAGCGCGATATTAACAACAAGCAAACAAAACAAAGAAATAATACAAAAAACAATAAATGCTGGATTAAGAACGTGCTTAGGACTCACTAACAGTACCCCAATAACAGCTTTAATAACAGAAGCAGGAGAGCTACCAGTTGATAGAAAGATAGATATATTTAATTATTCGTATGCAGCAAAACAAATATATAACAATACAACAATAGGACAAAAAATCAGGAACAAAAAAGCAAACAGAACATTGAATGAGTTATACACAAAATACAAACTTCAATTGGATAAATTACCGTCAAAGGAAAATGAAGAACCAATTAGAAAGAATCAAAACAATCTAAAAATAGACATAAACTTACACGGAAAACTTCAAAAAAAGAATCAGTATAACAAAGCTCATTGGAAACAAATAACTTTGGAATACATAAATGAACATGGTGGAAAAATGCTAAGCTATACGGATGGGGCTATCGTAAAGAATAAGAGAGGAATTGGAATTTTCAATGAATACAACCAAGAAACATTTAGTTACAATATAGAAGAACCGCTCAGCATCAAATCAATAGAATCAATAGCTATACTGGAAGCAATAAAAATAGCAATTAAGAACAACATCAGAGAAATAACAATAATTACGGACTCACTATCTACCTGTATATCATTGGAAAACTGCATTAAAAATAAAAGTATAAAATATTTAGAATCGCAAATTTATAAAGTAACAAACAGAAATAATATAAGGACCAAAATAATATGGATACCGAGCCACATAGGAATAGAGGGGAATGAAGAAGCCGATGAAGCGGCGAAACAAGGAACCATAACAAGAAGGAAGATAAAGACAATGACACCATTAGAAGACAACATTAAAATATTCAAAGATGAAATGTACAATAAATGGAATTCAGAATTTCTCGAAAAAACAACAATAAAAGGTATTCAACATAGGAGGAATATAAATGAAACCATCATAAAAAAACCATGGTTCCATAAACAAAATATAGATGCCGCAATGATAAAAAGGATAACAAGAATAAGAACAAATCATACGTACGATAAAAAATATCTAAAACTAGTTAAAAAAATAGAAGATGATCAATGTGAAACATGTAAAACAAGAGAGGATGCCAGACACATGATAGAAGAATGCAAGAAATATGATAACATCAGAGAAAAATACAAAACCGTAAAAAACAAAAAACTACAGGATATCTTAGCGGACAATCAAATAGAACAATACAAGGAATTAAATGAATATTTGAGAGAAATTAAAGCAGACATTTAGAAATAGATATATTACAAGTTAATAAAACTCTTAATAAAAAAAATTTAAAAAAAAAAAAAAAAAAAAAAAAAAAATTAAAAAAAAAAAAAAATAATAATAACCAAGAAGCAACAACCAAAGAAGATTTACATTTTAGAACGAACCCTGAATTATAAACAAAACGTCAAATAATGTAAAATTCTTGGTGATGTGAATGGCAACGTTCAAGCCAAACAAATAAATTAAAACACAAAAAAAAAAAAAAAAAAAAAAAAAATTGTGTATTATTCGGTTTATATTTTAAAGTGAATTTCTTAAGCAAAGTGTTAAGCAAAGACAAACATTTTCTTCAAGAGAAATTCACAACACTAAATAATTTATCTAAAGTAATGCAACCAGCGATTGATGCATTGGTGCAGTTTTCTCACGTCATTTGGTTATGTATTGTATCTCATTTTGTAGCTAGCTTCATTTTTGAATTGCCAGAAAAAAAAAGAAATATATTTTGTATTTAGTTTGATAGTAAAATTTAATCTTAATTTGCCAACACTCTCGTTGCATGATTCTAACCGCCTATATATCTAAATAGTACAATAATCTTAAGTTTGAGATATTCGTGTATACATACCGGGTGTTTCTTTTAAACTGAGACGATCAAATATCTCGAAAAATAGCCACTCTACGGAAAAAATGTCCATAATCAAAATTTAATCATACCGCGGGGGAAATACATTAGTGCAAAAAAATAGTCCCCCACCCCCCGCTTTGTAGGTGGGGCGGAGGTAACTTTTAAACTAAGATAGGAAGCCATATTTTTTATTGCAGATTCGGATTCTACGGCTAAAAATACGTAGGAGTTGACTGAAACATTTTTTTCGATTCATGTTAGATGGCGCTGTAATTGACGATATTCAATTTTTATCTCGGATTAAATATCTCGGAAAATAAGCACTCTACGAAAAAAATGATAGAGATCAAAATTGAATTATTCCGCGGGGGAAATACATTAGTGTTAAAATTAGTAGCCCTCACCCCTCCATGTAGGTGGGGCGGGGGGTAACTTTGAAACTAAGATAGGAACCCCTATTTTTTATTGCAGATTCGGATTCTACGGCTAAAAATACGTAGGATTTGACTAAAACATTTTTATCGATTCATGATAGATGGCGCTGGAAATACATTAGTGTTAAAATTAGTACCCCCACCTACAAGGAGGGGGTGAGGGTACTAATTTTAACACTAATGTATTTCCCCCGCGGAATAATTCAATTTTGATCTCTATCATTTTTTTCGTAGAGTGCTTATTTTCCGAGATATTTAATCCGAGATAAAAATTGAATATCGTCAATTACAGCGCCATCTAACATGAATCGAAAAAAATGTTTCAGTCAAATCCTACGTATTTTTAGCCGTAGAATCTGAATCTGCAATAAAAAATAGGGGTTCCTATCTTAGTTTCAAAGTTACCCCGCGCCCCACCTACAAAGCGGGGGGTGGGGGACTATTTTTTTGCACTAATGTATTTCCCCCGCGGTATGATTAAATTTTGATTATGGAAATTTTTTCCGTAGAGTGGCTATTTTTCGAGATATTTGATCGTCTCAGTTTAAAAGAAACACCCGGTATATTATGCGAGAAAGAACGAGTAAATATAGGGCAAGCAAATTATTTACAAACATACAATTTTCGTACTTAAGCTCAGTATGCAGCTCGAGCTAAGAGAAATTTTCCAAACAAATTTGACGTAAAATTTAGCTAGCTAAATAAAATAAATTTTTTTAGCTGACAATTTCGCTGAGCGATATGCACCTTTGAGGGAAAAATTTGAAAAAATATCAGTTGTTTCATTCAAATCTAGATTGCACCACCATAAATTCTCCAAACATTTTAGCCGCAATTTATCTCACAAGGACAATAATTTGAAGATAAATTTTGACGGGTTTGAATTTTGATTCATTTTATAATCGAAGTAGGCGCGAAGTAAAATTAATTTATTTTTATATAAAGAAGACAGAAGTCAAAATGGCCGACCAATATTACGAAGTCGAGTATTTAGAAGTTTATTTGGACAGAAACTTCATTCAAAAACAAACGAATAAAAGTCAAACAAAATCAACAAAATTTATCTCTACACAAATTATTAGCTTGACGATTTATCTGTTATTAAATGGAGACTTGTGGAGACCGCGGTAAAATTTATCTTAGCTCGAGCTGCATACTGAGCTTTACGTATGATTATTTTATACAGGGTGTTCGGCACATGGACCGACACAATTTTTTGGGAGATTGGTTGGGTCATTAGCTAGTTTTCACCCATACGATCGAACTGAGATATGGATTTTTTTCGTTTTTTATTTAAATTACCTGAAATCTCGCCTTTAAATCGTCATATTTTTTTTGTTTGTGATTGTAATAGCACGAAATAACTTTTATTGTATTCTGCAATGTATTTTGATTCTAAATAAATCATTATTTGGTACAAATGGCTTCAAGAAAATAAATTATATGAGCTTCGAAAGTCTTGAAAATGTGTAAATGTATGAAAAATTTCAACTTCTAAATTCAATATAAAAAAAAATAAACATTATTTTGAACATAGGTTTGTTTTAAAAAGTTGTTTAGTTTATACCCTTTCTAACGGTATGCTACATGTTGGAGGAATTATTTATAGTTTGGTCAATATAAGAGATAGAAGTTGTCAGGGTGAAGAATTTTTTTTTTATCTTTATTATGTTTTTATTAAATATGAGTTATAATATTTGTTTAAACTGTTCTCCTCTACTCCGTATGCATGCAGGACATCTTTTACTTATCTCAACTGTTGTTGCCCGAAATCGAATTTCTGTTTTCATGTTTCAAAAGCAGCTGTAATTCGTTCCATTAAAATTTTTCGTGTGGACAGCTCCACGGGTAGAAATCGACGTGTGTCAGGTCTGGGGACCGTGCGTGCCAAGAAATAGGTCCAAATCTACCAATCCATGAGTTCGGAAAAGAATTGTCTAAGTACTCACGTACCATTCGATGATCGGATGATAGTGTGCTGGACAGCCATCACTTTGAAAAACGATCGGCACACGTTCTTCCAAAACTGATAATAAAAGTTCGGGTAAATCGTTTTGCAAAAGTTAGGAACCGTAGG
Organism: Tipula helvola; assembly: GCA_963556165.1. Lineage (NCBI taxonomy): Eukaryota > Metazoa > Arthropoda > Insecta > Diptera > Tipulidae > Tipula > Tipula helvola. The sequence goes on from OY744483.1 coordinate 106,947,549, forward strand.
AACCTATTTATTACATGTATTCTTTTGTTTTATTTAAATCTTGTTTTTGTTAAATATTTTGTACTTCTTGTTTAGTCTGTTTTAAACAGTTATCAGAATTGCTTTTGTTGCGTTTGTCATCGCTGTTGTGGTTACAATGCCTAATTTGAGTAACGAGGAGACCTGACACCCCTCGATTTTTACGTATGGGGACGTGCAAAGGAATTGGTTTATGCAACAGAGGTGCCCTCACGAGAAATTTTAATGGAGCGAATTACAGCTGCATTTGAAATAATGAAAAGAGAAATCCGACTTCGCACAACAACATTTGAAATAAGGAAAACGTGACGTGCATGCATACGGAGTAGAGGAGAACAATTCGAACAAATATTATAACTCATATTTAATAAAAACATAATAAAGATAAAAAGAATTTTCTTGACCCTGACAAATTCTATTTCTTATTTTGACCATACTATAAATAATTCCTGCAACATGTAGCATACCGTTGGAAAGGGTATAAACTAAACAACTTTTTAAAACAAACCTATGTTCAAAATTATGTTTATTTTTTTTTTATATTGAATTTAGAAGTTGAAATTTTTCATACATTTACACATTTTCAAGACTTTCGAAGCTCATATAATTTATTTTCTTGAAGCCATTTGTACCAAATAATGATTTATTTAGAATCAAAATACATTGCAGAATACAATAAAAGTTATTTCGTGCTATTACAATCACAAACAAAAAAAATATGACGATTTAAAGGCGAGATTTCAGGTAATTTAAATAAAAAACGAAAAAAATCCATATCTCAGTAACCGTGTCACTTAGGACGTAGGGTCGTATGGGTGAAAACTAGCTAATGACCCAACCAATCTCCCAAAAAATTGTGTCGGTCCATGTGCCGAACACCCTGTATAATATACTAATAAATTGCAATCAATACCTTAACATAATATAAATCTAGGAGGCATTGATTCGACTGTTCGTAGAATAATGTTGTTGTTGTATTGCATTGTAAAATGTATGTTGATTGGTTTTCGGTACTGGCTTCGTTTTTCGATTATAAAAATTGATGTTACACATTCACGGCCGTCAAACAATTTCGTTGCAATATTTTTTTGTTTTTTTTTTCGAATCATACCAGAACCATTTTGATGTAAATAGAGCCGCCATGTGAAAAATGAACTTAATATAAGGGATATAGCAACACTAAAAATTCATTTATTTTCATGTATGTATTGTTTGTATGAAAAAACGCGATTTGGATTGACGATAAAACTCGAATTAAAAGTTAAACCCAGATAAATAATATTTTATGAAATCGCTAACAAACAATTCAATGTCTTACTCATTTAAAAAATAGATTCTAAAATTTCCTTATTTTTCAGCAATAATCAAAAGAAAATAAGGGAAATTAAATTAAAACACATTCTACAACAACAACAATATGTATTAAAAAGAAAAAAATCAGTTTAATGACGACATCATATGCCCACATCTAAAACCAATAGTAAGAAAAAGACAACACTTCTTCGCTCAACAATCAAAATAAAATAAATCAGAAAGAGCCAAATAGAAAAAAATAAATCAATACAATGTGTGCGAAGAAAACAAAAAATCAAAACAATCTAGCATGCTTTGCAAATTCAAAATAACTATAGAAACATATTCGAATTCAATTTTGAATGGAAGCAATGAAAGAGATGATTATTGTATTGTTTATGAATTTCGAGTTATGTTTATGACGTATATTACAAAAACAATAATATTGTACATTTCAAAAATACCTTATTTTTCATGACGATTTGCACTAAGAAATAAACATTTTCAATACTCGATTTTGGTTCATTTTCATATAAAAACATAACAAAAGCTCACATTTCTAATAAACTAAAACTTTAAATGAAAATAACCGTTTAACCATACAGTTTCATAGTAAAGAAAAAATTGTATGTACCTTATTTAAAGCTCAGTACAAAATACAGTCGATACTGGAAGTTCTTATTTATACAGTAGGTTCTGATCATACCCTGCCTAAAATAGTTTCGCTTCAAAAATGTATTAATCCATTTGCCTAATCTTATAAAAGAAATTTTTGCTTTATGGTTATTGATACAAATCAGTTTTAAAAGATTGCTTGCAAATTCTTATGCTTAACATAGCTTTAATCTTAATGTCATCAGCTTGGTTTGTCAATTAAGGAGATAACCAAACCTATTACAAATAAAAAAAAAAAAAAAATTAAAGAGAAACAAAACGAAAACACAAAACTTTTCTAAATACTCGATGAAATTTTCTAAAGCCATTCATTTCCAATTCAATTTCAATCAAAATGTAACCATACAAAAGTCATTTTATCAATTATTTTTAATTTGAAATGAAATCCCAAAATTTCATTCCTTTTATTATTTGTTCAATATACCAATTTAAATAAAAATATAAAAACAAAAGAAAACGAAAATTTATTTATCAAATTAAAATTCTAATCCTTCATATCCTAGTCACGTAATCAATTAAAAACACAATACCCAAAACAAAAAAATTATTTTCAAACTTTTTTTTTTGTTACGTTTCACGAGTGATGGGGAGGAAAATTAAAGTAAAAATCAAATCAAATTTTAATGAAAATTAATTTACTTTCTGCTATTTTTGTTTGGGGAAAAAGAAAACAACAACAAAATCAGCCAAATATTTAAATTCATGGTCAGGTCAGAGAAAATCCAAATCAAATAAATTAATTTAATTTTTGGAATCTATTTTACATCCATTTGGTTGTTGTTGTTGTTAACATTGAAATGTGGCTTTCAGATATAATTCAATAAATAGGAAATTAAATTTTAATGGAAATAGATTTTGTTTGTGTTGAAAATGTAACAGAAAAAATAATAATAATATTAATACAATATCTGAAAGATGAGTTTGTTCGAGACTATTCGTATTTTCTTTACAATTTTTAAGATATACGATGAAGCGTTTTACTACTGTATTTATTCATGTGTCTGCGTTCATTTAAAGGAAAATATAAAAATAAATAACTAAATAAGGGAATCAATATTATCCCGGAAACCTAAAAGTTATATTTTATTTATTTTTATTTTCGAGAGGATTTTGAATTTTCTTTTTCATATGTATGAGTACGACGACGAAGGCAAGATAAATACAAAGTTGGAATATTATATTATTCGTATAGTAAACAAGAAAAAAACCTTATCGTTAGTTTATATCATCACCAGAAGCATAATCATTTTTATTGACGTAAAAGGCAAACTGCTTCTGCTTGTTCTGTATGACACAAATAGATGAAGTATGCAAAACATTTTTCTATAAGTTTATGCAGAGGCGACAAAATAGTTTTAAAGCTTTTGAAATCAATGGAGAATAAAGGTAGAATTTAACACTTTTAAAACAATATTCAGCGTTTAACTAAATTTACATTTTACATAAATAAACCAAAACAAGACAAAGAAGTAATTTAAATAAATTAATTTTATAAAAGCAGGCATAACTAATGTAGTTCGGCCCCGAACCACCAAATTATGAAGGACGGTGAATTATTTGCAAAGCATGAAGACGATGGATCGATGGCATTAAAAAAATTATTCAACATAATACAACAATTCAACAGGACTCTAAGACATTTAATAACGGCATTCCTTCTGGTACCCTCAACAGCCACATAATGAAATAAAACTCCACAATTAACCTTATACCAACTTTATTTAAAATTAATAATAATTCTTCTTATACTTTCTGCCGTAGGCACTTGGCGAAACACACTTAATACACACATTTTTAAAAATTTTTAAAAACACTTGTTAAATATTTCGCAAAATTACAAAAGGTTTAAAAAATCACTCGATCGATTTCGGCTTATTAGGCCATCATCAGGAGTATCTACTAAACTGTAAAAATAAAAATGTAGTTAGATATATATATATATAGTTGGAAAAAGCAAAAAATGAAACCAAAATATACCAATAAAAATATGTGGGAGTGGTAAACAATAAAATTGGTGACAGCAATAAACATTAAAAATTAAAAATTAAAAAAGGGGGTGAGTTAAACACAGGTAAAATTGGTGAGAGCAATAAACATTAAAAATTAAAAATTAAAAGGGGGTGAGTTAAACACAGGTATATGATTATTGATTAGTCAACGGTCGAATAACAAAATTCCAGATGTTGATTTTTTTTTATTTATTTATTTTTTTTTTTTTTTTTTTTTTTTCTACCTCTTCTTTATTTTATTATAACCCGACGTAATAGTAATTTTATGGTATGGAATGAGTAAGTGAATAAAACAATGCGGGGTCGGTAATTGGTGAGAAACGGATTTCTCTCTGTTCGTTGAGGATATTTTGGTTAAGAAATATAGCTTTTCGGATTTCGTAAGATTCTAAGTTGTCTAAACGTCTGCTTTTTGGTTGTACATGTAATATTTCTAAATTGTTTAAACTGGATGTGTGATTTTCTAACGTTAAATGATTATAAAGGGATGATTCATGGCTACCAGATAAATGTTCTTTAACTCTAACTTCAAAATTGCGCCCAGTCTGTCCGATATAAGAGGAACTACAATCATTGCAATTGATCTTATAAACGCCAGACTTGGAAAGGCGATCAATTCTTGGTTTATTGTTAAAAATCATTTTCTTAATTGTATTATTGTTATAAAAAGCAAAGCTAATATCTGTATATTGTGTCACGATGTTACTAATCCGTTGACTAGTTTTTCCTATGTACTCTAAGCGGCGCCAATTTTTCGGCATTGGGCTATCAGGTGGATAAATGTTAGCTAAAGCTTTATGTTTCAGTTTTCTGTTTAATAGCTTTAATATAGTCTTAGCTGCATAACCGTTATTCGCTGCTATTTCTAAAATTATATTAAGCTCTTTGTTATAATTGGATATGGTCAAAGGAATGTTTATTAATCTATCTAAGAATGAGTGGAAAGCTGACATTTTAATATTATGGGGATGGTTTGACGAGTTAGGTATAATGGCGTCTGTATACGTGGGTTTTCTATAAATTTTGAACTCTAATGAAGAATTAATTCTGGTTATTGTTATATCTAGAAAGTTAATAGATTTGTTTTCTTCTTTTTCTACCTAGATAGATTAATAAACATTCCTTTGACCATATCCAATTATAACAAAGAGCTTAATATAATTTTAGAAATAGCAGCGAATAACGGTTATGCAGCTAAGACTATATTAAAGCTATTAAACAGAAAACTGAAACATAAAGCTTTAGCTAACATTTATCCACCTGATAGCCCAATGCCGAAAAATTGGCGCCGCTTAGAGTACATAGGAAAAACTAGTCAACGGATTAGTAACATCGTGACACAATATACAGATATTAGCTTTGCTTTTTATAACAATAATACAATTAAGAAAATGATTTTTAACAATAAACCAAGAATTGATCGCCTTTCCAAGTCTGGCGTTTATAAGATCAATTGCAATGATTGTAGTTCCTCTTATATCGGACAGACTGGGCGCAATTTTGAAGTTAGAGTTAAAGAACATTTATCTGGTAGCCATGAATCATCCCTTTATAATCATTTAACGTTAGAAAATCACACATCCAGTTTAAACAATTTAGAAATATTACATGTACAACCAAAAAGCAGACGTTTAGACAACTTAGAATCTTACGAAATCCGAAAAGCTATATTTCTTAACCAAAATATCCTCAACGAACAGAGAGAAATCCGTTTCTCACCAATTACCGACCCCGCATTGTTTTATTCACTTACTCATTCCATACCATAAAATTACTATTACGTCGGGTTATAATAAAATAAAGAAGAGGTAGAAAAAAAAAAAAAAAAAAAAAAAAAAATAAATAAAAAAAATCAACATCTGGAATTTTGTTATTCGACCGTTGACTAATCAATAATCATATACCTGTGTTTAACTCACCCCCTTTTAATTTTTAATTTTTAATGTTTATTGCTCTCACCAATTTTACCTGTGTTTAACTCACCCCCTTTTTTAATTTTTAATTTTTAATGTTTATTGCTGTCACCAATTTTATTGTTTACCACTCCCACATATTTTTATTGGTATATTTTGGTTTCATTTTTTGCTTTTTCCAACTATATATATATATATCTAACTACATTTTTATTTTTACAGTTTAGTAGATACTCCTGATGATGGCCTAATAAGCCGAAATCGATCGAGTGATTTTTTAAACCTTTTGTAATTTTGCGAAATATTTAACAAGTGTTTTTAAAAATTTTTAAAAAAAAATTTTTAAAAAAAAAAAAAAAAAAAAAAAAAAAAAAATTTTTAAAAATGTGTGTATTAATAATAATTATTATAATTCCAGTCTTAGTTTAGATGTAGCGCAAAACCTTCAGTAACTCAAAGGGGTGAGGTTAGTGCATCGGTAAGGGTTTTTGACCTATAACCCGCAACATAATATTCATCATTAAGTCCCAAATTTATTAAATGCGAACGTAGAAGTGCATACTACTAGAACCACAAGACTCTGCGAGCCTGCCGGTATAGAAATTTTAATTGAATTTTAACATTATCTAACAATAATTTTAACGGATAGATCACATTATTGAAAATGTCAATATCAATCTGCCAGCGCAAGCAATCCTATCTATATGGAGCATTTCGGCAATATTGAGACATTTAGAACCATCAAAAATTACAAACTTTTAAACACAAAATTACAATTTCTTCGAAATTGACGCTCTTACGATAAACAAAACTCCAAACAATCCAAACAAAGGATTTATTGTGAACGTGATTTCATTAATAATTACAAAACTGGGTGGTCTACATATTATCGGCCGGCTATTTGATCCGGAACCTGAGCCGCTTTGAAAATACAAATCACACTCACCACTGAAAGAGTACAATGTATGTATATATAGATCGTAAGATATATCAATAGTTTCTGGTGATCATTTAGACCACAAGGAGCCAAGCAATACAATTGAGGATAACTAAATAACATTTTAAAGGGCACATTTCAGTAATATAGGGTAGGCCATATTTAAGTGATCGAACAAAAGTTGATGCCATTTTCGTATTTCTTGACATTTTTTAGACTGCTTTTATTTTTTGTGAAGTGTACAATTTTTTAAGGAGCCATATCATATGCAAAAAAAGCAAGCAAAAATTGGTTGTTTGTGTTCAAATAGTATTTCGAACAAAATATATCGTTATCTAAAGCCACCTAGGGTGGAAGATTTACTTTTATGATCATCTTGCTTTACTGATATTCAACAAAAAAATCATTCATGTAACTCACCAGGCACGCCTCCAAAAGGTGTTCTCGAAATATTTTATCGTTACTTCGTTGTAATCCATTAAGGATTAATAAGAAATTGCATTTTTGAAAGTGGGGCAGGCCTGCAAAAGGTGTTCCTGAAATTATTTATCTTTACTCCGTTGTAATCCGTAAGGAATATTCGAAAAAATAAAATCTGGATTGAATCATTCCTAGCATTATTCGATTTCAAAGTGCTAATTTTTTCCCTAAGCTATATCCCAAAACAATCAAATATTGTTCTTTAAATGTGTTTCCATCCTTTAAATTTGCAGCACTTTACTATATTATTACATATATCTAAAATAAGATTAACACCTGATCATTTTAGGCAGTGTTCAATGACGTTAAAAATATTGAAAGTTTGAGGAAACTTTTCAATATACTCAGTAAACGCTCAGTTCATTAAAGTTTCAAACCACAAAAAAATTGTGAAGGTAAAGAATGTAAGAAATGTATTTTCAACAGAAATCAAAAAGGGCACAAAATTAATCTAAAGCTTGAAAGTTTACCTGTTTCGTTAATCAGCGAGACATTTTTCACATGTAATAAAAGAAAACTCTGTGACAACGCTTTGTTATATTTGGAGCTCTTTTGTACAACAAGGTCTGGATCCAAGTATCATTAGCAGCTGAAGTACAGATTTACAGCTAAGAAATTGGCAGTAGTGTAAAAAACATTACTGTAAGTACCGTTCGCACAGTCTTACGATCAAGATAGAAATTACATCGAAATATTGTACAAGGCAGATACAATCAAATGAGAGGTGGCCTGATCTTTAGAGCATACTTCAGTTTTTCCAAAATCATAAACCATCCTATAACTATCACTGATATTATTTAGAGGCATTTTAGCAACCGAATTTTAATAAATTTCTTGTTGCGCCTATATTTTTTTAACGTACACATATGTAACTTTTCATTTGACAACAATGAACTTTGAGATTAAAGCATGAAGAAAGTTTAAAATCATATATTAGCTTTATTTTGTGGCGTTTGATCCGTTCCGAATGGAACCATGAATCATGCAACAACAAAGAAATGCAATTCACCTCGGATCAAAATTTTAATCAAAAAACAAAAATTTGTTCAATTTTCGTTGTTGCTTCCAAGGTAATCTTATAGAAAGCAACTAGTTTACTTAGCAAAACACTGTTTCTATACAGGGTGGGGAAAAAGTATGGAAACCCTTAAAAATTTCGTGGATTTCGGTCAAAAAAAAATTAACAAGGTTTATTCTTAGGTAATTTTAAACAAGGAATTTAATAGTAAACTTGGTTGTGACCTTGACCTTCATCTCCAAGGTCATTTGTAGGTCAAAGTTATTTTTTTAAAATTAGAACCCCTATTTTTAATGACAGAATCGAAAAGAGCGATTATTTTTACGTCCGAGTATGTATTTTCCATGACCTCCCAAGATAATCTGAAGGAATTTACATTGCGAGGAAAAAGTATGGAATCTAAATAAAACTCTCGCGGAGTATGTCAAAAAAAAGTGAGCTTGGTTGTAACCTTGGCCGTCATCTTCAAGGTCATATTGAGGTCAAGGTCATTTTTTATACAAAAACCCCTGTTTTTGACATCGGATTCGAAAAGAGCAATCAATTGTACGTCCGAATATGTATTTTCCATAACCTCCCAAGGTCACCCGAAAGAAGAATGATTTGCTATGAAAAATCTTAAAAAAAAATTATAAAAGTCATAAATACAGAAAATTATAAAAAAACAAAATTATTCCTTCAGGTGACCTTGGGAGGTCATGGAAAATACATATTCAGACGTACAATTGATTGCTCTTTTCGAATCTGATGTCAAAAACATAAAAAAATGACCTTGACCTCAAAATGACCTTGAAGATGACGGCCAAGGTCACAACCAAGCTCACCTTTAAATTCCCTGTTAAAAATTACCTAAGAATAAAGTTTGGTCATTTTTTTATTGACATACTCCACGAGATTTTTAGGGGTTTCCATACTTTTTCCTCTCATTGTAAATTCCTTCAGATGACCTTGGGAGGTCATGGAAAATACATATTCAGACGTACAATTGATCGCTCTTTTCGATTCTTTCATTGAAAATAGGGGTTCTAATTTAAAAAAAATGGCCTTTACCTACAAATGACCTTGAAGACGAAGGTCAAGGTCACAACCAAGATCACCATTAAATTCCTTGTTGAAAATTACCTAAGAATAAGCGTTGCTCATTTATTTTTTGACCGAAATCCGCGAGATTTTTAGGCCTTTCCATATTTTTTCCTCACCCTGTATATTCACTGCGAAAATTGAAAAAAATTTAGCAAAAAATAAAGAAAATTCCCCGGAACAAACCTAAAAAGCTGAAGCGTCATAGCTTACAATTAGCCTCAACGAATTGCCGTCTTTTTGTACTTTAGGAACACCGTGTACATACATTCTTGGAGTTGTACCATTGTACTTTCTTAAATTCTTAGCAACAGGTTGATTTGTTTTGCCTAATCGTTTGCAACATGAAACAATTCGATTTAAATTTGTTTTTGCGAGATTGTGGGGAAATAAGAAAGGTGTAAACAAATCTTAAATATAAGACGTAGATATTTGATACCAAATTCTGGCAGATTTTTTAATAAGATATTTTGGATCTTGTCTGGACCTGGATCCTTTAGGGGGCAAATAGATTTCAATATTATAATCTCATTTTCGGATATATCAAATGGAGAATTATCACTATTTATTATTGCATTATTTATCGAAACAATGCTACTTTGCACTTTTAAAGACGGAGTTGGATTTATGCCACCATGACCTAAATGGAATGATTTCGCAAACACTTGTGCCTTTTTCTTCACTTAAAAACAGTTTGTGTTCATGACCTACAAAAGAACATTTAAGTGGCAGGATTTTGAGATATTGATATTTAAATTTCTAGCTAAGTTCTATTTTTTTTAGATTGTTTACCTATTTGTTCTAACTCATGCTGCAATTTTTCATTAACTTGTTCAAATATTTTTGGAGTAATAAGTTTGTTTAAAATCTTAACAATCTTCTTTATTACTGACCACCTAGATCTTAACCATTGGCTTCCCTTTTTTAAATTTCATTGGAGTGGAGGAATCTCTAGCTCTCTCGATACACTGCGTGAGAAAATTAACAAGGCAATCTATATCTTGAGTTGATTCTAGATCTACATCGAAATTAATATTTATGAGGTTGACGGTTTAAAACAAGTTGGTACATATCCCATTTTGTAGCTTTATAATTGTAGAATTCCTTATATTGGTCAGGATTTAATCGATATTCTAGATTTTGGGTGCTACCGGAAGGTGATCAGTATTTAGTTCAGTTAGGGTTCTAACATCCACTACCAGGGGTGACATTTTCTACCATCACTATTTTCGATATTCGAAGGCTTTGTATCTTTTATTTGAAGAATAAAATTGTACGATATTTCTCTTATTTTGTTACGATTTTTTATTATGCTTTCGACTTGTTCGATTCATCGTGCTATTTCTTCTCCACTTCATCACTAAAATTTTTTTTTTCGAAACTTCACCGATTACGATGGAATTAGATACTATAAAAAGTTATATTAATAGACGGAGATCGCAATAGATAAAGCGTAATTGAGAAATCGAAAAACAAGAGACACAATGTTCCATCAACCATCGAAAATGGTGTTGGCAGAACATGTCACCACTGGTTTGAGTTATTTCTAATAAATATGTATATGTAATACGCTCGGAGCACCTCTATGACTATAATGAGTGGGTTGCTTAGTGGGTCCTCCCTCCTTTATTACTCCGAATACAGTTCCAATCCGAATGCCTGCAATTAAAGGTATAAAACTCCATTAAGATTACTGATTTTGAGTAATAACATGCGACAAGTTTTAAATGGGCAAATCTAAAATTTGATAATGTACAATATTATGCTTAATTAACATGCCAATACCACCATAACCTACCTCATCTCGATCTCTACGATAAAAATTATAATTAGGTATGAACAATTTAGTATTAGTTTTTAAATAAGTTTTAAAGCCAACAATGGTATGGAATTTTTCTCTCTTTAAAATTCGTATTAGTTACAGTTACTACTAATAACATCTGAATATTTCCTGTTTGAATTATTTGTAAAAATATTAGAATTAAAGTTAGTAGGGTTAGTATGGTACTTAGCTGAGACAAATTTCCAGGCGTCAGATGAAAGTCTCCTGATTTAATTTTTTTTTTGTACCATATTGCGATTATTTGATTTTTTTAAATTTGTAAATATACTTTTTTCAAGTCAAGTTAAACATTTTTCAAACTAAATTAACAATTTTTCAAAACAAATTATATTTTTTCAAATAAATTTAACAACAATTTTCAAGTCAAATTAAATTAATTTTTTATTTTGCAAAATATTTATACAATAAAAACTGATGTATGCATCAATTTATTTGTTTTGTTAATTATTAATAGGCTTAGGTTCTAAAAATTCAAAAATATGTACCTAAAATATGTTAACTAAAATTTCAAATTATGTGTGGTGAAATTTTGAAAAGATAGACAAAATTAGAACTTATCATAAGAGGATTTCAATTCACTCATTAACAAAAATATCTATTATTTTGGCTGTAGAGTGGGACAAACTAACTCCACTATATTATAGAGGACTGGAGAGGTTTCAAAAATTGTTCTTAATCTCCAAACACTTAAAAATTTGGACACATAAACGGCCCTACCTCTAAAGTACAACTTGACGGTTGACACAATTCATGCTTTTAAAATGGGGTAGAATTGCATTTTCTATTTTTTTATATTATGTCAAATACATTTCATTTCAAAAATGTTAAAATAATCAGATAAAAGTCTCACTGGACTAAAATTATTTCCTTTTTGATAAAGGTATATACAAATGTAGATAGCCTAAGAACTAGTGACCGTTTTGTTAAATTAGTTTCATATCGGTTGAAAATTTAATAAAAGTTAGTTTTTTGACTCTAAGAATGGTATCAACCACCTTGCTTGGCAACTTCGAGCCAGCTTAAAATGAAATATACATACCGAATTTTTTTAATATGTTTTTTAGACCTATTTAAGCGTTCAAAATCGATCTATCGGGCCAGCCCGTTTAATTTGTTTATGTTTCAAGCATTCGCCATACGACAAATCAGGTCAAGCCAAATCGCCTGAAAATTTGGTTTATCGCTTAAATAGGTCTAAGATACATTATAAAAAATTCCAGCGATATACTTCCCTTTGAACTGTGAATATTTTAATGGAACTTTGAACAATGCCTTTAGCGGCTCAGACCCGGAGTTAAACCAGGTTGTCAATACTATTGTCAAGGACAAAAACTACATTTTCATAAATTTTCAGCCCTAATAAACTCTTTCAATAAAACGTTCACCAATTCTCTTACCAGTGGGCCCACCAAAAAGGACAGCAATCACAAAAATTCGCTTTTCTAGAAGAACCCCAGATCGTCCAAGAATGTACAGTAAACTATTGAGCTATTTTAATTCTACGCTTAGTTTTTCTTAGTTTATTATTCTAACTTATGTACGTAGTACATGCAAAACTTTTTTGGTAAAACTTTTTAGCTTCTAAAAAATGTTTTTTGGCTTAAATGTCCTTGCATTATGAAATTTCAAGCTAATTAAGTCGAACTACGGATTTCTTGAAGAGAAATTAAAAATATTTGGACGTAAATATTTTTACAAATGTTAATATTTTTGAAATTTTCTGACGTTCTCCTGTCATCCTTGCGCAAACCGCCCAATGCTAAGCGGCTTTGGGGAGTTCTCTATTTTAGTATGTGAATTATTATTAAAAAATACAAATTTTTCAAAAATGGTTCAATCACTATGACTATTAGAATTTCAAAAAATCGACAGGGCGGGGGTTTCGGGACGGCACTCCATCCTCCAAGGTATAAAACGAATTAAAATAACATTTCAAAAATTTGTTATTTTTTAGAAAACTTGGTTTTTTGGGATTTTTTTATTTTGGATACCGATACCAACCCGCTCCAGCGTAATTTTGGACATATTTTTTTTTATCTACATAGTATATTATATACTAGGGATTTGTGATTTTTTTATTTTTTTTATTTTAAATAAATAGTCAAATGATGGAAGTGTAAACCGTTTTAATTAATGATGATGTTGAGAAGTGGGGAGTTTTCAAGTGCATCTGATTTTAGTTCTTTGATTTTTTTTGTGCACGTATGTAGAAGTGAACGGTCAGTTTCGGTTTGACAGCAAAGAACCTCCCATATGCCGACTACAGCATACCCGATAACACAAACGTTTACGCCCCTAATAGATCGGTTACAATTTCATGTAGTTGGAGCTCGTGAACATAATTATAATTATATAAAGAATTATTGTAATTTGAACGTGCGTTATAAAAGAATTATTGCAATTTGAACAGTAAATGAACTTGAAATTATTGGGAATAAAACTGAGTGTTTTGTATTTTTTGCAGAAAAAAACACGTTTGTTTCTAAGAAATGGCATATATTATTTTAATCAAAATATTTTCCATCGTTATCGATGACTTTCGACGAACTTTCTGGCAATTTATGGATTCCATCGAAAAAAATTGTGTCTTTTGATGCGATCCATTCGTCGAGCCATTTTTTGATTTTTTCGTGGTTTCTGAAGTGCTGGTCTTGAAGATCGCTTTGCATTGATCGTAACAAATAATAATCCGATGTGGCACAATCTGGTGAATAGGCAACATGCGGTAGGATTTCCCATTTGAGCACTTCCAGCGTATTTTTTACTTGTTTTGCGACATGTGGTCGAGCATTGTCGAGCAGCAAAATCACTTTGCACTGTTTGTTTGCTGGAATCGGACGGTTTTCGTTCAATGCATGGTTCAAATATATCAAATGTTGTTGGTAACGTGCACCAGTAATAGTTTCGTTCGGTTTTACTAGCTCATAGTACACCTCTCCTTTCTGATCCCACGAAATGCACAACATAATCTTAATTCCATGAATATTTCGTTTTGCTGTTGATGTGGATGGTTCGCTTGGATGAACCAGTCACAATTTGCGACAAAAAATGCCATCTCCAGTGTCTTGTAAGCAAACAATTTCAAACCATTAAACGGTTTTCAATGGTGACTTCAGTCAGTTTATGTGGTACCCACTTTCCTTCTTTTTGAATCATTTTCATGGCATGTAAACGTTTGCTTATCGCCGCTTGAACGACATTTAACTGGTCTGCAAGTTCTTTTTCTGTTTGAGCTAAATTTTCCTTCAATAATGCTTCCAATTCTTCATCTTCAAATTTTTTTTGGTTGACCAGAACGTTCTTTGTCAGTGACATTAAAATCACCACTTTGGAATTTTTTAAATCAATTTTCGCAAGTCAGTTGTTCTCTTTTGATTAAAGCATAAACGTAAAGCCTTCCCGCAAATGTTGTTTTGTTGGTACGAAATTCGACATGTTTAAACGGGATTAAAAAATATGTTGTTTACGCTTTCACGAATGATGGCATACAAAATTTTAATGTGAAATGTCAACGCTTTAAAACGCCGTGGGTGTTATTGTAAAAGAATATTTAGTACTAAAGTTACGCCATCTCTTAGAAAATCCAAAAAAACTACATTATACACCGAATATGTCATCTTGTGCTAAATAATTTACTAAAAAAATACTACTAACAAATTTACTAACTATCAACTACTTAGGCGTCTGGAGTCAGGCTGATTCTTTGTTACTAACATACCTTACCTTTGCTTCGGTTTGGTTATTTGTAAAGGATGCACGGAGGGCCCGGTGTCATGAGTCTTGCTTAGGCTTGCGCGTCCATTCTGATCAATCCAATATTATTATCACCAATTTGTGAATTTATACTATTGTAAGAATGATGAGAATTGTTTTGAATTACACTTGAGTAATTTATTTATAGTTAACACAAAGAGATCATCATGATTCACCAAGCAATATTACATTTAAGTTTCATGTTACAATTATTCATTCCATGGCCATACATCAGACATTGTAAACATTGGGTAAATTTTTTTTGTATTCGAGTGTGCTACCCTTTGCTAATTACATGTACTATTTTATTGTACTTTTTAAATTTTTTAGAGTTATGCTGCCCTTACGACGACTTACAAGTAAATATATTACTTCTTCGTAATATCTGTTTACCTTTGGGATATATTTATCAACTTTGATCGGGCTCAAGCCAATATGTTGTGAGTGTTCTAAAACTGATGCTTTGTCCATTGTAGGTAGTCCACACAGAAAAAATTTGATTGTTTTCAATCTACAATTCTTGCCTAAGACTATTGTAATCCATTAGATTACAAACCATAATTTTATTTCCAATTGATAATCTGTTAATAGTGTAGTTTCTAATGTTTAATACACGTTTTATCATCATTTTATTGATTGATCCAATGACAATTGACTAAAAATAGGTGGATTTTTATTGTTTTTTGATGTTATTGTTTTATTTGTAGATGTGCTGGGTTGTTTTGAATTTACGTTTGATGTGGCTGATGTTTCTCCTAAACCAGTAATGGTATCATATACTGACATTGATTTTTAAGATCATCGATTAGTTCGTTTCTTATAGAAGAATTATTTTCTTTCTTATAGTTGTCATAACTGTATGTGATGTATTTATCACTCCATGTGCCACCACATGTACCACCACAAAAACGGTTTTACTATTTTTTTATTTAAAGCGACAATAGAAATGTTGATGTTTACTATATGAATATCAGAATTGAACTCCGTTAATTGACACACGGAAAAAACTAGAGTTGTTACAATGAAGAAAACGGAATTTTAAATGAAGAAAATGTACTTTTTCTCCATTTAAAAGCTAATTTTCTTATTTCTGACAAGTGTTTCTTCATGTAAGATTTGTGTTCCTTGAAATGATAAAAAAATTCTTTAGTTAACATTTGTTGCTTAATTGTTATCTGAGATTTAGTTTCTTGCATCTATAACTGCTGAAAATTTTTAATTAAAAAAAAAACAACGAATAGAGAAAAATATGAATGTTTTGTTCCCAATTTTTCTTGCAACTAGAAATTGACTCTTTTCTCAAACTATACCTACTGTCCAATTTATTGAAATGTTAATGATAAGATTGAATTTTTCTTAAATCTAGAAATAGAACCTTTTCTCAAAATAGAGGTATTATCCAATTTGCTTGAAATCATCCATTTAAAAAATTTAATATATTGAAATAAATAAATGAATTTCGTAAAAACATTTTTATTTTTTTATTCAAATTTAATTATTTATGGTTTGCATGGTGGAGAGTATGCAATGAGAGATTAGGGCATTTTGTACACATTCTGCTAACTTTATTTTTTTTTATAGCTGAAATAATTAGGTTACAATACACACCTAAGTTGGATGTCTTGAAATTTGATTAGCCGGTATAATAGTATGGTTCAGAATATGGAATAATTTGGAAAATATAGTATAGTATTCCGAATAATTTAGATTATTTTTACTTAGGAAAAGTTTACTCTCTCTTCGAAACAATCAATTTTTTTATATTATTCTTGAACTATAAAAAAAATCTTCAATTGAAGAAACTATTCGTTAATAAATTCTCTTAACAAGAAAACTATTATTTTACGTCTCTCAGGACAAGAAAACATTTTCTTCTCTTAAACGATCTTATTTAAAAATCACATTTTTCATTTGAACAAAAATTTCTTAATCTGAGAAAATATTTTTAATTCAAGAAATTATTTCATAATATGAAAAGCTTGTTTCTCATATCAATAGAATAAAGTATTTCAACTAAGTAAGCCTTTCTTGAGACGAGAAAATTTACGTTAAATTGTTATAATTGTACGTATATAAATACCATTATATAATGGATGTTCGTACCGAAAAAAAGCATTCTATCGCGAACCTTCAACAGTGAGAAACGTAAAAAAGTTTTGTGATTTTGAAAGTAGGATTTTGTGAAAATTTTCTTTTGTTAAAAGTGAACAAACTTAGATTTTTTAAACGGTGGTGTTTAAGTGGTGTAAAGTGACAAAAGAAAAAGGATTTCTGGAACTAGAAACATTTAAAAATGTTTTTAATATTTTCTCTCACCTTGCTCGATATTCAAAGGACTTAGATGTTGAAAACATATGCAAGTATTTCTGTTATTAAATACAATATAAATAAATACTCTAAAAAAATCATATTTCCTTTATTTTACAGAAGAAAGAAACTGCTAAAAATTATTGGCATACTAAACACTACTAAACATTTTTTCTTATTAGTACAAAGTTTTTGAATAGTCAAGTAATTATGTTGGAACAGAAGTAAGGCCTATATGAATTTATTATATGTAAAGACAACATACATTTAAATCATTTGTTTTACACTTCCAAATGGGATTAAAATATTTAAACTAAATTTATTATCTATTTAAAATCTACAATTTTTTTTCATATATTGATACTTTTTGTAATAATGATTTTTAATTAGATTCTTAGTTAAAAAACAAAAATTGATAGTCTAAACTTAATATTAAATTACAACGATCATAATATTAGTTCTAAGTGAAAATTATTTAAAAAATTATAATTATTTATATTTAAATATAATGAAACAAATAACAATCGAAATTATCAAATTTGTATTTAAATATTTTCTGTATCTGATGGTGAAATAAAAAAACACAAAAATAAATTGTCATATAATTGTATTATTTTATAACCAACCATTTCACAAATTGAAAAAATATTTCTGAAACCAAGAAATATTGCGTAACCACACCTGAAGAAATATTGCTTTGTCACAAGAAAAGCGTTTCTCTAGTGAAGACTATTCAAGTTCCCTGGAAGACCGACGCATACAAGAAAATGCAAACAATAGATTGGTAAATGTTCACTCTACTCAAAAAAATATGTGTTTTCCAGCAAGAAAATATCTTTATTTACAGAAAATGCTACTTAAATAAAGAAACGAGATTTCTCACCATAAAAATTTCTAGTTTTCAATCAAAAGAATCGGTTTCTACAATCAAACCGATTTTGTTAAACTTAAGAAATAAGAATTAACCATAAAGAAAAACCTGTAAGGCAGAAAGTGTAAAAAGCATGAAGAAAAACCATATTCTCGATGTAATCACGTTTTCTTGTATCAAGAAATAATTTTTCTCATATCAAACAAATAAAGATTATTTTAATATTTTAGCAGAATTTCAAATTGAGAAACGTAAAGTTTGTGGTGAGAAAAATTTTGTTTAGCTGAAAAATGATGTACAAATTTTCTTAAACTAACTCGTTTTTTCTTCATATTAGAAATTATTTTTTTTCGTGCAAAAGAAAGTTAGGTGTTGGCTCAGATAGCCCTGAAATGCCTCGTTAAAAAAATGTTTGTAAGGTTATTTTATATAAGGAACAAATTGTTTCAAATTATGTATATTAATTATTTAATGTTTAAACAACTGCTTAATTCCCTTTCCAATGATACATCAAATAATAATTATTGTTTACTTTCGCTTATCCTTTAATCCGATTGAGTGAATTATAATTTTCCGTGATGAAGTTGAAACTATATAGTTTTATGGTTGTGTGAGTAGGCACGATTTTTGTATGCAAAATAATCATTCTCGAAATGCGTAACACTAAATAATCATTAATCATATAAAATAAATTCCTTATTTTACTAAGTAAATAGCATAATACAACATTTACCATAAACAAAATAAAAAAAAACTTCTTAATATTAACATAATAATTGAAACCAATTTGTATTATTTATGTTGGATTTAGCATATCAGTTTTACTACCTATACATAGATATCTGGAATCCATTTTGAATTTCGTAATTACTTCTTTAGATCAACGGTTTAACTTTTTACAAATAAATAGGGACGTCACCGGCTCCTTCTGCATAGCGAAAAAATCCTTGTGCTCTGTAATACACTAAAGAAATTTCTTTTCATCGCCTCGCCAATTATAATGCCTAAATCTTTTATTTTGATACTCTTTATCAAGAAAATATACCATTTATCATTTGCCAATATTTTCGTCCCTCTTATAAATCCAAAGCAGAAAAATACAAACTATATACATTATGTGTATAAAAACGAAAGCTTTATTGTTATTTATATCCCATTCAATTCAAAATACTATTTCCATTAAAAGCTTTACATATTCTTAAAATCCAATATTATGTTATGTTTGCATTCAATTTCGTTTGAATATCACCTCTTCAACTTGTTTTAGTTTTTTTTTTTTTATTGTATATACTCGTACATACATATTTATTTAATGTTTTCGCTGTTATTTTTTTCATTTTGGGAAAACAACAACTTATGTATGCACATATAAACACTACATGCTGGTATATGGAAATCCCAATTTATATTACGTTTTACTTTAGAGCGCTTTTGGAGTTCATATTCCTTTTTTATTTCGCTAGTTGAAAATGTTTTATGAAAGAAATAATACTTTTTTGTTGTATACTCCTATGTGTGTGTTTTATAAAGTCGTCAAAATCACAAACAGCGCAAAAACCAACAAGAAAAGCTTTTTTTTTCTTTTGACAAAATACCGTCGCTTTTTTTATGTGAATGATTGACTTTGTACGTTTCTGCTTTCTTTCAGGATATTTTCATTTTTTTTTTGCTTTGGAAATAGGAAAATTGGGGTTGAGTATAATGAAAATATAAGAAGGATACTACTTTACGTTATTATTATTATTTGCTTGCTCATATGTAAATTTTGACAAATTTTGCCGCTTTTTATGAATGTGTGTATTTACTTATATGTTTTGTAATAATTGAAAGAGGTTTATTAGTTTAAATGTTATTAATGGATACATGTGAAGCATATTGCCTTGGTATTTTGATTTGTATTCTGTTGAGTAATTAATGAGTTTGGAGTTATGTATTTTGTTAAGAAAATGTTAGAATGAAACAATTTGAATATGAAATATTTTGGTTCTAAATAACTGTTTCGAGAAAAATTCTAAAACTTAGCCAAGAGGTTAGCCAAGAGAAAAATTTTTAACCTGAGGCAGGCAAACGTGAAGATTATATGACGTGAGGATGTAATAGTAGTTCTCCGCACAGTCACTATAACAATATAAATTTGTTCGTTTCTTACTACCACTAATTAAGGCTCCGACAAAAATTAATCCTTTTTATAGTATTATAGTATAAAAACTACTTCCTAGGCTTATCACCAAAATATTTGTTTTAAAAAATTATTTAGAGTTTTGTTTAAAAATTAACGATTGTTTTTCAAAATTTTCTTTGTACTTTTCCTGCTACATAATTTCAAAGTAGATGAAAATTGAAAAAACTTCAAAAAAGTGTTGCTACCATTACGGCTATATCAGACAACGAATCTAGGGTAATGTTATATCAAATATTTTGAAGGAAACCGAAGCTATTGACGGTCGCTTATTGCGAAATAATTATTATTAAATGGGAATATTTATTTTATTTGTTTCTTTATTTATTTATTCATCAAACAATCTGTGGATGCTTAAATCCAGTGTTGACTGCTGCTATACATTACGATTTTAACAACGTGTCATTATATACAAAAGATTTCATTTTAATACAATAAAAAGTTTAAAAACAAATCACTCACACTATCACATTCGAATAAAAATGATTTTAGACCCGAAAGAAAATATTTCAAATTCCGACAAATTTTTAATTTATCCGGAAGGATATTGAACATTTTGGGAGCCAAAATTAAAAATGAATTTTGAAAGTTTGTTGTGTAGAATCTTTGAAGGCGAATATACTGAGGGTTCCTCAAATTGTATCTAGTACTGACCTTCGACTGGTTCATAATGATAACAAAAAAAGCTTTTAGTACTTTAAGCACAAACAGATGTCTAAGTGGAAATATCTCCAGAGATTGAAATAGAGGCCATGAAGCAGAAGTCCTCTCCGCATTAAGAATTATCCTAACAATATGCCGCAATAATGAGTGGTTGAATTCTGCAGTAGTAAGTGCCCCCCCCCCCCCCCCCCCAACAAACTAAGCCATAAGACAATTTCAAGTCAACTAATGCAAACTGCAGTTGGTCATGCTTTACGTAGTAGGTAAAATTTCCTAATCATTATTATTGAGATACAGTTAAGTACAGTTAAGTTAAGTACTTAACAGATTCAACGAATTCAATTTTAGCGCAGTAATCGTTACAAGCAATTTAGTCGCAATTACGAGCGTGATAAAATACGTTAGAGTCTACTAAAAAAGCATCGCTAATCTTAAAGAACATCACTTTAGTTTTTGTACTTAAGAACATTGTATGTGCGGAGCACCAGTTCCGCAGGAGGATTAGGTCCGATTGCATATGTTGAAAAACAACATTACGATCAGGTTAATTGTACATGAACACCAGGTCATCCGCGATAGTGATCAATTGGGAATTAAATTTAACATAAAAAATAGAGTTAAAATATATGAAAAACAGCAATGAACCTAATACTGAACTTTAAAACACTTTTAGGCTGACTCACAATACCTTTAATCTTAACAACCTTTGATTTATCGGACTAGTATGAGCAAAACCAGATGAAAGTGACCCCATGAAACCCAGCACAAAAAAGCTTTATCAAAAGAACTTTGTGGTTAACCATATCGAATGCCTTCATAAAATCAATATAAATAGAAGCAACCGCATTCGTCTGATCAAGTCCTTCAAATAAAAAGTTAATGCATTCTAATAATTTGTATAAGCGAAAAATGTAAGAGAAATTCAAATGCATATTTTACACAAATAATTTTTGCATCATAAAGCGAGGAATATATAAAATATATCACCGATCCTATCTATCTTCAATTTCTTATAGAAAAAATAAATCATAAGGCGTCAACCATATTTTAAAACAAAACAAAGAATTTATTGTTTTGTTAATTTGTGGTTTCATCAATGAGAAACAGATACTACAACAATAAGCTCTCGTATCTCTTTCTATCGTAATTAAATTGTAAAATAGAACAAATCAAAACCAAAACAAAAAAATCTTTATGTATATCGACATACTTATATACGAATTGTGTTTTCTGTCGTAAGGTCATGACATTTTATATTTTGATGATCATACTGTTTGTTTCATTTGTTGCCATTTCCTAACCAATGGAGATTAAAAATGTACAATTGTGTTGAGAATGCAAGATTTTATTTTATAGATTGGAGGAAAAACCAAAATTGATGAGGAAATTTGAAAATAATTATCACATTTTATACATAACAAAAATTCATTGTATTCGTATTAAATAAAAAAGATAAATTTACCAACATTTGCTTTGCACTAAGCACGTACATTCACAAATTATTTAAATTTGTTTTCTATTCATCCTTTTCGATTTCTATGGAAATGAAGGAACAGCAATAGCGTAGGCTGGACTATATTGCAACGTAAAATTTTGTGTGGATGCATACCAATACCAATAGTCTACGATCATAAATTGTATGCGATCATTCGTGCGAGTATTTTTTTTTTTATTTGTCAAGGTTGTTAATTTTTCCAAATTTCTTCTTCCTGTGGCACTATTCCGGTTTTCCCGTGGAATTGGGAATTGGAATTTTATTATTGTGATTTTTTTAGTGTATTTTGGTATTATTTTTTCCAAAGCACACTGTGGCGATTTGTAATTTTTCAAATTTTGGGAAAAAAAATTCCATTTTAGCATTACTGCCTACTAAACAATTCCCAACAAAATGTTCAGAGAAAAATAAACAAAAAAATTGCTATGAAATGGAGTAATTTGCTCCGAAAACTTGAAAAAATTCAAATCGCCATAGTATGCTTTGGAAAAAATAATACCAAAATACACTAAAAAAATCACAATAATAAAATTCCAATTCCCAATTCCCTGGGAAAACCAGAATAGTGCCACTGATGTTTAAATTATTATTTTTTTTTGTTTCTACTTTTTGTATTTTTTTTATATTAAGAGTTTTTAAGGGTTTTCGTTATTTCATTTTTTTAATTAAAATATACATAGAATGAAAAATCTAAATTTTGAAAATGTTGTCAAGAAAGATGGATCATCGCAATAATGCAATCATGAACAAAATGTGAAAGGTAGGAACCATTACGGGGGCAATAATTAAACCACATTTAGAAATGCAAGAGAATGAATGAAAATAATTAGTAACCAAATAGTCGGAAAGCCGGTGACGGAAAATTTCGGAAATTCAAAAATTTATTTAAATTTAAAAATTTATTTCAAGCACATTATAAACATTTAAAATTAGTTTTAAAAATTTCAGCGTTCATTCTTTAAAAAAAAATATGTAAGTATATATTAAGAACTCAAATTTGGAAACTACAAATATTAGGCCGTATTCTGGGATTTACAATTTTATGTTATGGCGGGGAAATAAAATAACATATCTTAGATTTTATGATGCCGGAATACGGGGCAATATCCTTAAATTATTTACTGCCATTTAAAATATTTAATATTTTTGCGGCCTTGGTTGGGCCCGATCTATTTTGACATTTAGGTTTTTTGAAATCACCTTTTAAAACGGACTATTTAGAATTTTTTCTTGTTAAAATGACGATGTCAAAAATATTAACGATTTTGTGAGCCATTTCGTCGTACTTCTCAGTAGGTGCTTTCAATGATCCAAAATTCGTGCAATTAGCGCCGAAGATAATCTTACTTTACCGTTGAGATTTTTGGCGACAGAAAAGAGTTGTGCCAGCTTGCAATTTAGTATTAGATTTACTCAATGTTCAATTTCGTATATCGTACCTGAATCATGTAAAGCAATCTACAAAGCTTTAAACGATGTATTTTTAAAGCTATATGCAACTATTTTTAAGCTATTTAAAAGCTTACTTACGGACGCTCGATTACGGATATTCGAAGTTACAGACATAACAAATGCATGATGAAGAAATATTTTTTTTTTTTCATTTTGTTTGTGTATGACTTTCAGGGACTCCCAAAAATCGATTACACGAGTGATAAATTAAACTTCTACTGAACGTATATGAAAATGTCTGAAAAGGGAACAACGAGTTGTGATGTAAAGTGCGTGAAAAAAGCACGCAAATCGTGTGACGACTACACGAATTTTTGAGGAATAGTTAAATAATGATTTTGCAAATTCAGTATACAAAATCCAACATTGATCAAAATATTTCAAACGGGGCTCTGCTAATGTTTGACAATGCCCGTAAATACCGCAGATATTTTTGAACTCTTGGACTGAAGAGTTGTTTACGCTAGTTAAAAGAAACCACCGATGCACGACAGACGGTAAACTCAACTCAACATGATTTGCGCATTTTGACAACAAGTAAAATCTCAAAAACTTGCCCCATTTTTTTCTACAACTACTGAAGCGAATGCTATTGAATAATATGCTGGTGCAAATCTTAGTGGCAGTTCCGATGAACAGTGCAGCAGTTCAGACAATGAATTGTAAACTTCGTTAGATTTATAATTTAGATTTAATAAAAGTAAAAATAAATTATGATTTGTATTAATTAATTTGATTATTTTAAATGACAAATAGTTTATGTTTCGTTGTAATTTACTATAACTTTTGAATTTTTTACGGTTCCCTTTCTAAAAGTAAATTTAGTATAACGCAGCTGAAAAACACGTATTTTTCATTATTTGTGCTAATTTATGGTAAAATTGGTTTCGTCTTTCGGATTGTTTTCACTAGTTACAACGTTAAAAATTCTTTCAAAAAACGCGAATTATTTTAAATTCATCACAGGTTTCAAATTACCATAACTTTCCAACCTCTTCTCATAGAATATTTAACAACAGAACATGGAATCGAATATATATTAACTCGCAAAATAAAGTTAAAACCATCCAGGATGTGCTGGAAAACTTGTTTTCTATGCTGCGAGGTAAGGGTGCGGTTTTAATACCAAGTTCTAACAGTCAAGAAATTGGCGTACACTTTGCAAATATAGTTGTAACTATAATTATGTTGCAAAGTGAATATTCCAACTGTACACCAGATGATGATACCGTGCCAGAATTGGATGGGACCAACTTCCAAGAAGATTACAAAAGGAGTCTAATGTCCCTCGAACCGCATTCAGAAGTAGTGGATGAGGATGATTCATAGATCTTAAATTGTCAAATAGACAACATAAAATCAAATGATGTAGCATTTTATGCGGGATTCTGTGCATATAAAAATATTAAATGCAGTACATGCAGAATAAAACTGTTAAAAGAAAACGATGCAGTATCATCACCGTCCGAAACGTTTCTATGCCAGAAAAATTTTAACAAAACTACGAATTTTGGATCATTGAAAGCGCCTACTGAGAATTACGCTGAAATGGCTCACAAAATCGTTAATACTTTTGATATCGTCATTTTAACAAGAAAAAATTCTAAATGGTCAGTTTTAAAAGGTGATTTCAAAAAACCTAAATGTCAAAATAGATCGGGCCCAACCAAGGCCGCAAAAATATAAAAAAATTTAAATGCTAGTAAATAATTTAAGGATATTGCCCCGTATTCCGGCATCATAAAATCTATGATATGTTATTTTATTTCCCCGCCATAACATAAAATTGTAAATCCCAGAATACGGCCTAATATTTGTAGTTTCCAAATTTGAGTTCTTAATATATACTTACATATTTTTTTTTAAAGAATGAACGCTGAAATTTTTAAAACTAACTTTAAACCGAAGTGAAGTTCTTAGCAAATAACAAAAAATGTAGTAGTGTGAGTAAATAAAATGGTATGCATTTAGGCGATTTTTGAATAGTCCTACTAACGATGGAAGTGATTACATTTTTTCAACAAAAATTAAAAGTCCCAAAGTCAAATGATTATTCTCGAATGCCCGTAGTGTGCACTTGATGAAAAAATTATGAAATGGCCGGACCCTGGCGTCGGCCATATAAATAACAAGCAATTTTTGGATCAAATGTTGTACGATTTTCCGCCGACGAAATTTGTTCAACAAAAATCAAAAGTCCCAAAGTCAAATGAAATGGCCGGACCCTGGGGTCGGCCATATAAATAACAAGCAATTTTTCATCAAATGTTGTACGATTTTCCGCCGACGAAATTTGTTCAACAAAAATCAAAAGTCCCAAAGTCAAATGGTTTTTCTCGAATGTCCATAGTATGCACTTGATGAAAAACTTATGAAATGGCCGGACCCTGGGGTCGGCCATATAAATAACAAGCAATTTTTGCATCAAATGTTGTACGATTTTCCGCCGACGAAATTTGTTCAACAAAAATCAAAAGTCCCAAAGTCAAATGGTTTTTATCGAATGTCCATAGTATGCACTTGATGAAAAACTTATGAAATGGCCGGACCCTGGGGTCGGCCATATAAATAACAAGCAATTTTTGCATCAAATGTTGTACGATTTTCCGCCGACGATATTTGTTCAACAAAAATCAAAAGTCCTAAAGTCAAATGGTTTTTCTCGAATGTCCATAGTATGCACTTGATGAAAAAATTATGAAATGGCCGGACCCTGGGGTCGGCCATATAAATAACAAGCAATTTTTGCATCAAATGTTGTACGATTATCCGCCGACGAAATTTGTTGAACACCTAATTTTTGTTTAATGTCCATATTTCGCGTTAAATTCTATAGTTATTTTACCCATTCGTTGAATGATAATGAAGAATAAAAATTTTAAATTGTTAAAATTGTAACTCTTGATGTGCAACATACCTACAAACTTTACTGCTGTCGTAAGGAAAAAGTAATAAACGCCAAAAAGTCGAAAATACGTTAGGGGCATATTTTTATTCTATGGATACAAATACCTATTTTTCTGTTTTTTTAACCCTTAGCGGCCATGCTTTGCTCCCGTAACATAGCGGCCACTTCTTCTTCTTCTTCCGCTGGCGCTACATCCCATGAAGGGATTTGGCCGCCTCAACAATGCTCCTCGAAATAATTCGATCCGCCACGAGAGAATGGATGGATGGACGACGTTGAAAGGGACCTATACCCACTCGGTCACCGTGTCTGGCGTTCTCTGGTGTTCTCGGGTATGTGGTCTCCCACGAGGTCCTGCTTTCTTTTATTTCTTTTCCTTCTCTTTATTTTTTGGGACCGAGAATTCTTTTTATGAGCTTACGCTCAGTTACAGCGATTTTCTGGATGTTTTGCGCTGTCAGTGTCCACGACTCGCAATCAAAGGTGATAACTAGTTTTATCAGCGCCTTGTAGATGTCTAATTTTTGCGACAAAATTTCCAATTTGCGCGATATATAAGGAGACTTGAAAATTTTGATATTGGCGTAAAATGCTCGGTCGCCTGCTGCGATCCACGATGAAATGTCCACAGAAACGGAGTTTTGCTCAGTGATCAGTGATCCTAGGTATTTGAACTCATCCATCTTTTCATATTGAGTTTCTCCTGAAATGAAGCCTCCACGCGTCTGCCTTCTCGCGGTCACCATGTATTTGGTCTTCGCTTCATTGATCTGAAGGCCTATTTGTTGGGCTGTTAATTGAAATGGGAGGACTTCTTTAAGAGATATGATGTTGCGACCCAGAATGCAAATATCGTCAGCGTATATAGCGGCCACACTGAGGTGATTTTTCACCCAAGTCAAAAAAATCAGTCTAGAAAGATAAATTTAAAATTGTTTGTTATTTATATGGCCGACCCCAGAGTCCGGCCATTTCATAAATTTTTCATCAAGTGCATACTATGGACATTCGAGAAAAACCATTTGACTTTGGGACTTTTGATTTTTGTTGAACAAATTTCGTCGGCGGAAAATCGTACAACATTTGATCCAAAAATTGCTTGTTATTTATATGGCCGACGCCAGGGTCCGGCCATTTCATAATTTTTTCATCAAGTGCATACTATGGACATTCCAAGAAAATCTTATTTGGTTTCTTTTTTGAACAAAAATCGTCACTGAATTGTATTATAGTTATTGTGTAATGTTTTCTTTATCCACATTTAGGCGTATAATTTATATTACCACTACTTATAAATACGTATACGTATACGATAAATTTGTTATTTTTTTTTTGTTAAGTTTTTCACAGGCATAATTTTAAATGTTTAGAATGTGCTTGAAATAAATTTTTAAATTTCCGAAATTTTCCGTCACCGGCATTTCCGACTATTCGGTCGGAATGTGGTTTAATTATTGCCCCCGTAATGGTTCCTACCTTTCACATTTTGTTCATGATTGCATTATTGCGATGATCCATCTTTCTTGACAACATTTTCAAAATTTAGATTTTTCATTCTATGTATATTTTAATTAAAAAAATGAAATAACGAAAACCCTTAAAAACTCTTAATATAAAAAAAATACAAAAAGTAGAAACAAAAAAAAATAATAATTTAAACATCAGTGGCACTATTCTGGTTTTCCCAGGGAATTGGGAATTGGAATTTTATTATTGTGATTTTTTTAGTGTATTTTGGTATTATTTTTTCCAAAGCATACTATGGCGATTTGAATTTTTTCAAGTTTTCGGAGCAAATTACTCCATTTCATAGCAATTTTTTTGTTTATTTTTCCCTGAACATTTTGTTGGGAATTGTTTAGTAGGCAGTAATGCTAAAATGGAATTTTTTTTCCCAAAATTTGAAAAATTACAAATCGCCACAGTGTGCTTTGGAAAAAATAATACCAAAATACACTAAAAAAATCACAATAATAAAATTCCAATTCCCAATTCCACGGGAAAACCGGAATAGTGCCACAGGAAGAAGAAATTTGGAAAAATTAACAACTTTGCAAATAAAAAAAAAATACTCGTACGCATGATCGCATACAATTTATGATCGTAGACGATTGGGATTGGTATGCATACACACAAAATTTTACGTTGCAATATAGTCCAGCCTACGCTATTGCTGTTCCTTCATTTCCATAGAAATCGAAAAGGATGAATAGAAAACAAATTTAAATAATTTGTGAATGTACGTGCTTAGTGCAAAGCAAATGTTGGTAAATTTATCTTTTTTATTCAATATGAATACAATGAATTTTTGTTTATGTATAAAATGTGATAATTATTTTCAAATTAGCGCAACAATTTTTTCTCAACAATTTTTTCTCAATTTATTCTCAACACAATTGAACATTTTTAATCTCCATTGGTTTGGAAAAGGCAACAAATGAAACAAACAGTATGATCATCAAAATATAAAATGTCATGACCTTACGACAGAAAATACAATTCGTATATAAGTATGTCGATATATATAAAGATTTTTTTATTTTGGTTTTGATTTGTTCTATTTTACAATTTAATTACGATATAAAGAGATACGAGAGCTTATTGCTGTTGTACCTGTTTCTCATTGATGAAACCACAAATTAACAAAACAATAAATTCTTTGTTTTGTTTTGAAATATGGTTGACGCCTTATGATTTATTTTTTCCATAAGAAATTGAAGATATAGATAGGATCAGTGATATATTTTATATATTCCTCTCTTTATGATGCAAAAATTATTTGTGTAAAATATGCATTTGAATTTCTCTTACATTTTTCGCTCATACAAATTATTCCTCTTTATATCTTATTCTCTTTGCTAGAAGGGAAAACACCGGTAGGAAAACATAAATTTACTATGTGTGAAAAAACATCAGCAATATAAATGGAGATTTTCTTGACGAGGAAGTTGCTACATAGATCATTTCCAGACGCATGTGATAATTTAAGCTCCGATATTACATTTAGAATTTCAAGCGAGAAAGTTTCTAAAAACAAACACGAATTTTATTGAGAATTACTGTTTATAAGATTGGCGCAGGATTCATCATCACAGTTAATGCAACAGCCCGAGTGCAGCAATATTAGCTCAACAATAAATGAATCAACATTTTTACGTAAACTTCTAATATTTTGATGAATAATAAATAATTATGACTAATCCGTAATAACACATATTGGCGATGTTAGTTGGCAGCAAGATTGATAGTGATTCGGCTTTATAATAGAATGAAATGGCTGGGTTACAGATGGGCTAACCCAATATTTCGGCAGTAGTTTCGTCCCAAAAATTCTTTGATTAACCCTCCATTAGGCCAAGCATCAGCAGACATAATTTTGGTATACAATATGAAACAGGAATGTTGATTTTAAATGATGAGTAAGGCCCATTGTGATCCGTAGCATTTTTTGGGAGAACCCGAAAGCATGTAACATCCGTTAAATTGAGTCAATTTTCAGGTGAAGGATGATTTTGTCTTCTCTCCCAACTAACAACCCTATACTATCCTTCGATTTTGTTTTATGTAAACGGGTGTACAGTGGGCCCGGCGTATTCCGGGGTCCTTGCTATAATGCTTGTGGCTGTGCATTCTTATCAATCAAAAACAATCAAATAACACTGTGTGTATAGGTTGTATTACCGAATTACATACAACGATACATACAATTTTCATTACAAATTTTCTTCGTCATATTTAGACAGCTCAATTCCAGTGGAGTATTGATAATTATTTCTGATATACAAACAACACATCAATTTAAGTTCTCAACAAATATATGGTTAAGTTTCATTTAAAACACAAATTATATCCTCCCACAATTTTCCAAGAATGATTAGAAAACTAAAAATCTTGAATCGGGTAATCTAAAATAATAATTATTTATTTACAATATTGGAATTTCATAAAAATATTGATTTTCCTCAATTTATAAACCGCTTATTGAATTTTATTCTCCCTTCTCAAATACACACCAAATTACTTATTGGCAATAATTTATTAATTAGTAGCTAGTATTTTATAATTAAACTAAAATTATATTATCTTTTTCGTCTTCTCGATAACAAATACAGACAATATAATAAAATAATTGAATATTAATTTCAATCATTTCAATTAAATAATTTCTATTGAATTTTTTTAATTTTTGAAGATTTTTCAATTAATTTGCGTATTAAAATCCCCTACAATTTAAAATAAATTTCCATTTATTATTAATTCACTCAATTAAAAGTGATTATTTTTTGAATGAATGAAAACTTGTATTCATTAAATTTTCAGAAATGAAAATACGAATATTTTTTTTTTGTTATGAATATTGAAAATAATAAATATTTTAATTAGGTTTTTGTGAGTATTAAATGAATTTCCATAAAATTAGTTTTAAAATCAGCCTTCAGGTGCTTACATTTATGTTGAGTACTTTTCGGTTAAGTACAATAAATAAATCATGGCTGAATATAAAAAAAATATATATATTGCATAGACATATACATATTGTATATATGTTTAGTGGTTAATTAAACATAAAAATATAAAACCATGATATTTTAAATATCACGATATTATTGTTTTTAATTGAAAACTCTCAAACTAAAATTTAAGAGACACAAACACATAAATTACTTATGTATTACAGATAATTGACAATATAAAATATAGCAAAACATGAATTACAATTTAGTCGTGAAATACGAGATTTGTATTAAACAGCATTTTTTTGGTATTTATTTATGTTTTATCACATAAATTGAGTATGTTATGTATTATAACATAATTTAAGTAAAATTTAAAATTTATGATTTCGTTTTCGTGAGGATTAAACAATAGATTGTGTGAGTCTGTATTTATTGAGAACGTGCGGTGTGGTAACAAACCGTATTTCCACTAAAAGCTTGAATGTGATTTAAGCCCTACAAAAATGTTTAGTAACTTTTGTGTGTGTTAAAATTTTATTTACCTGAAAATTTTACATTTTTGTAGTTTGGTAAAATGTAACAAACAATGTGTAAAGAAAAAGTTTTTTACCGAAAAATAAAAACCACTTTGCTGACAGATTTTTCTTTTCTTAACAGCATATAGTATAAGAAAATTTACAAGCAAGAAAGTTAGTTTTTCTTATTAAATTTATAAAAGAATATTCTGTTAATGACAATATTTTATATATTAGGTATATTAAAAAATTATATTTAATGTTGTTGTGCATAACAGAGTCTGGAGTGTTAGTTAAACTAAACGAACATATCCAAGTTAATCTTTACCGCTTACAAAATTGTTTGTATATAGAGTATATTTTATGCTCGTACAAACAGAACAGGTGAATTAGAAACTGCATTCAATAGTTGGTGTAAGGGTGTTTAAAAATGTTCTTTTCTTTTTGAATAAATTTTATTTATAAAATGGAAACACCATATGTTAATTTAAATAATATAAATTCTGCGCTATGGCTGTCGTATGAAGTTCTGATGTAGTTACTGCATATACACATTTTAATTTACATTATTTCAAACTTGTCGTTGTTTTGCAAAATTATAATATTAGAAATACCGCAGCTCTGTTAATTAAACACAAAAATATATCAAAGGTGTTTCCACAAAAAAGTTTTCGGTTCTTTGCGCTCTAATACATATTATACATACATATATAAGCTAGAAACATTTACTAAGAACATGCAAGCCATGTATCTTCAAAGTTGGGCAAGTCCATTTTTGGTTGAAGCGGCAAATTTAAAGATTTAAGTTTCATCTTTTTACCTAACTTGTTTGAATTTTTGATCGAAGGTTTCTAATTTTTTTTTTTTTTTTTTGAGCAAATAAAAGAGTTGTTCGGAGTTCGGACGTACACATCTAGGTTGGTGCTGGTTTTTTGTCGAACTCAAAACAAAATCAATTTTGTGCTAGAAATTGCATGGGTACCATTCCATTTTTGGAACAAAACGAGTTCACTGACATCTTTGATTTTAAATAATAAAATATATTTCCTTTACTTTTGGTTGAAGTAAAATCTGATTAAGGCGCAACGAATTCGCCAACAGAAGGACAATCTAAATGAATTTATTGGAAGACGTTTTCTGAACAAACTCAGTTAAAGCTGTGGCAAATGAATATTTGGTAGAAACCTTGGTATTTATATGTAATTCTTACATAAATATAACGGATGTTCTGCCATATGAAAGCAAGTAATTCCGAAGGATTTTCCCAAAATTTTCTTTCGTAAGAACCATCTCCTGACAATTTCAAACACAATAGAAACAGATTGAGCCTAATTGAGCCTAATCCGTCATCAAAACATACAAAAAATTCAAAAATTCATTGAACCAAAATTCCGAAGTTCAGAAGTTTCCGAGTTTTCCACTTCGTTTTCCCAATTTTTCTCTTCTAAAAGACAATCTGGTTTGGATGCGCGCCAAATCTCGTAAAAAAAACATAATTTTTTGATTTGCCGAATTTTCCGACTTTTTCAAAGGATTTTCCAAAAATTTTCTTCTGTAAGAACCATTTCCTGGCAATTTCAAATACAATTAAAAAAGATTAAGCCTAATCGGTCATCAAAACATACAAAATATTCAAAAGTTCATTGAAAAAAAAAATTCAATTTTCTTCGGGTTTTTCCGGAAGTTTCCGAGTTTTCCACTCAGATTTTCCAATTTTTCTCTTCTACAAAACATCTGGTTTTTACCATCTGGTTGGCTACGCGCCAAATCCCGTACAAAAACATAATTTTTCGGTTTTCAGAATTTTCCGACTTTTCCGAAGGATTTTCCCAAAATTTTCTTTCGTAAGAACCATCTCCTGAAAATTTCAAACATAATAGAAAACGATTGAGCCAAATCGGTTCAGCCGTTCTCAACTGATGTGCGCACATACATTTTTTACACCATTTTTATACATTCATATATTATAGATTCAAGGAAATGTCTTATTCAACGGCGCAAAACTTCGCTAACAAAACTTGCTTGAGCCCAGAGTAATCCAGCTTTTCATATACGGATTCTAAAACTTTCCCCGCCTTCATAATTATATAATTTTTAGTGACGTTAGATATTTGCATAAATAAAGAATCCCGCTTGGCAGCCTTCAACAACTTACACATCGGGATTGTCACATAAAAGTTGTTTTAGTGAAAAATGTATTTGTCTATAGTTGTTGTTAAATTTAAAATATGTCAAAATGTTCACAATCGATTCCTCGGTTAATCCAGAAATGCCACTCATTAAATCAGCTAAAATTCTGGGATACGGAATAAAATCTTTTTGGAAGGTACATTAAATGTATCACCTAATTTAAGGGGTTAAAACTTTCAGAGCAATTCCTAACCCTTTTAAATCTACGATCGATTTTTCTTCATTAATATTTCGTGTCCCATACCTCTAGAGAAGGTACTTTCTCCTGCACTACTGAAAGGTTGTAATCAGCTGGATTATTTTAGGATTTGCTGTGATTTGAGTGATTCTTAGGTACCGTAAAATGGGGTGAATAGAAACAGCGGGGTGAATAGAAACAAAACTTTAAAAAATAATTAACTTGATAATTTTTCATAATACATAATTTAAAAAAAAACAACGTTAATTTGTTAAGTTGGTGATAAGTGCAACAATAGAAATAATATGGATTTTTGGTTGAACACCCGCAGTTTTAAAGAATATATTGTTAAATATAAATCAACATTTTTTGATTCGAAAAATACTCTAAGAAACTTTGTATGTAATTGAGCCATATTTGGAGTAATATCAGAGAAAATTCATGTAAGTTGTTCAATTATGTCTTCTTTTTACTTGTGTAGTTAAAATTGTAATTAACATTCACCGTTTTTCCTAAATTTTACCATTTTGTAGTTTAGTGTCAAAAATTAGAAAGTGTGGGGTGAATAGAAACACCAGAAATAGTGTTTTTATTCACATTACCAAGTCTTCCTTAATTCCAAATTACTAAATTTCTCTAACGTTAAATTATTATAGTATATAATTCGGTTTTTGATTGCTACAGAGTATTAAAATGCCCAGGCAATACAAGTTGAAGAGCCAAAAACATTTAAAAATCATGATCCTCAGATATTGAAACAAGCAGTTGAAGATGTTAAAAATAATGAGCTATGATTAAGGAAATCATCGAAGAAATACGGTATACACCATTCTGTGATATATCGCCATTTTAAAAAGGTGATACAATACAAAATCAGGGGGGACAAATCTGCTTAAACAAAACTGAAGAAAAAACCCTTGTGGACAGATTGATCATTTGTTCAGAGTGGGTTATCCCATTAATACAATAATATTACGAATGAATATTCAAAAATTGTTAAACTAATAAGAGAGGCAGGTCGAAAAATTTAAGGACAACTTACCCGGTAAAGAATTCATCTGCTCGTTTCTGAAACGACACAAGCAAGCATTATTTCACCGTCAGTTATGCCAAAAAACCAAAAGAAATCGGGCTGCTGTTTCACCAGAAATAATAAATGAATATAGGAATAGAAAGAAACCGAAATTCAATGACTGTTTCTATTCACCCCAATGGAAGGTGAATAGAAACAGTGACGTTTTTTTAAAAAAAATCCGCCATATTCATTTCTAATAGATCAAAGTAGTTTGCAAAGGAAAGAGTACCCCAAGACCCATATTTTAAGATATTTCATATATTAAAAACAAATATCCTCTTAGCAGTACAAGCTTCTAAACTTGAAAAGTGTTTCTATTCACCCCATTTTACGGTAACAACAATTGAATTTGCGAAACGCGATTGGCTACAAAACTTTTCAATTTGTTTAGGTTAGCGGATATCCATGCAAAAAAAATATTCGAGTTTGCTCAACCGTATAAAGGAAAGTCTTTGGGTAGAGTTTTTTAACTTCTTCTATCCACTTAAACAGGAAATGTGTACCACCCGCCACATAATCCAATAAAGGTAACGAAACTGGTATTTTCGTTGTCATTTTCGTGATATATTTAGCTGCTCCAAATGGGGAAGTTCAGCCTTTAATTATATCCACAAAATTGCTATATCATTGGGTAGCTCTTCTTTACCGATTTTGGCTGAGATGATGGATGGTGATAGTAGTCCTAGGGGATCAAAAATCTTCGACGCATTTGATATTAGAGTACGCTTTGTCCGTGTTATGTCTTCTGGCAGGTTTTCCTTGAACGATAGTTGGAATTCCTTTGAAGGTCTAAGATTTTGGTAGATGAATTCATTTATTTAATGAGAACATTGAATTGTGTTTTTGGTTTGTTTGGTCCCTCAATTCATGCACATTTGATTGCCATTTCCCCAAACTGAATCTTTTTTGTTTTATAATATACTCCAAATTTTAATTCGCGCCAGATAGTTAAAAATTACAGAAAATTTCATCAGAAATGAGTGGGTATGCTTCTCGGAAATCGAACGCTGCCCTGTAGAGATCTCGCTGTTAAGAACGCTGAGCAAGCCATTCTAAATGTTACCGTGATAAGTTTACCAGATTTCAAAAGTTTGCTTAAATTTTCTCGCCACAGGATTTATTGATATATGTGATCATCTTCAGATAATATAACTTGCCTGTACATTTTTTCTATGTCTGCCGTCAGGGAAATTCTATTGCATCAGAATTTCAACAATGTCGTCTATAGGGTTGGTTGTATGGTTGGACCGACCATAATTATGTCATATATATGGAACTCTTTGAGGAACCATCGAACACGACGCGTATAGTTTTATAGTGGTACTTCCCCCCTTGTAACGGCGTCATATGGCAAATAGTAGGTGTGCTCCACCGGGGGCTGTTGTTGAACCTCAAGGGCTCTCGCATAAATTTCCCAGGATCATATGTATATTCTCGTTAATGTTTATATATTCCGATTTCAATTAAGGTTTGCATTATAATTTATTTTCTAAACTGAAGAATCGTTTTACCGCAATGTTTAGTGATTTTCCCAGTGTTGCCATTCCTTGAGAGGTGGTAGTTTTACAATATTTCTGCCACAATTATGTCGTGCTAAACTTATGTCGTACTGAATTATGTCGTGCTAAATTTTTTCTTTGGAAAGTGGATTACCGCTGGGAAATTGCTCAATTTCCCAAAATTTTCGGACAGTCTCATCAACATTTAGACCAACTTGAAAGCAATATGGAAGTTTGTGTCGCTAAATCATCTTCTAAATTTTTTAGGCGACCTTCACGTATATAATAAATTGATGGAATGTAGGATATTATTATTGGATCAGAAAATGTCAACAGATACTAGGTTAAGGTCGTCTAGAAAATTAAAAAGATGATTTAGCTGTCAATGCCAGTCTTAGAGGACACGATTTAAGTATGAAAGACGCCTGCGCCCATAATCGAATAATATACGGCTTCGTTAGAAATGATTTGAAGAGTCTAACACCGTAATGACATCTTTTGGCAAGAGCGCAGTAAATCTCTTTATGGATATGCATGTACTGCGTCTAAAGTTGCTGACATTAGTCTCTGGTTTCTTTGAAGAAGTCGAAACGGTTTCCGTGCATAAAGTAGTAATCAATTTGGGCTCCTTTACACTTAAAATTAGAATTTCCAAGTAGTTATTTGCATGCCTTTCAAAATATCATTTGCTATTGACAAAACCGGTGCCTCATCACCGCTAGATTTTTTTGATTCAATTTACTCCGTGGCAAGTTGTTCTAATAAGTTGTCACCATTTAGGACATTGTCAGGCATCAATTCATTTAATTCTTCTGTTGATTAATCTTCAAATCACTCGCCACCCATCGCACAAAGAGCCAAAGTCAGGATAGCCGAATGTATTTGGATGGTATTTGGTGATAAAATATTTTGATTTTTAACACATACTATGGCCAAAGTGATTTCCAGCACGCATTCAGTGTTGATGATTTTAAGTTAGAAACGGCCAAATCAGCAAATTTTACACAATCCAATAAGGAAATTTTTCTCCAGGCTTTAGTTAAGGAAATTGTTTTACTATCATTATCAATGGAGTCTAAAATATATTGAAACGTGCACTTGATGTAATACGTTTTAAAAGTGGCAAGTATGCCCTGGTGAAGTGGCTGGATTAAGGATGTCGTATTACATTGCAAGAATTCCATTTTAATATTTAAATTCAATAGCAATTTAAACGGAAGTTCTTTGTCCTGCAAATATTTCCGCACTTCTGGGATAAAAAGGTTATGAAACCATTCGGTGACTAAGCCTGCCGTCATCCACGCTTTTTTATTGGCTTTCCAATGAACAGACAATTTATTAATGTTAACACCTTACATCGCACGTGGGCGAAGAGCCTGGCTGATTAGTAGTGATTTTAATATGCGGATTGCTACAAAACAGGAACGTAACATGATATTTGGATGCCTTAAGGCCTTGGTCGTTATTCTTTTCCAAACCAGACCAGTTTCATTGCGTTGAAAACCTGTCCTGCATTATATCCACCTTTTTCAATAAGTTTTGATAGCTTAGGCGAGTATTCACTGTAACGCGTGGTTTTCGGTTTCTTCAATAAAAACAAAAAAACTCCAAAATTCAGAAAAACAATTTTTTTTATTTTAATTATATAAATCATTCAATCATTTCATTCCTAAAGATGAGCATATTAAACCAAAATAGCAATAATTGCAATCGTATGCAATTACCCAACAAAAAAAATTCACGTATTATCTGATACATATTTATTTAAAATCAGTGCTTTGAAGCGCAAAACAAAACAAAATATTTGCGCCAGAGACTAAATTTGTCCGGTTCTTTTCCAACACTCTACAGCATCAGCAGAAATTTTATCTCCAGATGCTACTAATAAATGTTCGTTATAAATTTCTAGGTAGTCGTTTATCTCTACGGGATTGTTCTCACCAAACGCTAGTAGCGAATTGCGAGTAACCATTGTTTTTATTTATAATTTATCTTTATTGAATTTTAGTTTGTACATGAGTTTGGTTATTATAGTAACCAATGGTTTTATATAATATTTTTGTTTTTAATATATTTGTTATATTTTGATATGAGAGTTTTCATTGCTGGACACTGTGGTTTTTCTTAGAAAGAACCCAGGTTTACTTACAAACTACCTTAAAACTAGGTTAACAGTTATATACAATAATAATAATAATAATAATAATAATAATAACAACAATAATAATAATATTAATAACAATTTGCAATCGGCAGGATCTGAGCAGGTCCAAAACCTGAATTGAACCATGGCCATCCCATAAGTACTTTAATTTGGCAAGACAGCAATTTTAGCGTGATCTGTTGTTGTAGTTGTCGATTAACTTAGTAATATATTCCTCCAGAGTGCACAGCTTCGCTTGGTTGAGCAGGAGATAGAGTGGTGAGAATCGGTAGTCAGGAGGGCGTGGCCAGTCGTTGAAGATGTAGTGCAGAGCTTTGTTTTGTACGCGTTGCATGATAATTTTTTGCGTGTTTGAGACCGAGTTGTACCAAACCGGGGCGGCGTATGTCACGATCGGTCTGATGTAGAGCTTGTACAGTAGTATTTTGTTTTCGAGGCTGAGGCAGCTGTTTGTGTTTAAGAAGGTGTATAAAATGCTGAAGGCAGCAAATGTCTTTCTTCTGATGTTCTGAATGTGGGGGTTAAAACTAAGGTTGTTTGTGATGGCCACTCCTAGGTACTGTGTCTGTTTCACTGTTTCGGGTTGAACTCCGTTTACTGTGATTGGCAAGGCTTTTTTGTATATGTTGGTGTAATTGGGGTGCGGGTAAAAGAACATTACTTGCGACTTTGAGGCATTGATTTTGATTTTCCACTTCGAGTAGTATTCCATAAGTATGTTTAAATAATTTTGAATTTTGGTCGTGCACTGGTATTCGCTGCGGTTTGAGCTGTATATGGTAGTGTCGTCTGCATAAATCAGTAGCTTGACGTCTCTAGCTTGCGGGATAGGGATATCTGCCATGAACAACACGTAGAGCAGGGGGCCCAGGACTGAGCCCTGGGGTACCCCTGCCGTGGTGTTGAACATTTGCGAGTCTATAGTGTTTAGGCATACGTAGAATTTTCTGTTGTCTAAATATGTTTTAATGAGGGCTATTAGGTTTGGTGGAATTTTGTACCTGATCAGTTTGTATATTAACCCTTTGTGCCAGACGGTGTCGAAAGCTTTTTGCACGTCGAGAAAAATGGACGCTGTAACCTTTTTGTACCTTTTTGACTTTCTAATGTCGTTAAGCAGACTGGCTAGTGCGTCCGTGGTTGACTTTTTTGGGACAAAACCGAATTGTTCCTCTGGTATAATATCTTTGGCATAATCCCACAGCTTTGTGGCGATTATTCGTTCGGCTACTTTGCTTAGTGAGCTTAACAAACTGATTGGTCTAGTGTTTTCTAGTGTGAATGCCTTTCCGGGCTTTGGGATGGCTATTACCCTTGATACCTTCCATTGTTTCGGGAAGTAACCATGCTCTAGAGTGGCGTTTACGATTTTTACTAGTAAGTCTACTCCTGAGGGGGGAAGATTTTTAATATCTTTATTTGATATGCTGTCTACCCCTGGTGACTTTCTGTTTTTTAGATTATTTATAACCCCCAAGACTTCCTCGACGCAGGTTTGATGATTAGCGGTGTGGTTTTGTAATGTTTGTGACTGTGCTGAGGTGAAAGCTTCAACTGCTTCTTCTACTTCTGTTTCTAGAATTGACGTTATACTGGTGGTATTGCTGAAGTGTCCACCTAGTTTGTTTGCTATTTCCCTTGAGTCTATTGTTTGCTCGTCGGCATTTTCTATTTGGATTTGACGGGTTTTTGACGCTGTTTTAAATCTCCGGATTTCCTTATAGACCTAGAGAGTCTATTTATTAATGTTTTGGTGTACAGAAGCGGCATATTTCTGTGCAAATTTCGGAAAAGGTTTCGGGTTTTGATTTGTTGCTGGATTATTGTTGGCAGGGTTTTAGGCTTAATGGTCTGAAGTGGGATGGCTTCTCTGGAGACAAATTTAATGGCCTCTGTAAGCTGTGTTGTGAAGCTGTCTATTTCTTCTGGATTGTTTATTTGTTTATTGGTTAGTGGTTTAATTTTTTGATGTACCAGGTGTCTGAACATCAGCCAGTCTGCATTTGGGTAGTCTAGTCTATGTACTGGTTTTTCTACCGTGTTGAACGAGTATTCATTCGAGACGTCGAATGAAATTGGGAGATGGTCCGAGCAGAACTCGTTTAGGGTTACAATTTCGTCGCTTACGTCTACGTTTTTGGTGACCACTAGGTCTATGGTGGCATTGCCCCGTGTGTGGCCTGTTGGGGACAGTATTTGGAGGTTGTTTTTCTCCGTGTACACTAGTAGGTTTCTACCGTTTTGGTTTGAGCTGGGACAGTTCCAATTTGTGTGGCGTGCGTTGAAGTCCCCTGTTATAATGATCCTGTTTGCCATTTTGTATATGAAGTCTAGATCGGTTTTCGTTATTTTCCTGAGGTAAATGGAGAGGATGGTGAAGCTCTTGGATTCGGTAGTACCGTGAATGTCCACGGATGTCCCTGTGAAGTTTTCCCTTGTGTATGCCCTAGGTTTGGAGTGTGCGATCTTGTTTTTGATTGCAATAGCCGTGCCCCCGGACCCGGTTCTATTTGTATTTGTTCTGTATATGTTGTAGCCTGGTATAGTCAGCAAATGTTTGGTAGTTAACTTGGTCTCG
Organism: Tipula helvola; assembly: GCA_963556165.1. Classification (NCBI taxonomy): domain Eukaryota; kingdom Metazoa; phylum Arthropoda; class Insecta; order Diptera; family Tipulidae; genus Tipula; species Tipula helvola. The sequence goes on from OY744483.1 coordinate 106,989,099, forward strand.
TTTAGGCATGCAACGTCCGGTTTGGTTTTTGTGATCAGGGGAACTAGCTCCTCTCTGCGGGCACGACTGACTAAGCTATTGCAATTTAATGCGATGAATTTCATTTTAAGAATTGGAATATAAAACTTAGGTACATACTCTTTTGCACGTCTCTGTCTGGAATTGAATTTAGCTTTCTATTGAACTGAGTAATATTGTTTGTTAGGGCGATGAAATCTAACCCGAATAGATCTTTGGATTTGTCGAAAAAATTTTGTAGGTCGTTTTGCCTATCTGTTGTGGGAGTAGGTTGCCTGTCGTTTTGTATTTGTGTTTTGGCGCCTGGGCCGTGTTCGACTGAATGACTAACTGTGTCGGCATAGCTCATGCGATTGCTTCTATAGTTAGAATTAAAATAATTGGGGCTGGGACGATTATTTTTTGGCTCAATAAAAGGTGGTTTGGACTTACCCAGATAATCCTGTCTTTTGCTGCATTCGGTGTAGTTGGCTGTGTGTTCCCCTCCGCAGTTTGCGCACTTCAGTGGTACGGATTTGTTGTCATTTCTTGGACATGCGCCTGGTAGATGTCCGTCGTCTCCGCATTTGACGCACTTATATTTGCTGTAGCAGTTTGATGCCGAGTGCCCGAAGCCTTGGCAGTTGTGGAATTGGAAACCGTTCCTCTTCCTCCTTGGCTCCCATGAGACGCGGTAATGGCAGCATCCTCTTATTGATAATATATCCTCGGTCTTTGTGTTTTGATCGTAGCTGACGAAAAAACATGAGAGTTGATCTTTCTCTCCTGTTGCGTTGCTCTTGCCGTATATTGGGTAGACTCCTCTGATCTTGACCCCGTTGGATTCTAAGTCCGCCTTGATATCTTCTGTGGGTGTGTCATAGTTTACGCCCCGCATGACTATTGTTCTGCCCTTCTCGTCCTTTGGAGTATAAGTGTAAAATTGTTGCTTTTCACTTTTAAGCTGGTTCTTGATGAGGTTATATTCATCCTTGTTACTTGCTAGTATGGACACATTATTGCTTGTGACCTTCAGCATTGCTTCTGGGTGTTTTTTAATAATATTATTTTTGAGATTGGCTACTTCTTTCTTGGGAAAGTTTGTCAACACCATTGGTGGCGGCTTGGGTTTTCTGGTCGTTGCCGATTGTGGTTGCCTCGTGGCAGCATTGTGTGAACTGCTCGGATTTTCCTTTAAGCCGTCTTGTTCCAAGGCGGTTGTTAATTCCGTGCTTATGCTGCAGTAATTTTCCGTGGTGGTACGGTCCTTCATGAGATTTTCTGCATCGTCTTCCATATCGGAATCGCTAGAGTATACGTATTCCTCGGCATCCAGGAGTTTCTTCACTTTATCGCTAATTTCATTATTTGTCGATGATTCACTGGTTTTTTTTCTTTTCCTTGTAGCGTTTTCGCTGTCCACGTTGCTGTTTGACGGGCTTTCGCTGTTGTTGTTCATCTTTTTGCTTATTTCTGTCAGTTGTTTTGTAATTTCCTTGGTTGACTTTGCAATTGATTTTGCAATCATGTTGTTGATATAGCTGATGGTTTTATCGTCCAGGGGTAACCCGCCGCTCCCCGCCTTTTTGCGTGTCATTGCTGACTTGCGTGCAATCTCACGCGGCCTGAACTTTTGAGGCCCCAGTAGCCCTATCGTGTTTATTCTTCCGATTTTTTTTATTTCTATTTATTTATTTATGTTTTGTTGTTGTTTTATTTGGTTTTATTTTTATTGATAAACGCAATAATCCGCTCCGCGAGCGTTAAATATTTATTTTTCTTGTATTTAAATTTTTATTATTTTTTTTTCGGGAAAAGAAAAAACAGCCGCTCGTCGACGTTGAAGTCTAAGGTGACTATGATGAATGTAACCATTGTTTAGAAAATTTTGACATAAAATACACATAAACACAATGGATTTTACGATTTATAATATAATTACGATTACTTTGTTCAAAATAAACTAAATTGAGCCCTAAAAATTCTTTAAAATAAGAAAAATTACTAAATTCGTACAAAGATGAAATATTCGCGCATTCGCTAAAAAATAAAATTACGTTCCACTCGCGTTCTACATATTTTTATTCGTCGAGTATTGACATTCGTACGAGAATTTTTTTATAAGTCATTTCAAATACGATCAAAATGATTTTTAAAGATTAAAATAATAATATTTATATCGAATTATGTATTTTAAGCTTTGTCAAAACGAACAATATAAAAAAACAGGTTTTGGAAAAAGTTACCGTATTATTAGAAATATTTGATCATGGATGGTATTGATTTTGACATATAAATTCGCTCGAGTTTAGTGTGAATCAAATTTGCGAATTCGTGTTTGGAATTTATTCGCAACTCGCAGTTCACGTTTGGTGTGAGTAGTCTGTAAAATAGTTTCTTTCGCCCTGACTTTTTTCTCTATTTGCGCAAAAAATCGATAAGGAGGAATGTACGAAGGGCCTGGTACTGGGAAAATCAGGTCAACGGCTAAAACGTTTCTTGGCGTACATTTTAGTAACCGGTATTCGCACATTGCAACCATAATCGAGTTTTTGTTTTGTCCACCGCATCCTTCAGCTACTAAGCGAACAGTTTGTATACCACATAAATTTAAATGGCAAAAACGATAGTAGACAGCTGAAGCTATTTCATTTCAACCTTTGGCTCAACTATTCTCGGTCCAGTAATATAAAAATACGTCGCTTTGCGTTAACACTGAGGGACATACCACCATTCTGAATAAATAAAGATATAATTGCCGACTATAGTAGGCAGCTTGATCAGCTACTTTAGGTAGCGTCATGTATTTTTGGCAATCAAAATTGATTGTAATTAATCCCAAATCCTCTTCGTTCAGAAGCTCGAAAAAAGCTTTGCTCCTGAGCTTATGAATTCTTGATTTCATCATAAGTTCCTGCATAAGTTGAATATTTTTTTCAATTTTTAAATTCTTTTGAATTGGGTCGATTTTTACCTCAACCAGTCCACGACTTCTTTTATCGCAGTACTCTTTCATCCCGTTTTAAACAATCAGTGAAGAAGTTTAAAACTCCTGGTTCAAAAAACTGCTTCCATCATCCAGTCCTCTCTGGATGGGATAATAGTCCGGAACTTTCTATCAAAAGATAGTGACGGGACAGTATAGTCGGTGGTCTTGGGAAGCCCTCAGTCGTATGGTAGTGCAAGCTGCCAACTGTTTTCCCAAGATATCTAGAGGAGTCAGAAATAGCAGACTCTCCAGTGCCTAAGTGGATGTGCTCCTCAGTGCACCACTGATCCACAGAGAGATTGTTCTATGAACTTTTGTCAACAACTTTGGGTTGACAGTTCTATTCAGAGCAGGCCACCAAACTGTTACCTCAAACAGAAGAATCTACTACTGTGTATAGCCAAAGGATCATGTGGGGAGTCCCACCTTTTCCCGATGGCACTTTTCCCGCTACCGTAGCTTTCTTTACTCTTTAAATAATATTAGATTTCCAGTTTCATTTACTGTCCAAAACGAGGCCAAGAAACTTTAATTCAACTAAAACAGCCAGGTTGAACCCATTTAAAGTGCCAGGATCGACATTAGGAAGTTTACATTTCCTGAAGAAGAGAGAACTAATTCGGTTTTGTGTGGGTTCACATTCGACCCACAACCATTGGCCCATAATGAAAGAATTCCCAGAGCATTTTGAATAAGCTCACTAAGTGTGCCGGGATATTTTCCATGAACACTAATAGCGACGTCATCCGCATAGGCAACCACCTTGAAGCCACTATCCTCCAGTCTCAGCAACAGAGCATTTATGACCAAGTTCCAGAGCAGGGGGGACAGTACGCCACCCTGCGGCGTGCCTCTGCTTGCGAATCTTCTGGCGGAGGATTTCCCCAGACTGGCATTTATGATCCTGCCTCTTAGCATTTGATCTATCCAGTCCTTGAGTGATTCATCCACTCCTAGATTCGAAAGTGGCCGAGTTATAGCCCTGAAAGCACGTTGCTAAAGACTCCCTCAATGTCAAAAAGTTTACCATCGCGTAGTCTCCATATTCGGAAGATTTTTCAATAAAATATGTAAGAGAATGAATAGCAGTTTCTACAGAGCTCCCCTTGCAATAGGCATGTTGAGATTTAGACAGCTTTGCCGGCACAATCGTGCCTCTAATATGAGCTTCAATCTGTCTTTCTAGTATTTTGAAAAGGAAAGAAGACAAGCTAATCAGTCTAAGGTTTTTGGAACTGCAGTGTGAGCATTTTCCCGCCTTTGTTATGAAAACAACCTTCACTTCCGTCCATTTACTAGTAATGTGACATAGTTCTAGGCTGCCTCTAAAAATGACCTCTAACCAGGAAATGGTTAAATCCGTAGTTTTTTATATATCCGCAGGAATAATACCATCAGGTCCTAGCAACATATATGGTTTAAAGCTGCTTATCGCCCACAGAATCTTTCTTCTGCTAATAAGTTGGCCTACGAGGCTACTTGCCCTATTCCCTGCTGATATAGTAGGTGCTGATTCGGAACAACCAGGAAAGTGAACCCCAATAGTAGTTCCAGCGATTCCGCACTATTTGGGTCCATGCTCCATCCGGCCTTTGAAGAAAGCTTGGGATGGAAGGGCTAATGGATAGTACTTTACGCAGCCTGGACATCTCTGAAGACTCTTGAATTTTGCCGCAGTATAGTCTCCAAGATCTGTTCTTTGCACTTCTTAATTCATATTGAACAGTGATCAGAAAAGGAGTGGTCTTCCGACACTTTCCAATTTAATAGACTAGTCGTCAAAAAGTTTGAAACAAGTGTATTATCTAATACCTCTTGTCTATTTCCAGTTATAAAAGTCGGTTTATTGCCTGTGTTACATATATGAAGGTTAGTACTTAGAATGTAATCAAGGAGTAACTCACCTCGTTTATTTGTGTCCGTACTTCCCCAGATTGTGTGATGGGAATTTGCATCACTCTCCAGGATTACTCCAATCTGGCGCTTTTGAGCCTTCAAAATTGCCTTACTTAGAATAACTGGTGGAATGTTCACTTCATTGTAAGCTATGATAGATAGGCTGATACTATCCAGAGGTTACGTTTATTGACGTCAATGATGATCGCTGCCACATATTCATTACTGAAATTTTATAGCAGAAAACAACTTATATTATTTTTAACGAGAATGCACGACCGAACCCTACCTTCTTTTTTCGTGTGCAATAATCTATAACAGGGTGTCTTGAGTACAAGTACCTGGTCATCAGCGACCCAAGGTTCCTGGATCAAGACAATATCCGTCCCTTCCCTTCCAATTTTTAAAAGGAGAGCAGCTGATGCTGCCTTTGAGTGGTGTAGGTAGATCGTTAAGAATATCAACATTCTTAGACCTCCCTCTATACCATTGTATCATCAGAGTCCTTCCCTGATGTGAAGCCCTCTGAGGTCGAACTTAATGACTCCAAAGACATTGTCTGCAGAGGTCTGCACTGCACAGATAAGGCTACTTAATCCGGAGGGCGCCAGGTATCCGGATCCACCGTTAGCGACTGAGCTACTTTTTAAACTGGGCCCCCAGTCTGGCCGGTTATCGGCACGGTACGGATAACACCTTAACCCAGCCCAGCGCTTTGTTTAAGGTTAACTCCTTTATCGCCGTGTTTTAGCCTAGAAGCCGAAAAATCAGCAATCTAGTTACCAGCAGTCACCACGTAGAGGTAGCACGAGCACTTGCGGAAGCTGCAAGTTACGGAGCTGACAGCAAGTGTCAATTTGAATCCCCCGAGCAACTTCACGCCTGACGGTCTGTAACTTGAGGCGATTTTACCGACTCCATTATATGTACAAAATTCAAAATAAACATATATGTAATTAGCTATATAAATATAAATGAGTTTTAGATTTAGATTTGTTAACCGTACTTACAAGAAAACGCAGAACCTTTTAGTATAGCATCCGCTTTTGAACGATATTAACAACTGATTTTTTCGTATGCTTATTTTGATATAACAGAAATTTCGAGCCAAATTCTGGAATAGACGTTTTTTGATTTTCAACTACAATATTTTATATTGGAATATATTCTTTTTTGATTGGAAATTTTTATTACATAAGAGTTTTATTTTGCCTGTGAAGTTGTAGTAATGGAATACAGTTATGTATTTTGAAACAGAATTCATATTTATTGCTCAATTTCCACAGGATGTGTTCACATTGTAAATTTTTTTCTGAGAGATAGTTAGAGTTCAACAAACCGAACCTAAATCAATTACTAGCTAAAAATTTTTAAAAAGTGGAATAGACCGTTTATGATTCTGAGCTACACACTTCATCTTCTTTGATTTTTATAATATGCATCGCATGTCGTTTTAGACAATTTGTTAACCATCCCGTACTTGCCAAAAAGGGGTCCACCTCATTTTGTACACTTTCAGTTGAAGAACTTGCCTCTATTTGTTTAATTTGCCTATAAAATCGAATGGTATTCTGTTTTATAATGTTGCCGTTTACTGGTATCTGTTTCTGGTTAATATCCTCTATCCATATTACTAAAGCCTTTTCCATTTTTTAGTAGTATCCTTTGAATAAGATCTTGGCTTAGCGCATATTTTAGTTACTGATACCACTGACACGTCTAAAAATAGCTTCATTTCGCTTGATCGTTCTAACCGTAGCTTCATTTAATTCGATATTCTTACCCACATACGTAAAACCTTGTCCTTTTGCGAGCCGGTTCAAAATTTCATTTTGGTTTGTAAAGAAATAGCTTTTCTTTTATTTTTATTTTAGTAGACAAAAGTAAATTGTATTTTTTGGCCGAATACTTATATGTTAAAACATGGGTGTGAAGTTTTCCACAAACCCACAGATCCTATATATATATATATATATATATATATATATATATATATATATATATATATATATATATATATATATATATATATATATATATATATATATATATATATATTATGTATAAGTTCTACACTGCTAAAATAAATTCTAATTGGAAAAATTACGATTCATATTGAAATATTTACTACTAAAAATGAAATTTCTTTACAAAATCTTAAGATTAAATGTTATTCCCTGGAAAAATAGCACCAGTTATAGGAAATATTAGTGGAATTTAGTCAAAATAATATATGGACTATATTAATTTTAGGTAGCTACTCCATGTACCATCGGATATTGACAGTAAAAATTTCAATTGGTACTTAAAGTTTCCAGAATCATTTATTCTCTTAGGCGGAGTAGTTTGTCAGCTACTACGTGTGCTATTGGAAAGTGAATTCAAATCGCTGGCATAGAATGCCAAGGCCTATTCATCAGTTTCAGTAAAAATTTCAATTGGTACCTATATGTTGACGCAGCACAAAGCAACACCATTCAACACACATCATAACCTGAACACTAAATAAAAGTTAAAATCAATTTAATATCTTATACACATTTTTAAACACAAACTTTATTTTATATAATTTTCTATTGTTATACACTAACACTTCTATACAATAATCATAATATTTGTAACCATTTTGTTGATGTCAGGCTGTTCCGATATCTAAAATAGGAAATACATTAGTAGCACAATACCTGGATTTAATTGCAGGATTACCTAAATCAGCACCTACATTTTCAAAGTACCTATTTATTTAATTCATTTACTATTAACTGGAGATCCGAAACAGTGTGACCATTTATTTTTAATTCATAAATCGTATAGACTTGCTGGGAATTGAATTATTAGTTAATATTTTATTGACCATCTGATACATATTTTTAGGGTTAGAGAGATTAGAGTTAAATTTATCACTATAATAATTCTTTTTTGATTTGTTAATTTCTGTTTTACACTGCTTATTTAAAGACTTAAAAGTGTCTGAAAAAATCGTATTACATACTTGAAAAAAATTTCGCGAGCTTATAAAATGTGTCTCGTACTTTTATTTGTTTGAATAGTTTGTCACTAAACCATGCTTTTTTATAATGAGAATTTTTTATAGTTCTTGAAGAACTGAAAGTATTTGATTTAATTGTATCAAATGCTCCATTGAGTCAGCTTATAACAAAATAATCAATATTCTTTTTATATAAAGTTGTGACAAATGAATGATAGGGTACAATACATTTCAAATATAGGTATCGGTGATCACTTATATCTGTGGCAATATAACATAACCACTTAAGTCGAGATAAGTGTTTTTGTTGAACTCTATTCCAACCGGCAGTATTTGCCGTTATTTCTTTCATCTCAATTTTTCATCAAAATCAGACTATTTTTGACCAAATTATGAGCGAAAAACAAAACCACTTATCTCTCTTTCTGGTGCGTAGACCGAATGATAATTTAATAATTTCCCATCCTTTTTTCACAAATTAATATTAAATTTAATTTTGCTCTCCTGCAAAGTAGCTAAAAAATAGATAAGTGGTTTTGTTGAATTGCCACAGGTGAATCGCCATAATAAATGTAGAAGGCGTTAGTCATGTTTGACCAGAGTTGGTCAATTAATGTTTTTGAGCTTGGTATTATACGAGTGGCAAATAAATCATTAATTTCATTTATAACTGAATAATTATTTAAAAATATAATAGATTTATAAGTGAGAATTTGAGAATTAGTATAGGTTTAGATGAGAGTCGCGGATAATTATTTTATTTTTGTTTGAGGTAGAAATTTTATCAAGAAATGATGTAAGTATGTTAAAATCAGGGCAAGTATGCCCTGGTGTAGTGGCTAGATTAAGGAAGTCGTATTAGGTGGCAAGATAACCAGGACGTGCGTTGTCGACTATTAATAATACTTTAAAGGGAAGCTCTTTGTCCTCGAAATATTTCCGCACTTCCGGGATGAAAATATTATGGAACCATTCGGTGACTAAGCCTGCCGTCATCCACGCTTTTTTATTGGATTTTCTATTAACAGGCAATTTATTAACCTTAGACCCGTATGTAAGTTTTACAACTTAATCCCGTGCTATGTGGAACAGAATTCTTCAGTACTAATTTTCATTGTAAATTTATGAATAAAGAGATTATTATTTAGATATTTTTCGGTAACTTATTTAAAAAATTATATCATGAGCAACGGGTTAACAAGATTATTTACATATACATATATGTATACATAAATTAATAAGATCTCCTAAATTTAATGGAGAATTTGAACGACAAGTAAAACGGCCACGTTTGGAAGGTGATCCAATGGTAGATGAAGAATGGTCTGGTCTTGGCAGTTCTCTTGTGAGCGTCCCGGGTGTTGCAGGTTTTGGCGCAGATAATCTTGAGACATCAATTGCCGAAAATGTACCCAAATTCCCCTCTTCATCTAAAATAGATATTGTAACTTTTTTGATGTAACAATGTTTGCTAACCTAAATATAATGCTTCGATCCTTCTGGTTTACTGTTACTTTTCGCTTCAGGAACAGGTGACGGCTCTGTACTGACTATTGTTCTAAACACAATTAAAATCATAGTTTACAGAAGTGCTTTTGTTATTTGGCTTCTACTTTCAAGATGATTTCGTGCCAAACACACTGCTAACTCTTTGAGAAATATCATTCTTGTTTTTCTCGTATTCGATGATAGATGAGATAATTCTAATATGCAGAGAGTTGCTAGTGAAGTGTCTTGTTATTTATGGTATAATATTCCCTTTTTATTTAATATAAAACACTTCATTTATTTTATTTTAATATTTATAATTTTATAACTTTATTGATAAAAAGTAAATATTCAATTACACTGCAGCAACTAACTTATTTAGACTAAAATTATAAACTATGATACAATTTTTTGTTTTTTTTAAAGGAATTTTATTGCGCTGATTTTTCAATTATTCTGCTTGTGTTTGGGTAGGTTTTTATTGGTGGGATTGTGAATCGTACGATGATTTCAACCAAACGAAAGTTTGGGTTGGCTGAAATTATGACGCGTTCTCACAATTACATCTTCACAAAATGTATGGTATCGGCGGTAAAAATATTTTGGTTCATTTAAACAGGGCCGCTACATCACCCTCCTCGCAGTAAGTTTCCCACGCGATTAAATATTAAATCTTACGGATTTCATTTTACCTGGTTTGTTTAGATCGAGTTGTGCTAGAATTCCAAATGCTGGTTTAAGGCGATCGATTGACACAGACTACTGTTTTCCGTTATTATCAATTACGAAGAATTTTCGTAGCTTACGAAGAACTCGATAAGGCCCTTCGTAAGGTGAAGTAAGGCTTGTTCGTGTTCTGTCCACACGAACAAATACGAACTCGCAATTATCTAAATTTTTCGGGATAAAAAGTTTGGATTCTGTCGATTTGCGAGAATCGACAGAGACTAAATTTTGCATCTGTGTGCGAAGCTGTTGTAAAAAGTCATTGGTCGATGGAGAGGGTTGGGAACTTGCACCTGAAAATATATCGCCAGGTAGTCTGAGGCTTTGACCATAAACTAGGTCCGCTTGACTGCATTTGAGGTCTTCTTTGACGCATGCTCTTACGCCCAGTAAAATAATGGGTAACTCAGAGCTCCATTTTTTGGTGTTACCCCGAGCTCTAAGTGAAGTTTTTAAAGTTCTAGGGAAGCGCTCTACCATACCGTTTACTTGCGGATGATAGGCTGTAGTCCGAATCCTGTGTAAACCTAGAATTGTTGTTAGTTCCGTGAAGAGTTTAGACTCAAATTGGCTGCCTTGGTCCGTCGTTACTTATAGGGGAACGCCAAACCTTGATATATATTGCTCGATGAATGTCATAGCAATGGTTGCAGCGGTCATATCTGGAATAGGGTATGCCTCCGGCCAACGGGTGAGCCTATCAACGATCGTTAACAAATACTGGTTGCCTTCTCATGGTGGAAGCGGTCCGACTATATCCATGTGAATGTGCTGGAAGCGTGTTGCAGGAAGACTGATTTTGCCATGCTGTGATTTCGTATGTTGATGGATTTTGGATTTCTGGCATGACAAACAATTTGTTACCCAATTTTTGACGTCAAGATTCAAATTGGGCCAAAAATAACGCGTAGAAAGAAGTTTTCGTGATGCGCGGATTCCTGGATGTGAAATGCCGTGCAGTGAATCGAAAACTACCCGACGTAGTGGTTGAGAAATGTATACCCGATGATTGCCAGAGGAGATTTCGCAGTATAATTCATGACCAGTGAAATTTACAAGTTCAAGTTTGTACTTGGTGCTTGCTGGACGAGATTTATTGATCAGAGCTTCAAGTTTGTCGTCCGTATGTTGTAACTCTGATATCTTTTGTAAATCAGGGATTTTGCTTATAGAGGAAGCTTGTGGGTCACATGAACGTGACAAAGTGTCTGCGACCACATTTTGCTTACCTGAAATTTGTCGGATGTCAGTCGTGAATTGGGATATAAAATCCAAATGGCGAAACTGGGGCGGACTCTGCGTTCTGTCTTTGAGTGAATAGCGTTAATCAAGTGTTTATGGTCTGTGTAGACTGTGAATGTTTGACCTTCTACAAAATATCTGAAATGTTTAATGGCTAAGTATATAGCCAGCAGTTCTCTGTCGAAGGCGGAATACTTGATTTCAGTCGTTGTGAGTTTCTTTGAAAAGAACGCTAATGGTTCCCAACAACCTATATTGAATTGTTGTAACACTGTTGCTACGACAATGCTCGATGCGTCACATGTTATGCTGAAAAGTGTCTTTTTAATGGGATGTGCCAATAATGTTGCATCGGCAAGCGCGCTTTTGACTGTGATGAATGCTTCTTTACATTCATCTAGCCAGAAGTAATTTTGGCTGTTTTTGTTCTTTTTGACAAGGTTGCCAAGTGCGCTTGAATTGGTTGTAGAAATTCAGCTAAACGTGGAATAAAGCGATGATAATAATTCACCATTCCGACGAATTTCTGAGTAGATTTTATTGAGGTAGGTTGAGGGAACTAAGTTATGGGTACTACGCGCTCTGGCGAAAGTTTTATCCCATCTTTAGATATGTGGTTGCTGAGGAATTCTAATTGTGGAACGCCGAAAACATACTTGGATGTCTTTATTTTGACATCGTACTTGGCAAGTCGTTGTAAAACTTGCCGTAAATGAGATTTGTGTTTCTCCTCTGTGGCACTTGCAACCAAAATATCGTCAATGTAGACGAAAATAAAATCATGATCTTTTAGCACTTCATTCGTGAAGGGTTGAAATGTTTCAGCAGCATTCCGAAGGCCAAAAGGCATTCGATTGTATTCGAAAAGGCCAAACGGGGTTGTTATTGCCGTTTTAGGCACGTATTCGGCTGCTACAAGTATTGCGTAGTATGCCCTAATTAAGTCTATTTTTGGTGAAAATGGTGCATCCGTTCAGATACACTGAAAAGTTATGAATATGCGGTATCGGATAACGATCCGGTACCGTAATTGCATTTAGTCAACGGTACTCTTTACATGGACGCCAATCGGTGTTGTCTCTCTTTGGAACCATGTGGAATGGAGAAGAAACCGGAGAAGATGACGGTTTACATATGCCTAATTCGACCATATGTTGAAATTCGTTGTATGTTGCCTTAGTGGGATCCAGCCGACGTGGTTTCGCATACGTGAGTTGACCGTTCGTAATAATATGATGAACCACGTTATGCTTGACTGGGACATTGTAATTAGGTGATTCGGTAATGGCCGGAAATTCCTCTAGTATTTTTCCGTAGCCATTCTCAACCACCAAGTGTTTTGGTGTGGGAGTGTTGACGGCAACTGTCATTGCGTCGGCAGTTAAATTCGTGGCGGGGTCAATGATTCGTCTTCCTCTCAGGTCGACGAGTAGGCCGAATTTCTTAAGAAAATCAGCACCGATTATTGGTCGGTTAACTGATGCGAGCACGAATGGATGGCTAAAGGTGCGCCGTATGCTTTATGATACAATTTTTTGTTTTTTTTAAAGGAATTTTATTGCCCTGAATTTTCAATTATTCTGTTTGTGTTTGGATAGTTTTTTATTGGTGGGATTGTGGATCGTGCGATGATTTCAATCAAACGAAAGTTTGGGTTGGCTGAAATTGTCACGCGATCTCACAATTACATCTTTACAAAATTTATGGTATCGGCGGTAAAAATATTTAAATGAACAGGGCCGCTACACTAGGTCCACTACATTGAAAAACTTCGACTGCGTGTGCAGTCGAAGTATATAACGGTTTTCTTGTTGTTGGATGTAAAACTAACCAAGGAAGTTTCATCTTATAAACAGAAAGCAGAACTAAAAGCACTAGCTGCAATTTCCTTCTTGGGAAAAACGGCTGGCTCTGCATTTCAGGTTTGTTTGATCTTATTGTTCTAACAAAAGTAGTATACTTAGGCTATATAAGTTGTTGGCTTGGGGGTAACTGGTGAAAAAATTGTCCATCGTTATATTACAGCTAATAACTAAAAATGATTTCGAAAGACGTAGTACTAAGTAGTTAATACGCCATTCCTGTCGATATTGCTTTAAATGGTTGGATACCCAAGTAAATCTAACCACATAGCACAGAGGACAGTTAGCTCTAGCATCTATAACCCAAAACATTTTTATACCGAATTTGCCAGGATTTGCAAAACAGGATTTGGTACATTTCAATTATTTTGAAATATTGTCCAAACATGGCGGAATGGAGCTAATTTCACACCGTAATCTGGCTGGCTGTGTTCTAGTATCGTGAAAACGTAAAAACCTCGAGAGATCTTCAAATCTTTCCAATGGAATTACTGCTCTATAAAACGACATACATGATTTATCGAAAAGATCTTTAGCTGCTACTAAATTTGACTTCTTCTCAGCAGCATAAATAATTAACAGCTACATGCGTATATATTTCATCTGACTTTGTTCCACGCCAAGGCCGAAGTTTTTTTTGGATGTTTTGATCGGATTCGGCACGCATGACTATGCATCAATGCAGTTTATTGGGCATTCTTGAAATTGGATTTTGCATTCCCCAGGAAATATTCACAACATTCCCTAACATTCGCGAGAAACGGGAATCTTTTTAATTTCTTAAATTCTCGGAATTCCATTACAGGAATTACCGGGACGTAAGCCCTAATTTAGATGCCTTAAATCCAACAGCTGTTCTTTTAAAATTATTAAATGTAGGTCCTACTACGTATTATTTTCCAAAACATACCAGTTTCATCGGCTTAAGCAAGTAACCATCCCATACTTGCCGACAAGTGGTCCACCTCATTGTGTGCACTTTCAGTTGAAGGAGTTGACTACTTCTGTTTTGTAATTTTGCCGTCTATTGGTATCTGTTTATGTTTAATATCCTCTATCCATATTACTAAAGCATTTTCCATTTTTTCTTTAGTATTATCCCTTGAATAAGATGTCAATTTAGATTTTATTTTGGTTACTGATGCCACTGACCGGCTAATTACAGCTTCATTTCGCTTGATCGTTCTAATCGTATAGCTACATTTAATTCGATATTCTTACCTACGTAGGTAAAACCTTGTCCTTTTGCGAGCCGGTCCAACATTTCAATTTTGATTTGTAAAAAAATAGCTTTTCTTTTCTTTTTTTAGTAAACAAAAGTAAATTGTGTTTTTTGGCTGAATATATTTTAAAACTTAGAGTTTTTATTATAGTTTACAAAATACTATATTAATTTGCAACAAACGTCTTTTCAATATTATAAAGTAAACTTATGCCTTTATACATTGGATAATTTGGTATGTATTTAGTTTTCAACACTTCAATTTTTTACTTTCTATATAAAGTCAGAAGGCTTTTTCTTCTGAAGTATCTTGATACTACAATAATACTAACAGAATTACCAATTAGGAGGATATACTCATACTTTAAAAATTTTCTCAAAACACAAAAACACTTATATCAAAATTAATATATGTACGTAATATATGTTTGGAAAATTCTAATACCAATATACAGCAAATCATTGAATTTGACACAATTTGACAATTGTGAATATAACACTCGTTTAGTTGAACTTATTATATAAAAAAAAATTTATAAAGCAACGGAAATTTTTTTCTATATATCATTTTCATTTCCCTTTAGAATTCAATATAATAACTATAGAGCGCTCGATTTTTTGCAATGGAAATAGTAGAAACTCTTGTTAATACTATTATTGTTATTATTATTGACAATAATAAAAAGCAGTCATCACATTTATTTTTTTTTTTTGGTTCGTTATTCGTTGATATCAAGATTATAATGATGATCAACTTCTCCATCTTTCATAAACTAACAATAAGAAACGAAAAGCAAGAAAAATCATCACACAAATATCAAACATAAAAGAAAATAAAAAAACAACTTTTTTAATTTCCGCCGTTATTTCTTCAAAAAAAAAAAAAAAAATTTCCTATTTTTATATTTATTTTTCTAGAATTCAATTTTAAATGGAAAAAATGAAAATGAAAGAATAAATATAAATCTGAAACTTTTTTGTGAGCTTTCTATTTTTTTTCCTCTTGTGCTTATGGTGTTGTATAAAAATAACAATGGTACGAAAAATAAATCGTAATTGTAACGTTCCTAAATATTATATAGTTTTAACCTAACAGCGCTTGCAGCTACAGAAAAACCCAAAATCCTATACATAACTGAAAAATGTAATAAATACTTTTGAATAATATACATCTTATGTGATGAAGTCTACAAAAGAAAGCTTTTCTTATGTCATGTAAATACAAAATAAAACAAGTTTGATGATGTTACAAACCGAGTACAAATATAAATGTGTTATAAGTAGCTGTGAGGCTATAGATCTTCTAGAATCTAGAACATTAAAAATTGCCATTAGCATAAATTTGATTTCTTTGCCGCACACACAAATTTTAATGAGAAACAAAAATTTAACCAGTTTCTTGGTACACAAAAGCAAACCATAATTGATTTATTTTTAAAAATCTTTGAAATTAAATTGAAATATTTTCGAAATTGTTTTTTTTTTGTTTGGGAAGTAAAATAATTATTTAAAATGGAAATTCTAAGTTAATTGATTACTGAGGTTTTGCGGTTTCTTGTTTGTAGTCGTGGATGATGGTACTTGTATAAAATAAAATGATTATATTTGACAGGATATTGAAAAGTAAAATAATTAGTAAATATAAAAGAAAAAAAAAACAAATTTTCAGTACAGATGTTATATTAAATATGTATATTATTTTAGAAGCGGATATTTTTTTTTGAAATCAACTATATTAAAACTGCAATTTTTTAACAAAAATTAATTAATTAAAAAACTAATGATTTCTTTAATAACATACTAAGTTATTGAATTTCTCAGCGGGATCCTCAGCGTTGCCCTTTCACAATGCCAACTCTACAAAAATTTGTAGAACTTTACTAATGGTTTGAAACATCGCAAGAAGCCAAATATGAGCTCGAGGATTCATATTTCATTCATACTATTGGTGCATTAACAACGAATACTATTTCTTAGTCACTGAAGCTGTTCAAAATTAAATATATGAATATATTTATGGATATGTGTCTACTCCAATTTGGTATTCCAGTTTGTTATAGAGGCAAAACCTCGAATGTATTAACACGAACATATATTATAACATTCTCTGTTGCTCATGCACGTTGAATTTATACACCACAATCATGAACCATAATTTTTAATACAAGTTGATGCATTAAAGAACCTGGTTTTTAGTTCGAGAATTAAAGATTATTACCCCAACTATTAAATGGGTCGTTTTTTTATTATGAATTGGGCCCACTTGCTAAGCTTACCTTTTTCAAATGAAAAATCCTTGATACAATATTAAGACAATCAAACAGATTTTGTAACGCAAACAATTAAGAAGTTATTTCTGTTTACTCCTCGTGACATATAAAACTGTTAAAAAGCAAAGACGCCCAAGATATTTTTGACTTCAATATGTAAAGAATCTAAAATTTATCATATACCGTGACTAATGGTGGAAGAATGATATCAGTGGAACCAATTAAGCGACTAATGAGGCAGAAAGCCTTGGTCACTATTCGAATGGTCTTTTTTTTCGCCTCCAATGACTTGGAAATATACCGTTTAGCCACTGATGAACGGATAGCAAATAATGATGGAGAGAACTGATCGTTGTCTCTTTTTCTTGTTCACTTTTAATCCAGTTTCTATAAACTTTGACACAAGACTCAAAACCTACCGATGCGAAACTGTTTTAATTGGCTGCCTTTATGGTTAAGGCCAGAAAACAACTGCTTTCTTCGACCGCACATTTAAACTGTTTTTGAATTTCTTCAGATGCATTTAGTAGAATGTTTGCTTGAGTGCAGTTTGGGCGCTTTCAGATTAGCCAATTGTTCAATTAAACCAACAAGCTGAGTTCTGAATGCATAAATTCAATGACAACAATTATTCTTTATTTGTTTTTCATTAGTATATTTATATTACTACGCCTACATTCAAAGTATCATAGTATTAGTATATATATACCTTTAAACTAAAGACCGAATGAAAAAAAGTTACGGACAAAAAAATTTTTTTGTTGACGTACTTGTTGAATAAGATGCCGAAAACTGTAGGGCGACATAATCCTTTTGAAGATGTTGACGTTGTAATAAACCTCCAGACACCCATCATTTAATAAATCTGTACCAAAAAGGAAAAGTCGCCTACAAGTACGTTTTGCTCAATGTTCAGAAATGGGATATAAAGTTTTCTTCGGTTACAGGAAAAAACAGATGAGCTATTTGCTTTAGGTCGGTTTTAGCTACTTGTTTGAATATGGCATACTAAAATTATGAAAAATCTTTTAGTTTTTAGTAAAAACGGGTTTTTGTCACTTCGGCGAACTTTCCAATTTTTGTTTTCAGCGAATAAATGCAGAGCCTTCTAGAGTATGGAGCCATAATCATTATGACGTATTTTTTAGAAGCTTTTTTAGTGGTATAACTTTTCACTAATTTCCATAGGAATCCATAGTAAAAATGGTGTTTTTTAGCTTCAAGTTTTTCATTGAAAAAAGCAAAAGTGTTACAAAATTTTTATACAAAAGTGTTCTACATATCTTTAGCAACAATACACAGGAAGGGTTTATTGGTATTAAGTAAATATTAATTGCAGAAATATTGAAATAAAATTATTTCTAAAATATATTTTTCGAACTTTCATTTTGAAAAATACATCAAAGTTGGCTCTGACGAATTAAAATAATACTTGCTACATTTATGTTTAGTTTTACTAGTGTACGTTAGATGTCTCAGATTTATACAGAAAAATACGAAAAAAATTGTTTAATCACAAAATTATGACACGTTCTTAATATTTTGAGAATTTGTTTTGCTTTTCCTACAATTTTTGAACTTAAATTTCCTCAAGTGGCGATTTTTGGTACGGTTTTCCAAAATGTTTACTGCCCACTGCCATCTATGTATATTGGCTTAATGCACACGATTTGTAGTAAGCTTTTCTTTTTAATTTGACCAGAAAGCTGTTGTTATGAACTTTTTATTATATTTTGGTTTAAATAAATTAATTATTACAAGAAAATGAAAACGATTTACTTAAACGAAATTTATATATGTTGAAATTCAAACATTTATGAAAATATTTCAGAAATCATAATTAAGAATTTGCAACGTTTTCATTTACAAATTTGCCTTAGGAAAAAAAGTGATTTCCCATATGTTTTATGTGTTTTACTATGGAAATTTTGGTTTTTTCCTCGTTTCTAATTCCCTTATAAAAGCTTCGTTTTTAAGATTATGGCTTGTATAATCAAGGTTGCTTTGATAAATGTCTTATGTGACCTAAGCTATTTTTCCATTGATTTTATAGTGAAATACATGTAGTTAAAACCACTTAGTTTATTTTTTTAAAATTTAATTAATTTTTTATTGATGTTAAGAGTTTTTATTCAAAAATTATAATTTCCAATTAAAATTTTAATTAATTTTAAGCTTCCTCAAATGTTAAGTCATCGCTATCAGCTAAATCAGGATCGACATCTGGAATATTTTCATAGTTGAGATCTAAATAGAAAGGATGATAAAGCTCATTTATAAGATGTAATTGGTCATCTTTTCTTTACTTATGATGTGTGGGCCTTGGGCCATAATAGGTGAGCTGAAGATCGGATATACGTAGTAATCCGATACCTCGTCGTCGTATATTCAATGACTTAAATGGTTCGTCTTCTGTTTATGAATTTGTTTATTCAATCATCCCAAAATTGTTTGTGTACCGAAGCCATTTCACCTCGGACCACTTAAATTTATTTCCTTCCTCATCCATATTCCGGCAACATGCATTTGGTTTTGGCAATTTTCGCAAAATCAAAAAATTTGTTTTGTGTAATTTCAAAAACTTTAAACTGGCGAGTTGTACCAACAGTAAGGACAAATTAATACCATTCTCTTGGATGGTGTATTTGAACGAGAAGCTTTTTCTTTTTTCGTTCAATGGCAGAGTGATCCACATCACACTCCATGTGAGTATGACCTGCGGTAGCAAAAATTTGTGGTCGATCGTGGTAACGTTAGTCTTATTTTGCAAAAACATGATGAACATAATTGAAACAAACAAGTTTTTGTTTTGGCCGCTGCAATAATCACTGTAAAATATTATATTGTCAGTGTCCGGAGATTCCAACAAAATATGTTCAAGAAGACAAGAAGCTACTTCATTCCGTCGTGCCACATATAGCAATATGGTTGGTTTGACATACAATCATGGACAGTTAAGTTATACGTCCATAATTGACGTTTGTAAAATGATTTGTTGGAATAGAGAAGAGGTATAGGCAAGCATTTTCCCAGGTCAACCGTATAAAGTTTGGTTTTGGAATTCATTCGCGCAATGCTTTTATCATTATCTCTTGATTTGTATGCGATATCTGCGTCAGGTGCTGTGTTTGCAATGCTGATATTATATTTTTATCTTCTGCCATTTTTGCAAAAGCAATTTGCACTTTAAATGTGTCGCATTGACTGCACGTATCAGTTTTAGGTTTTATAGAAAACAGTCCTAAACCTATTATAAAAAGATCTGTTTGATTAAAATGATTACACGAAATAAATACACAAATACCATTGAAAATTTCTGAGTATTTGGTAATTGAAATAGGATGTTCATGTTCTTCGGCGTAAAGTTTATACATTTCTAGTAAATTCAAATCGCATTGGAGATACTTTTTACTTGACCGATTCCGAGTATAATAGCTCTTATATTATGTCGGAAATTTGTTGATATGAGTTATTACTTCTTCAATTTGACTATCCGAAAGCTTATTAACTGGTATTCTTTTACCACGATTCTCAACGACAGTGTTATAAAAAGAACTAATTTTCATCTTTTTCCGATTGTCTTAAAATAGCTCACGGTTTCCCCTAAAGTATGCAAGAAGCATTTTTGGTTTTGGCAAACGGTTATTCTCAAACCATTGAGTTCCGAACTATATATGTAAGAATGAGTTCTATTTCAAGGATCACTAGTACTCTTTAATAATTTAACTCGCAGATACATATAGGACCCTTGAAGTGTCAGAAGTAAGCTCCAATACTTTTTAAATATAGTTTTTGCTCATCGTACGTAATTTTTGTTCGACATTTCATTTGACATTCATCCAATGGTTTACAAAATATTTCTTTGATTTTCCCTCCTTTTTTAGATTTTGGAATTACAGTTTGCTTTAATCATTGGCTTATCAATGTTGATATTTGCAATATGGCCGTCATGCTCGGAACATAGGTTTCTTTCAATGGTAGCAGCGATTTCGAAAAGGTCAGAGAATTCATCGTCAGATGAAGTGGTATCACTGAATTTTGGAGGAATGAAATCTGGGTCTATGTCGCTGTCATCAAACGGTTCATTAATATTATTTTCATTCGAACTAGAATCGTTATGCTTTTCATTATGTTGCAACAAATCTGATATTTGGTTGCTATTGACTGGATTTATGGATTGTTTAGCCACATCAGTTTCTGACTACAAATCGCGTGATTGAGGATCAGTAAGCGAGTTCTGTGATTTTTTCGGTTCGAGTAGCGTATCTGCAACTTAAACAAAATAAAGTAATCAAGATAACTAAAATATGTAACACGAAGAAAAAACAAAACAAAATACCAGAAGAAATTGGCATCTCACTCGAAGTTACATTTTCTGCAACAAATTTTTTCACCATATTCATCATTCTAATTGATCGTAGCGACATGTTAAGATGAGTATCAATTGTTTTTAATTATTTATCTTATCACTTTTAATAATGCTAGTGAAATACTTCCCAAAATAAAATCCCAAATTTTACGAATACGTATATATTTTATGTATGTGGTGGTAATTTATACTCCTAAATGCTATTTACAGAAAAAATATTTTAAATAATCTTGTTTTAGGAGAATCACATATTCAATTTTGTGTAAAAGATCCCATTTAGGCAGCTTTTATTAGTCAAAATGACTAAAGCAAAAACCGTACATTGGGTGTACATCTTGATTTTATGTAAAATTAAATAAATAACAGGCCCGTTTCAACATATTACATACCGTCAGTTGCACAAATTTCAACGTCGAAATCCGTTCAACAAAAATTAAAAGATATAGACATTCGAATATAGTTTCTGAGATGTATGTATATTGTATACGCCTCATTGTAAAATATCATTTGGTCGATCCCTGTGGTCGGCGATAGAATAACACGCAATATGTGTATGGAATGTTGCAGCATTTTTCAATGAAAAAATAACTTCAACGAAAATCAAAAAACCGACATGTGACTATGGCTTCTAGGATATCTGTTATATTGGCTTTATACGGAAAATTATAAATGGTCGATGACTGGGGTCGGCGATATGAATAACACGCAATATGTATACGGAATGTTGCAGCATGTTTCAATGAAGAAATCTCTTCAACAAAAATCGAAAAACCAAAATGCGAATATGGTTCCCAGGATATCTGTTGTATTGGCTTTATACTGGAAATTACAAATGGTCGATCCCTGGAGTCGGCGATACGAATAACAGGCAATATGTAGCTTCTTTGGCTGATTGATATTTCGCAAAATGCAAATTGGCATGCCGTACGTGCTGTGGCATCCATGACAGGTCCAGTGAATTCGAAAATTCTAATGGATAATTAACCGCTTTATCTGCTTCCACAAAAGGATCGACCGACTTCTATGTGACTGCCTCGCTTTGAATTTTAGACTGAATAACATTGTTAAGTTCGTAGACGTCTTTGTTCTTGGTGGAAAGAATAGCTCGTTCACTGAGCCAATCGTGATTCTTATAATTGGTCTGAATAATGAGAATGCTTTTTCAACCAATTATTCTTTTGACGTCACTAAATTGCAGAAGTTATGTGGCAATGAAATTCGTCCTGGAGTTAGATCAACCGGCACCTTTCCGTTCCCAATTTCCAGCAATTGATGTGAGATTATGTCAGCTAATCGATCGTTGTGCAGCTAGACACGCATATTTGTAGCTAATTTCAGCGTCTTTACGTGTTGCCATAAAGTAGAGTATTTCAAGCAAACATTTATTTCGTCCGCTGGTATTGATCGAAGAATTAGAGGTAATGTTTGCCTAAAATCTCCTGCAAGCAATATGAATGAGTTCCCAAATGGTTTAATTTATCAACGCAAATAATTTGCATTCCTGCAACACTTTCCCATACTGAGTGCTTTGAAAATATTGCACCTGAAAGTCCATTTGAAATTCCCAGTACAAACTCAATGCGACAGATATCCTAGAAATCATATTCGCATGTCGGTTTTTTGATTTTTGTTCAAGAGATTTCTTCATTGATCATGCTGCAATATTCCGTATACATATTGTTATTCATATCGCCGACCCCAGGGATCGTCCATTTGAAATTTCCAGTATAAACTCTAATACAACAGATATCTTATAAACCATATTCGCTTTTTGGTTTTTTGATTTGTGTTGAAGATATTTCTTCATTGAATCATGCTGCAACATTCCGAATACATATTGCCGGTTATTCATATCGCCGACCCCAGCGATCCCGCGTTAAACTTTTTTTATACAAAACCTAAACAGTAGGTATTTCTGAAGCCCTTATCGTATGTGGTTCTATTGACTTTTGTTGAACACATTTTTCGTTGAAACTTGGTACATCATACATATGTACATATATTGCCTGTTATCGACCATTTGACATTTTTATTTCAAAGCCTATAGGCTTGTTGGCATTTAGCCAACCCTAATATTCATTTTTTTGTGATTGTTATTTTATAAGAAACTTTTTTGGAATTTATATGCAACTTTTGTTGCACAAAACATCGCCTGAATGAATGTAATTTGTACAAACACATACATACATATTTTTTGTTATTTGGGAAGAATTTCACTTCGGTTTTTAATATTGCTTTTTTTCTTTAAACTACAATATGAGATGAGTTTATTTTATCAACACTTCACTGAAAAAACACTTATGTGTCATTATTAGTTCCTAAGGAATGTAAAACTTAGCGGAACATCATTTATTTTTTACACTAACTGAAAAATGTAACGTTAGCACAAATTTCAGAAAAATAAAATAACAAAAGAATTGTTTATTTGACTTTAGGTTTGATACTGTTGATCCATTAAAAACTGAAAAAATCGCTTAAGTAACTTTTATCGAGTATGATTTTTAAATTGAAAAAGAGAGAAATTCTAAAAGGCTCTCTTAAATGCAAAGAAAGTGTTGGGAATGGGATATCAATTTTTAGTCACTTAGGCGATTCTTTCATTAAAATCTTTCATCACAAATTTTGCCGAATTTTTTGTATGCAGATAGGCGATTATATTTTTTTACTATAACTTTTTCAAATTTAACGGTAATTTAACGAAAAATTGATATAATAAAAAAGAAAAGTATAGAGTTAATGCCTCAATTCCATGGAAAAAATTGACTGACAGTCAAAAAAATCTAAAAGAGAAAAATAATTTGGTGCCCCATATAAGAGACAAAGCCAACGTGTTTTTTATTTTATAGCAAAATTGTTTTTCTATAAAATAAAAAACAAAACAAAGCGTTGTCTTTGTCTCTTATATGGAGTATCAGATTATTTTTCTCTTTTCGATTTTTTTGACTGTCAGTCAATTTTCCCCATGGAATTGAGGCATAATAAAGCATCAAAAAAGCAATTTTCGCCTAAAATCACTTAAGCGACTCTGTCTTTTTGGTACAGAAATAACCAGTACACCCTTGATTTACGTTATCTCTTTTAACGAATTTTCGCTATAACGTAATGGTAAAAATAAACCGTTGTCTTTATTTACCAAATGATTTTTATTTACAATTATTGCAGTTTTGATTTCGTTAAATTTCTTTGAACGATTTAATTTGCTAAACGAGAGATATTATAGGCTTCCCCCCCCCCCCCCCCCCCCGCCCCCTTCCCCTCAACACCAAACAATTTTGGTTTGGAACGTATCTTTTAGTAATTTAAAGTTTTTGAAACATAGTATTTTGGGTAGGCAGTTTCGAAATAATCGACCAAATGTCACAGTGGCTAAAGCTGCGGAGTTTGGACCAAGAGGTAAAGAGTTTGTTTCATGGTAAGAGCGAAATGCCAAAATAACTTTTCATGATCTATAACCCTTTCGTGTCCGCAAGAATAAAAAAAATTACTTTATCATTAATCCAACCCACACAAATGTGTTGGTAAATAGAAATGTTAAAAAACGTGGTTTCCATATAAAATTTCATAGTAACAATAGCCCAACTTACACAATTGTATGACGGTTTATAAGTATTAACTCTTAAACTTTATTCATGAACCGACCAACACAAATGTGTAAGTATCAACAACGTTTTTTTAAACGATTTATGCACAATTCGTGACACAAATGTGTCAGTTGGCTTTCATTTATGATAACTTTTGTTTCGCGCCAATTCGTTTAAACTACATACACAAATGTGTAAGTTGGGCTTCAATTCATCTACAAATAACTTTCGACATCTCACACTAGAGCGATCAAAATTTACCTACACATTTGTGTGGGCAGGACACGAAAGGGATAATAATGATCGGTGATGGCGATGAACACAACCGTGACCCACTGTTCGAGTGCAGATTTTATCTGCTAACCCATCATTCATATCAGTATAATCAAAATTATCGTACGTCCTTGGTTTGGATACTGCTCAAAGTTGGTCCTTCCCGTCCCGGGGTCGATTCTATTTCCGGGAAAAAATAGTTAAACCAAGGTCGTTGGATTATTTTTTTTGGTTTGCGCCTACTTTGCAATTTAAATACAATATATAAATTTAAGGAACAGTAAACAACACATAATTATTCGTTTACCCAAGCACAAGATACTTATTTATTGACGTTTATATTCACGGTTGGAGTAATTTTTGTGAGGCAATAGCTAACCTATTTATGTGCTCATATTAATAGGTATCCCATGTTAATTAAGTTATGCAACCTCAATTACCTCAATTCGATACTATACCAATGATTTTATTTAGGTGCTAATTATTTTTTAATAAAATATACACTAATTTAGTTGTAACATTTAAATGGCGGTCCATTATTTGTGGAATTTGTAATTTGATATTTACCACTGAAATTTTGTACATCCATACTTTTAAAATTCGGTTTTTAATGTTCGTACTAAGGCAAAATATATAAGAGTTTAAAATAAAATATTTTTATTCTGATTGAACGGAATTGAACTGAAAAGTTATCTTGAAATTTGAAAACTTAAAAAGTGCAAACAATTCATAATTTCAACAATTTCACAAAAAATCTGTATTGATCAAATTTATTAAAATGAGATATTAAGAATTTCATAAAACTTAAAACGTTCTTTATAGTTTCAAGTTCTAAGTATTTATAAATTTACGAATTTTGTTTATTTCGAAATCTTTAGAATCTGTAAAATCTTCTAAGCGTGTGAAGCGCTATAGAAAAAATCAAGCCCAGAAATCCCATTATAGAAAACCCAAGTTTTCTATATTATATATTTCGCAACATTGGGATTGTGCAATTTTGTGCCTGTAATTAGAAAATTTGTGCATAGCGTACTTTACGAAACAGGATGGGATTTCTCACGTGATTATCATACCGGGTTGGGTACGAAATTCTGTTTTTCATAATTCTGTTTCACATAATTCTTCAAAAAATTAATTCTGCAATTCATTTTTTTGCCGCAAAAAAATTAATTGCAGAATTAATTTTTTGAAGAATTATAAAATCTATGGTTTCGTGATGTGTATGTAGATATATGTGTGTGTGTGCGTGTGTGTGTGTGTGTGTGTGTGTGTGTTTTATGTAAGTGTGTGTGCGTGTTTTTTTTTACCGGCTTAAAACACTTTCCTTTCCCCCTTCGAAATTACAGTTAGGTATTACTTCGGGAGGGGGAGGGGGGTTAGCGAGAATAGCCCTTTAATGTATTTTATTTATTTATTCAATTTTTCATCCAATTATAATGTTATGAACCTCTGTTGGGTTTTCCTCTCGTGGTCAAGGCACCGTAGCTTAACCAAAGTTTCTGCTGCTAAGCTACAAGCAGCAGACCAGTAATCATTATTTGACGAAAAACACATGTTCTGCATTCTGACCCTTACAATTCGGATACTCGAGAATCTCATCGTACCATACTGATGTGACCGGAAACATCCGCATGTCCGGTCAGCAACTGGGTCAGTAAGATGGCAACTTCAACAGTTGTTGCTATTCAGAATGAGATTTGCTCTATTTGTTGTTTGGGACCCGTTAAGGAGTTGCTTGTGTTGCTCTTTTGCCAATAGATCATTTGCTGGCACTCCTGCTACTACATATGCCGCATCATCTGATATCGAGCGAAATACACCGATCACCCTTAGGGCACAATTTTGCACAATTATCGTAAGCCGAAAAATATATTTTATTAGGTAATCGGTATATATATGGATATAATATTTCTGGTGTGATAATCACGTGAGAAAACCCATCATGTTTCCTAAAGTACGCTATGCACGAATTTTCTAATTACAGGCACAAAATTGCACAATCACAATGCTGCGAAATATAATAGAGAAAACTTGGATTTTCAAAAATGGGATTGCTGGCGTGGTGATGTACACGGATATGGGATACAAACAAAAAGAACGTTTACGAAAAAACTAAAGCTTGTAATATGAATATTTACTTTAAAAATCATTATAAAAGTACGAGTAGATGATCCTTCTAATAGGACTATTTATTATAATTTTTTTTGAAAAAATAACGGAATTTTGGTATATAGGATAAAATTAAAATTAAATATTTGTGAAACTTTAGGAGATAAATCAATTTAGAGAAGAAATTAGGGTCTATAGGACAAGTCAGAATTGATAAAGTTATAAGTACAATTTATGATAAACTAGCTCACCCGGCGAACTTCGTACCGCCTCAAAATTAATAAATGTTGTGTTAAGACATTAGCTGAATTAAATTCAAATTTTTATTAAGATAAAATGAATATTAAAAATGAATGCAATAAATGTACAAAAATCAAAATGAAATGTATTTTAATTACTTTGAAATGAATGTAATTCACGTGGCAAAAAGGCATTTGCTTTATTGAAGTGAATCGAAATGATTCGTGTAGCATTGTTGCACTACATTCTATTAAATTATTTGCTGGATTGGTTGCACTCGGGTCGATTCCCTTCATTGAAGCACCTTGTGATACACGACATTTCTCGTTTTGTTGTCAGGTGTGAGAACAAACAAAGCGGATAGTTTGCCGACACGTGAACATGCTATGCACAATTGACAAATGGCATATCGGTTGGGATCATCGGAAATCTTGGAATGAGAACTTCCTCACCTTTGAGTATCGTCGCGTAAATCATATGTACATACATAAAAATTATATTTTAACAACAACGGAGATTTTTTAGGCTTAAAATAAAATATATTAGATGTAATATAAAATGTACAACGAAATAAATTTTCGATACAAAATAATTCAATAAATATATTCCATTTCCCTGACTCTATTTCATAGTAAATCTATTACGATCAAGTGCAAGACTGATAATATCGAAGATCGAAGAACCAATTTGTTTTGTCGAATTTTAAATTTTTAAAGGGACACGAAACATGCCGATATTTTGAGAAAAAATAATCTTACAAAAATGTAAAATTACTTATCAAATGATTATCAATTTCAATTAATATTTTCTCAAACCGCACCTCTACGCATCTAATTCCATTTACCCATATTTACAAATAAAATCCTTTACACAAATTAAAAATAAAGACAACCTAAAACAATTAATACAAAATCCTGAGGATACATAATCCCGAGGGCACAAGTTCCGGAGGGTGCACAATTCCTAGGGGACAAAATCCTGAGGGTACAAAATCTCGTAATTCCGATTAAATCCCGAGGGGTGACATGTTATAAGGGATCGCTACATTTGCCTGAAAAATTCAGAATAGTTGAAACGTAAAAATCCAGAAAAATAAAATTCCGAAAAAAAATCTAGAAATTATCGATCCAGAAAAAATATTTGGTTTAAAATAAATGAAAAAAAAAATCAATTTTATAGGTATATTCTTAGACTTTTGACATCACTTGAAGCATTTGTGGTACATCTATCAGTAGAACCGATACAATTTTTTTAATTTGCATTTGTAATACATTCGTCGATGCCTTACTAACCCACGGAATTAGGCCAACCACAAAATAACTTGAAACATTTGTGGTAGAACTATCAGTAGAAGCGATATCAGCGGTATGATTCCTTTGATCTGTCTCTGAAAGGTTGACGAAGCAATTTCCATTATTGTAAATATGAAGAACTTTACGGAAAAAGTAAAATCCGATAGATATTTTATAAATTTTATCTTTAATTGGGTCCGCACTTTGATAATTGTGTTTCTGAATTTTAGTGTTCTGGATTTTTGTTTTTCTGAATATTTTTGTTTCTGGACTTTTTTTCTGTGATTTTCAGTTTCTGTATTATTTTTTTCTAGCTAGAAGGTAGCCAACTCCTGTTATAACCATCACTATTTTCTTTGTTCCATTTTTCGTGTGTATACACCGGGATTCAAAATCCCGGTTTTCAAAATCTCGGTTTTCAAAATCCTGGTATTGAAAATTTTGGTTTTGAAATACATATTTTTTGTTAATTCAGGCCACCCCTTCTGTTGAAGGAGAATTTTAATTTAAAGTAAAATAAAAATCAAAACCGGGAATTTTTATTTTTGCTGAACCCGGATTTTGGAAAGCAGGATTATGAAAAAAGGGATTTTAAAAAGCGAGATTTTTTCTGGGGAATTTTCATAAAGCGGGAATTTGAAATGCGGGATATCCTTACGAACCCCTTTAAAACAAGGAAAAATTGCACTAATTGTGAAACATCTAGATTTTGGAATTTTCATAGGCTTTCGGGATTTTGTACCCCAAGGATTTTGTATCTTGTGGATTTGGTATCCTCAGGATTTTGTATCCTCGGGGGTTTTGTAGCTTCGTGATTTTGTATCCTCGGGCTTCTTTCTAAGGTCCATAGTAATCAAAAATTTTTATTTCCTTAATTAATACAACCACAAACTTTTTGTCACGGTTTTTTATTTATGGTGGCATTGGAAACACTGAATAAACCGATCATTCTCGTCGATATTCAGATCTAGTAGAAAGCAAAGCAAACCATACGATACACGATTGCCACCACGTCTGTTTGTAGTGCATTGGTATAAAGCGATGGGAGATCTTTTTTAATCATTTAACAAATCAAAATATTTTTAAATAATTAAATAATTTCTTGTTGATTATCTTTAGAAGCAACATTTAAACAAATTATATATATTACCAAAAACTAGAACAGGCCATATTCCCGGCCTGGCTGTAGTCCCCTCACTACTGAACAAAACCGTTGGAAACTCTCTCACTCCTTTATGTCAAAATTCAGACAAACCATATGAAATACTAGTATATGACCTCGTCCGTTTGTATCTGCATCACGCTTTTATGCAAAAAAAGCAGTGGATATTCTCTCCAGGTGTACAATCAAAAACATCCATAATTCCAAGACCAACCATATTAAGGTTGGTTTACATCATCCGCTCCTTTTAGCTCCTAGAAGCATCGTGTCAGCCATCATCAATTTTTAGATTTTTTCAACAATATTTTTCTGTGCCGGTATGTGTAGGAACCAAAAGGAACTAAGGAAAAGTTTAGTAGTTTTACGGATCCGCGGAAACCTGTAGGAAGTGAAAAGGGCTATTTGCTCGGGAAATATGGCATTTACAAAAAATATAGTTTAAATATAAGCTGTTTCTGACAAACTTATGTGTAATATGGTGTTTTTAAATTAATTTTATAGCAATAATTAACGGAAACGTGTCCATTTTTCGATCATCAAAGTTTGCTCGAACAAAATTTATTACACCATCTATTGCTGAAGTTTGAGCTTCGCAGTTACTACATTCATAGCCTTCGCAAATTTTACACAATTCAAAACATTTTAAACCTGCTTTCATGCAATTGGTTTGCGACATGGAGCAGTTTTCTGTACACCCGCATGGTAATAAATTTAAAATATCTTTTGGTGCAGCATCTAAATTGGTTTGAACTGCAGTTGCATAATATCTCCTCTTTCATCCCATCCGTATTCTTCCCCAATCCACTTTTCATTGCTAAGCCAATTTTGCACCTGATAATATGTTTTGTGTATGAGTGTTGTGCTCAGCAACAGCTCTGTTCTTCTAATGTTATAGTATTTTATAGCCATACAGACTCAAAAAAATTCTCTCTCCTGCCTCTGTTACTTCATTTAAAGAAGAATTTTCATTACAAAAAGCAGTTATAGCATATTGCTCTCGAAGTACACCTTTTATAAAGAGTTACATTGTTCTCTTTTTTCTTTATTGTACTGAGCACTCGTTGTATCGCAGCCGCTTATCGTGTGAGCTAAATGTAGCCGCTTTTTTGTATTATTGTACTGCCCTGCAAATCAATTGACGAATACAGTTCTCATTTTTTGCTACCAATTTTGGTTTGTAAAACATTTTTTTTTTTATTGTAGAAAACATTACGTCTATATTTTTAGGAGGTACTGCTATTTCAGAAGAATGAATAGATCAACATCTTGCACAACTATTGTTGTTGTGAAGTCTTTGAATTTGCTAATCGCTCATTAGGTGACAAAATCTTTTCTTGGCTTATGCTCACTGGAGTGTCGTCTTATATAGTCGTCTGATATAGCCTACAGCTCAACATTTTGATACCGACGTTGCTGCATATTAATAAGCGATTTGTACCATACCTAATTTAAATAAATTTTGCAAACATCAATAAAAGTTTTGCATTTTTCAATGGTTCATGTTACTTTATAGAACATAAAAGCCCCATCAACAACTTGCAGTATAATGCCATATTTTCCGAGAAAATACAGAAGCATTTTTTTTTTAAATAACCATTTTAAACCCTACAAACGAAACTTTAAGGTATGCACAATTTTTTTTTCTATTCAAGTAAAGTTTCCTTTCTTTTAACCGGGACACTTTCCTGTTTATTGTTTGAGAAAATTTTTTGAGGACTCAATGATTCAAAATATCCTAGTTTTGTTCTATTTAGAGAAAAAAGTCACATGCCTGTTTAAATGCCGCCATTGTTAAGTAACTTTTAAAACATTTATATGAGCTCAAATCATGTGTTAAGTTGAAAGAAATATCAATATCGAGTTGATGTAGTGCCAGAAATGAGATCAAAATATCAATCTATTTAACGAATATTTGTTAAAACAAAGGAAATTGTTCATTCTTCTCAACAAAATTATTGAAATCAAACTGCGGATTTATTAATTTATTGTTGTTCAATTTTAATTAATTTATGATTTTAAGGAAATCTAATTAAATCTAAAAATGCGCATTTTAAAATCGGTCTATTTAAATTCGCGTTTTGGACGCATTCAATATGCACTTGTAATATTAAAGTTTAAGTAATAAAAAATCATCTCACCTATATTATTTTTATGAGTCGAGATCGTTGTGGCTTATTAAAAGGCAAAATATGATCAAACGTGCATCAGTTCTGCTTCCGAATTTATCGGAGTTACAATTGCAGAGACCTGGGAGTAGACAATAAATTAAGTATCCAATCGTGTTCTTACCCATTTGTGCCCACTGTTGCGTTAGCGCAACAACAGATGAGTTTTATTTATTTCTCTTTTGTAGAAAACAAAATTGATTTTACCTTTTAAATTATTTAGGTTATGCTAAATGATATATAAAGCAACGTACAAAAAAGGTTTAGGATCATTTTACGTTTTATTTATCAAGTGGTGTGACTACAAAATAGTGTATGGTTTTTATAGTTAAAAAATTATGGACTCCGAAGCTGCAAAATATTCGTAAATGTATATTAAAAGTAGTGATTTATTAATTTGTAGTAATTTTGATGTGAAATATATCAAAGTATATAATTGTAATAAAATAATGTCAAAAAAAATTTTGTTTTACCGTTATTGATGTCGTTGTTTTTATATGTTGCGCTATCGCAACATTGGGCACATACTAACATTCTTTTTATTATATTAAAAACCCCTTGAAAACCGTTGCTCAAATTTTAGAGGCTTTTGAAAGCATATCCGATAATGTGGAGCTGCCTACAGATATTTTTCTGAAGCCAGCCGAATTTTGTGTTGAGACGGATGAAGATTCAGGCGATGAAGATGATCGCGACCTCAATCCAATAAATGTCACAAACACATTTAACGTCAAAATCGGGCATTGAGGAGGATTTGAATTATCGGCAATGATGTAAAGAATCAAAACATGGGATGAAAACCGTGTATATCCTGCAACTTTATCAAACTAGTCACATGCCATTGACTTTCTTCAATTATATTTCCATGTTTCTTTTATTGAGTTGGTAGTAAAAGAGACTAAGGCCTACGCTTCAAAAAAACGCAACAAATCAATAAATATCGAATCCGATGATGTGTATGCATTTTTTGGAGTCATGGTATTGTCAGGATATAACGAACTACCTAGAAGGCGACTGTATTGGGCGAATGACGATGATACCATAAATTTGCTAGTTTCAAAATGGATGAGGCGGAACCTTTTCAAGGATATTTTCACCAACATACATTTTTGCGATGTCGATTTTATTACGGATAAAACAGACCGATTTGTCAAAATACGTCCACTTATTTCCCATTTGAATCAGGTATTTTTGGAATATGTTCCTGTGGAAATGAATCTATCAGTGAATGAATCATATGGACCGGATGTTGGACTTAGCATAGTAAGCAATGCCTGGACTTTAGCCAAATTATATAATTTAAAAATAGACCAACTAGCGTTTAGGCGACAATTAACAACATCCCTTCTTACTCGGTATGGCAAATTAGCCTCCAAAGGGAGAACAATATAAAAAACGATTTTCTGGCTAAAGAAGCACACACGTGTGTTAAAACTGCAAAAAGGTTAAGATGTCGACATTGCAAATCTCAAACTATTTACAAATGTTCAACATGCGATTTACCATTGCACAACAATTGTTCCGCAGACTATCATCTTCAATTAGCCTAGTTTAGTAATTATTTTGTTCAATAACTACGTTGGTTGTGAATTCGTGAAATATTATATTGTTTTGTTTTAATGATGAAGTAATTTTCATTTTTCATGGATAATTAAAGAAATAAAAAACAAAAATTATAAAAAAATAAAAAATTGCTAATTGTTGTTGTATGCCCAATGTTGCGTTGACGCAACACCCCATATCTGGACCCCTAGCTAATTTCCACCCAATTTTATTTTGTTTTAGGCTTATTATGAACGTTGTCAATTGAAATAAACTAAAATTACAAAAATATTTCGAAAAAAAAACTTCTGTCACAAATGGGTTAAGCAAAAAGGCTAATTAGAAACAATAAATTTATAATGTAATATATTAAATTGGCTCTCGTTGAACTTAACTCCTTCCCTAGTAATATTCTTCTAATAACGCACATGTGCCTGTCCATTTTCCATTCTAAATAATATAAAGAATCTCAGCTTAAAATAAATCACCTTGACGATATGATAACATTACAATATAAATCTTATTTCTAATGTAACATACATATTTATTTATAAACCCGTACATATACCATTGTATACATTCAAGTAAATATATCTTGTTAAAAATTAATAGAAAACTGCGCCTGAAATTGAGTATAGAGGTTTATATCGATGTACCCACACCACCCATAAAGCCTGTTGTTTTTTTTTCTGTAGAAATTACAAAAGCGTAAACGCCACATTTATTCTTGTATTTCAAATTTTCAAATAGCTGGAAAAATCAATTTAAATGTTGTCAAACTTCATTATGATCATTATGTTTTCTTCTCTTCTACATGAACATTTTTTCGGTTTGAAGCAACAAAATACAAAACGTAAATGTATTGAAATTCTTTTGGGAGTTTGTAAGGAAATTTCGCGGCATATATTACGAAAAGGCGGAAAACAAATTACAATACAAAACATAACACAACAAAGTAATTTTATTTTATTTATTTTTATTTTTGAATATTTTCGCAAAAAATTTATCTAAAAAAAATAAAAAAGAAAATTAGGCATAAATGAAAGTGGAAAATGTTATTGTTGTATTTCATTTCCAACAACCAACAACCAACCCCACCTTCATTTGGAAAACTTTCGTTTCGATTTATTACAAACAATTATTATTAGCGAAATTTATTTATATAAATATTTATTTCAACTTTTCTCTTCTTCCGTCTTGATTATTTCATCTCATCTTATTGTTGCTATTTATAAAGTTATTTTTCAATATTATATTACAACAATTTTCTTAACAATTTTTTAGGGTAATTTCATTTTGATAACCGAACAAAATCACATATTGAATTTATTTTTGTTGTTCCAACAACTTAAATTACTTTGAGTTGAAAATATTTGTGTATTATTGGGGACGGTAATAGTAATAATAATAATAATAATAATATTAATGCAAAATAAAGTTTTTTGAAAGATCGACAAAACAGTTTTTCCGAAACAAATTTTTTGTTGCTATTTGAATGCAAATTAGGGAATAAAATATTGTTGAATGGATCGGATATGTATTACGAATATTTGCATGTATATTATATAAACTTAAATTTTAAACATAATAATTTCAAAGGAGTTGATTTAATAACATGACAAATTTATTATTAAATCCAAAACCTACTATTTCTGTAAGTGTTAGTGATAGTTCATACTATTTTGATTTAAACTACAATTTAAAATCAAAGTATGTAAAAATTATACTGTATTATGAAGCTAATACTTACAGAAATAGTAAGTTGATAAGTAGGTTTTATTTGTTGTTTGTTTGGCAATAATATGGTTTGTATAAGACATTTGTGTTGGTTTTCTCCAAACAGAAAATCATAGAAACAGTTGTTCGTTCAGCTTTTAATATGACGCTTGTTATTTGCTTCCACAAGTCAATAAATTTCTCTATTTCGGATTTTTTGCACCCACTTTTTGGTCTTTTCGAACTCATACTATTGTCAACGATCCCACCGCGAGGAGCTGATCACAACAAATTTTGGGACTAAAGGAAAGCAACCCGAATTCCAACCCCATTATCCTATTTCGAATTAATGTAATATAGGGAAAGGCGATTTATTCCGTGAGGCATTTTGAAGAGTCTCATCAAAACCCGCCGAATGCTTTTATTGTTGTGATATGCCACAAGCTTCCCGCAACCGAACCCCCAAAAGCAATAGTCATTTAACAAGTATCATGCTTGAATTAGGCATATTTGTTGTTCTAGAAATATTACCAATAGTAAGCATAGGCCTTGCTATTAAATTTATCAAACTTTTGCTACCCAATAGTGGCCTGTTTATGAAGTTGTCTATCTTCAAATTTTTAAACTTTAATTCAAACAAGTGTAGGTACATACCTGCAATTCTGTTCCCTTACTTTTGAAATTAATTTAAATTTAATTTGTCATAGTTTGCCTTGTTCAGTACCATCCAACTTTTGTCAACAATTGGAAAAATTCTTTTTACTTAAAGATTTTCTTTAAAACTTGAAATGCTTAAAATTACGAAGTCTTACAAAACTATTAAAAACTACAAAGAATGCATGCTCCAAAATGCTTTGACGGCTGTTAGGCTAAACATGCTCAAAAAGGAAGCTGCTAGAAAGAATCAGGTGCCACGGCAAACTACACTACTCCAAAAAATTAAAGGAACAATAATTTTTTTCAATTTTTTTAGTGTTTTTTGAAGAGCTGTATCTTTGTAAGATACGGTCGTTCAGAGATGAAAAGAAAAGCATTTTAAAGCTTCAAATCTCTAGTTTTGAGATTTTTGAGCGGAAAATTTTTGTGAGATACCGTTATCACGCAATCATAAGAAAGAGCGCGAGAAAAAAAAAATCGAATTTCTTTTTTTTTTGTAACGATCCATGGGCTCAGGAAATTTTTTTTAAGTTAAACCAAAGGTCGGTTAGCCTGTTAATTAAGCGTAAATTTAATTTCATTCTGGTCTCTCTATGTCAACTTTTTGCTAAGATATCTGAATTTGAATCAAAATAGATCCTTTTGCATTTGATCATCGATATCTCAGCAACCAATGATTGCACAGTAAACTTTAGGGCAGCCCTATAAACTTCAGTAAATTTCCTACAAGACCTTTTAATGATTAGTTGAGAACCAATTTTTTTTTCACCCTCAATACTGATTTGAAAAAAAGTACACAAAACGACTTTTTAGGTTGTCTTAGTAAATCTACCGTTACTTTACAAATATTGACGAAAAGACTAATGTTGCCAGGTTATATTACAGTTTAATGTACTCCTAATAGCCCTGTCTTATTTTCAAATTGATCCATCCAACCGTTTTTTCCGGACAGATTGATCAAAATTTTACAAAAC
Organism: Tipula helvola; assembly: GCA_963556165.1. Taxonomy (NCBI): domain Eukaryota; kingdom Metazoa; phylum Arthropoda; class Insecta; order Diptera; family Tipulidae; genus Tipula; species Tipula helvola. The sequence goes on from OY744483.1 coordinate 107,025,860, forward strand.
AATTAAAGGAACAAGTGATCATCAAAATAAAAAAACGACTTTTTTCACATTTTGCGTTAGTTATTTGTTAACCCTTAACGATCGTAAGATTTTTTTTGCAACACTTGCCCAAAAGAGACGACAGAAAATTAAATAAAGTTCTGCAATATCAACCAATTATTATTGAACTTGGCCATTTCTCATCCGATTTTAGTGAAATTTGGTATGCGTTATTGAAATGGAATTCTAAAATGATTCGTGGTTGAAATTCTGGAAAATGGTCTACTAGGAAGGAACTTGGCCATTTCTTATCCGATTTTGATGAAATTCAGCATGTACGATGGAAATGGGATTCTTACATGATTTTTGGATAAAGTTCTGGAATATGACCAACTAGGAAGGAACTTGGCCATTTTTTATCTAATTTTGATGCAATTCGCCATGGGATTCGCCGGTTAAGGAATAGGTAAGCGCCTTCCAACTTAACCATATAAATTTAACTAAAAATAATTTTACAGTTTTATTTCTATAGTACATGTTGAATTTGTTTAAAATCTAATAAAAAATGGCCAAGTTCCATCCTAATACGGCTTATTCCAGAATTTCATCTAAACATAATTTTAAAACCCAATTTTCATTGCACATGCTGAATTTCATCAAAATCTTATGAGAAATGGCCAAATTCCATCCTAGTTGGCCATATTCCAGAACTTTATCCAGGAATCATTTTAGAATCCCATTTCCATCGTACGTGCCGAATTTCATCAAAATCGGGTAAGATATGCCCAAGTTCCTTCCTAGTTGGCCATATTCCTGAACTTTATCCAAAAATCATTTTAGAATCCCATTTCCATTGCGCATACCAAATTTCATCAAAATTCGATCAGAAATGCCCAAGTTCCTTCCTAGTTGGTCATATTCCTGAACTTCATCCAAAAATCATTTTAGAATCCCATTTCCATCGTACATACTGAATTTCATCAAAATCGGATAAGAACAAGCTAAGTTCTTTCCTAGTTGGCCATTTTCCAGAACTTCATCCACGAATCGTTTTAGAATCCCATTTCAATAAAGCATACCAAATTTCACTAAAATCGGATGAGAAATGGCCAAGTTCCATAATAATTGGTCATTTTGCAGAACTTTATTTAATTTTCTGTCGTCTCTTATGGGCGAGTATTGCAAAAAAATCTTACGATCGTTAAGGGTTAACAAATAACTAACGCAAAATGTGAAAAAAGTCGTTTTTTTATTTTGATGATCACTTGTTCCTTTAATTGTTTTGTAAAACTTTGATCAATCTGTCCGGAAAAACGGTTGGATGAATAAATTTGAATATAAGACAGGGCTATTAGGAGTACATTAAACTGTAATATGACCTGGCAACATTAGTCTTTTCGTCAATATTTGTAAAGTAACGGTAGATTTACTAAGACAACCTAAAAAGTCGTTTTGTGTACTTTTTTCAAATCAGTATTGAGGGTGAAAAAAAAATTCGTTCTCAACTAATCATTAAAAGGTCTTGTAGGAAATTTACTGAAGTTTATAGGGCTGCCCTAAAGTTTACTGTGCAATCATTGGTTGCTGAGATATCGATGATCAAAGGCAAAAGGATCTTGTTCGATTCAAAGTCAGATATCTTAGCAAATAGTTGACATAGAGAGATCAAAATGAAATTAAATTTACGCCTAATTAACGGGCTAACCGACCTATGCATTGGTTTAATTTATAAAAAATTTCCTGAGCCCATGGATCGTTACAAAAAAAAAAAAAAATTCGAGTTTTTTTTTCTCGCGCTCTTTCTTATGATTGCGTGATAACGGTATCTCACAAAAATTTTCCGCTCAAAAATTTCAAAACTAGAGATTTGAAGCTTTAAAATGTTTTTCTTTTCATCTCTGTACGACCGTATTTTACAAAGATACAGCTCTTCAAAAAACACTAAAAAATTTGAAAAAAATTAGTGTTCCTTTAATTTTTTGGAGTAGTGTATACAACGGCGCATATCATTGGTTCGATAATATTTTTAACGAATTACACTCCAACCGCTATACGACTCCATTTGAAAAGATACAACTAGAATTTATATACAATCGGGACAAAACCAATTTTTTATTGTGTCGGGAAACCGGAAAGATCTTAGCACTGTTTTTGAAATTGATAAAGGACAGGCAAAAGAAAATTTGACCGTTATGTTTACTTTTGCTGCTTCGGGAGAAATAACTCCTCAAATGCTTGTCTATACATATAAAAGGATTCCGGTGAATGTTGATAAACTCATCACTAAAGATTAGGGGTTCACTTTATATGAAAATGGCTGGATGTTTTCATCCCGACATTTTTATCAGTTATATTAAAAATGTGCTATATCCTCATTTGCTGTCAAAGAACGTGGAGCTGATAATTTTATTTGTGGACGGGCATAAGTTGCACTTGAGCATAGGATTTTCGGAACTTTGTGCGCATTTGAACATTGTTCTAATATGCCTTTATCCAAATGCTTCAAATATTTTGCAACTGGCGGATGTAGCAGCATTTAAACCTTTGAAAGATGGTTGGAAAAAAGCAATCCTAGAATTTAGGTCAAACAATCGACCGGACGTCGACGTTACTAAAGCTCACTTAAGCCTTGTTCTCATTAGTTAAGTTACTTGATTTCAAGTACTTAAATTCAAGAAACTTGAACCTACTTGACCAATATGAACGTATTATTTTGGATGAATTCAAGTTAATGTTACTTGACTTCAAGTTTCAAATAAATTAAACGACCTTTCAACTATTATATTCAAGTCGGGTCGTCGCACAGGAACCATATTATCAAATTAAGTAGTGTGGAAAGTACTTTATCAAAATAGTCAAGGTAGAATTTTTGACATCTACAAAAATGAACTGGAGTAGTGCAGTAATGATAATTTTTTTTTAAAATTTAACAATCCTATGAAGTTTTGTCAAACATTCGACGACATTTTAAACAACTATTTGTTTAAATAAACTTGAAAATATATGAACGTAAACTTGAATTTAAGTTACTTGAATTCAAGTACTTGAAATCAAGCAACTTGGCTAATGAGAACAAGGCTTTAGCACATATTCTTCAGAAAGCAGTTACTACCTATTTGAATCCTACAACAATCAAAAACGGATTTAAGGCTTGTGGGCGTATCCAGAAGTAATGTGTTGGCCCAAAGTGATAATAACTCAAACACAATCACTTTTCAAAGTTTCAAGTATATAATCGGGGCACACAAAAGAGTTGGAGAATTTTCAAATTCATAGGCAACTTATACTGAAGATTGTGTATTTCTTCACGAAATTTATATTAAATTGACAGAAGTATCGCACATTGAAACGATCACAATAGACGATAGTCAAGATTATGAAGGTTTAAACTTTAATCCAATAAATAAAATGGCCCCATTAATGAACAACACAAATTCTATTGCAGCTGGAAATTATAGAGGATGAACCAATACCTATATTGTTGCTTAAATTGCAGGGGAGTCATCAAATCTTAATTTAACGGACTAGATAGAGATTAAGGATTATTTTGTGCAAAATAAAACTCCAGAGAAAAAAAAACGGATAGGCGTAAGCACAATTCATTTGTAAATATGTACTTCAAAACTTTGGCAGGAAAACGAATACAAAAAGCAACACAAGGAAGAAGATGAAAAGGCAAAAGAATCATGTAAAATAAATAGGCTACCAAAGAAACAAATGAAAGGAAACTTAAAAAAGAGTATGAAAAACCAAGCAAATCAGCAGTTTCGAAACTAGGCAAACTGGAAAGCAAGAAAGTGACGCAGAAAAAAACACCTAACTGCTAACACGTTAAGTGAAGTAACAGCTAATGATCAAACTTCAGAAGTGCTATCAAGAGCTACTAGATTTTCTTGTGGCATAAATAGTATGCTAACAAAATTTTTGAACAGCGAGGTGGTAGAGGGGCTTTGTTTTAAATGCGCGGGTACACTAAACAATAATGGCTTGGAGTGTAGTACCTCTAGGAGTTTTCATGTTAAGTGCATAGAGAGAATCATGCCACTTCTAGCAAAAACGTTTTCACATGCAAATCATGTACAACAATTATTTTAAATTGACTAAGACTGATCATGTAATACTGAACCAACTTAAACTTGAATTTGTCTCTATTTTTAATATTATTTACAAGAATTTAAGATTTATGTCTATGAACTAGTTATTTTAAAAATTTGTTTCTTAAACTGATTTTATATTTAAAATTGCGAACCATTGCGATCAAATTGGGTGTACTTTTTATTTTTATTATATGTAAAGTGTGAATTTATAAGAAAATCTGATTTTAGTAGCTACTTCTAATGGGTTTGATGTTTTATAATAAACCAAAGGATTTTTGTATCAATAAATGTTTTACTATTTAAAATTGATTAATCATATGTCCAATAATTTCCAAAGTTACGGTGCTCACTTTTGAGAAACAATAGGTGCTCGTTACTAGTTTTTTAGTGCCCGTTACTGCAAAATGAATCTTGCTGTGAATTATGATCAACGACAGATTTATTTGTTATTTCCAAATCCTAGATTGTGATTTGATTTAACACTTAGATGTTCTATAGTTAATCGTTTCACTGTCATAAAGGAGTCAGAATATTAGTTGCTTAGCACAGTAAGCTGGGTTCCTCCTGAAAGGTGCTTGCTACGGGGGTTTTACCCTAGGAGGGATCAATATAAAAAAGAGCTGTTTGCGGATTTTATTTTTTTTCTCGTATCGATTCGATAATTTATTTTTCGTTTTTTTTGTTACTTCCGAACAATCGCTGATTGCTATTTTCGACCTGAAATTTATTTCAGACACTACAGAGAAATACATAATTTGCCATTTTAAAAGATGAACGATACCGATTGTGACAATAACCATATGGTTAAGATTTATTGTAGATAAATTTAATTAATTTTTTTAACAGTTTCTTATTTATTAATTTTGTTTTTATTTATTAGTTATGTGTAGGTAATCAATTTTCTTGGTTATAGTCAATTACAATCAAGATTCTGTGTATTATGCTTACGTCGGATCTCAACTTAAATACGCTGTCAACATCTGGTGTCCTTTTTACGACGAACCTATCCGAAAAATCGAGAGTGTACAAAAAAAAATGTATACGTTATATAACGTGGAAAGACGGGTGGGATTACGACCATGATTTACCACACCACATTAACCTGAAGCGATTACCATCATATGCTACAGGACGTAAAACATATCAAATAACAACATTGGCAATTAGACGAGAGCTTTTAAAGTGTTCGTTTATTGGAAATATTTTACTTGATCAAATCGATGCACCATCCATACTGGAATCAATTATAATAAAGGCACCGAGTAGAAATTCATGAGTTCCTTCATCTGAATAAACACAGAACAAACTATGGTGACAATGAACCGGTAAACATGATGTCGAAGAGTTTTAATAAAATCGACCATTTGTTCGACTTTTACTTAAGTAAAGACAGCTTTAAACGTAGGTTAAAGCAACATTATGCTTCAACCTAAAAATATTTTTAAGTCAATTTTAATTCTTTTTTATTTCTAATTCTACTCTGTTCAATATTGTTATAAATTCAAATCAAATTTGTAGAATTTTCTCTATATAAATAAATAAATAAATACAAAATAGTGGTTAGCCGATTTAAATCAAACCGTGTTAAAATCTGAAAAAGGATTTTCAGAATAATAACTATCGGATATAACAGATAAATTGTCCCTCTGATCTCTTTGGTTTCTCCAATGTAATAAAAATACAGGCCAAGTACATTGGGATACAAGTTTTTCACATATTTTATTTTTGTATCATTAGCTAAATAATAGAGCCCAAATGGTAATTCAATACGTTAACGCAAAACGATTTTTTTTGGTTATGCGAGTCGTAAATATCATTTTCGTGAATAAATGTATGCAACAACACAGCAGGTAAAAGGGTTATAATTTATTTTAGTTTAATTATTATTGTAAAGTGAGATAATAAATAAAGGAAAATGTCACTGAATTATTTAATCTGGAAGCAGATATCCTCAGGTATTAAAGAGGATACAATATCGGATGATCGCTTTTTTTTCAATAGTTTACCAAACGCATATTTATTTAAAGTTATATGTTTGGAAAAACTGACGGTTAATTATAATTCCGTAATGTTCTTTTATAATTTGATATCTGTAGGTAGTATATATTTAATATATTTATTTTGAAGGTGGAGAAATACAAATCAAGGAAGCATCAGATGCATTCATGCAATTTGTTTGCCACCCTCAGACAATTCTAAATATAGAACACGATTTAGAGGAAAAACTGTCAACACAAATTTTAGAGGAAATCAACACAGAAACTGAAGTAAGTACAAATATTACTCCAAAAAAGTACAAAACAAACTGTTATAGAGTATTTAGGACCGAATTTACGATATTCGAGAGTGTTATAGAGGCATTTATTTTATAAAAACAAACTAAATAATTGTATATTTAATACCGAGAACTAACCGTTATAACGATTCCACGTGAAATTATAATAAGACTCACATTACATTGATTGTAGTATAAACGAAGTTTGTAATTTGAGTTGATTTGTTGATAATAATCATGGCGATTTTAACTTAAGCGATGTTCATTGGTCAATCGATCCTGAATCTCTTGATTTGTTTTCGTCAGACGCTCGATTTGTATTGGATTCGTTATTCAGTTTTATCCTAAAACAAATTAACCGCTACTCAAATATTAATTATTCATTTTAGATTTAGTATTTGCGAATAACACGGAACATCCATCTGTTCGTCAATCTTTAGGACCTTTTTCAAATAGTGAAAATAATATTCATAAAATTTATGTTATCAACTTTCCAGCATGGTTTCACTAGTGGTAGATCAATATCTACCAACCTTCTGCAGTTTACAACCAATAGTCTAAGGCACATGAATATTATCTTTTTTTCAATTTTTCGATGTCAAGAAAGATTTTCCGTGTCCGAATTTTGTCTTTATTATACATTTGTAATTAGTTTTAAGTTAAAATTGTATTTTCTAAAATATTTCGTAATTTTGAAACTTTTTATGTTACTATTCATTAGGTATTTTTACTCTGGAATAGTTTGTATATATAAATAAAGCAGTTATTTTCCTTTTCCAGGAAATTGTGTGCTTAATTTTATTTTTTAACAGCTAAAAACAATCTGTTTCAAACAAGACAAAATGTTAAGGAAGCATTTGTTTGGACATTTATTAAATTTTTGAAAAAATTATTTTGTTTCCATCATTAAATGTTATGTAACATGTAATAAAATTTATAAAGAAATATTTTCAAAAACTTAAAAATGCACCCAGACAAAGTTTTCTTCAACGGGTTTTATCTGGTATAGATTTTTTAGCTATTAACCATTTATAACAATAAAATTTCTTGAAAATTGGAAAGAGAAGCGATTAGTTCTTATTTGGGGTTCATCAAACATTTAATATTTTTTCATAAAATTCCTGCCAGAATCAAATATATTGTAGCATATTTATTATTTGATGCCATTTAACTAAATCGGTTCTACTATAATTTCAATTAGGACTTAGTTTAATATTTTGAGAACCAAACGGCGTTTGCTTTAATAAACGTAGCGAAACTGGTCAGGACATTTATGAATCGAACCTCGATGTTCCAAAAAATGAGCAAAATGAGTATAAAAACTTGTAGCTGTGGACCACTTAAGGAAATGAAAAATCAATAATCCCTCTACAGAAGATAAAAAATTGTGGGCTCAGTGTTTAGCTGACATTTACCCAAAATGACGAGACGTGAAAGATACTTCTGATATAAATTATGTAAATAAATCATTCGTTTCTATTTAACTTAAAAAAAAAAACAACGAGCGAGTTCACCCTCAACTCGCAAAAGATTTATGTGAAAACTTTTTTGTATAAATATCTATTGAATCATTTCAAGCAATTTCGATAAGGCTCAGAAGCCGCTCATAAAGACGGATGTTGTTCGCTCAGTATTTAAACTAAGTTACATTTTTGGTACAAATGTAAGGTTCCAATTATCACTTGGGGAATGGTAATCATAATGTTTTGTCGGTTTGGATATTGAATATCGAGTCTTGTAGCATTGTTATGATTTGTATGTCATAAAAAAATAATAAAACAAATCTATTTTTTTTTTATTTGTTTCCTATCCAAAGATAACAAGCTTGAATGAAAATTAATTTCATTCACGAAGATTTGTTTTAAATTTTATAGTAGGTATTGGTGTTTTGTTTGGAATTTGGTTTCGGATTTTTGTTTACCATTTGAATAGATGTCGTTCGTCGGAACAAGTTCAGTCCGAGTTTACATCCAGAGAGCAAAGCTTAATTTTTTTGTTTTGATTCAATAATTATTTCGAAAAATATGCACTGAATGTACCAGTACAGTTTATGAAGATAAGCTTCAATGGATGTTTTGATGGAATGGCCGGAACGATATGAATTTAGACGAGGATGGATACATCCGGCATGTTGATTGTAATGCCTATATAAACCGAAGCCATTTACAAACAAGGGATAGTTGATTTTTGTTTTTGTTGAGACATGGCCGAGTGGTTAATTTGGAGATAGAGTTTTTTTTGAAGTGGATGCCGAATAAGTTAATTTGGAAAATTAACTTGCATTTCGTGATAGGATTTATTTTTTTTTTGATGTGTTTTGGATATCCAATTATTTTTTTTTGTGTTAATCGAAATAAGAATTAATTTATAAAAAAAAAATAAATAAAAACATGATAAAGAAGTGCGTGGCATTAAAATTAGTAGTGTAATCAAAGTTTAATTATTTAGTATGAATAGTTATAGAAACTTTGAATATTTTATTTGTTTATAAAAACAAAAAAAAAAAAAACTAACTCAACTTAATTTAATAATATTTTTTTTGTGGGAAAAAAAAAGGAATAATTACCAAAGGGTAATTACACAGTGACAATTGGATAAATTAATAAGCGGTCGTGGATTTCCGATATTATTAAAATAATTAAGCCAAAATAAAACATAAGAAATCTGAGAAATAACGGCCATAAATCATCTTTCGATTATTGCGGTAAGCCCTAGTCGATTGGAAATCGAAAACCACATGGATGTTTTTTACACTGATGGATGTTTCCGGAATTTATGGTGAGTTGAAGTTTTATTGAATTAATGTATGGTGCATTCGGGTTTTGTTGAATCAGTAATTTAAAACCTTAATTTTTATTTATTGATTGACTGATTTTAAAAAAAATATATATTGACATCCTATTTAAAAACAGAATAAAATATTATATAGATTAGGATAAAATATTTGATCTCGGGAAGGATCAGTTAATTTTTTTTGTGTGAACTCACGCTGGAGTGGATTGCGGGCTGAGCTTGGTCAGGAAAGCGTGCGAGATATCTGGCGCCCAACCTAACTTATTGCATTTTGAACATGGATATCTACCAATAAATAAAATGTACAACAGATTTTCCGAGGTGTGTGTTGTTTTAGTTGGTCTATATTTATGATTACTAATTGTTTTTTTTTTGTTCTATTTCTTTATTTTTTTTTCATAGTATGGCCTTGACGGAAGTTCATCGGATGACAGAAAAACACCAATTAATTTAATTTGCTTCAAATGAGAAAAAAATTATAATTATTTAATAAGTAGTTTTAGTATGGTTTTTGTATTAGTTTATACATTAAATTATACATTTTCTTATTTAATTTTAAATATTTTTTTTGGCTTTTCATTTTAAGTTAATTACATTAATTTCTAGTTCTATTCATAATTTTTTTTTAAATTACGTTAAATTGTTTAATTATTCATTAATTTTTTTTGGTTAATAAATCAATATTTATAAAGTTTATTTCTTTAACTTTCGTCTAAATTTTTTTTTAATTTTGGCACGCTACACAAAAAGTCAGTAAGTCAGTTCTATTTTGAATTTGGAGGACGAACCTTGCTGACATTAATTGAGCATGAGCAAAGTACATTTCTGTTAAGTTAATCACCTGTACCAGCCATGTAAGCATTAAAATATACCATTACTCATACATATCAATCTTGTTCAAGATTCCATAGTAGTAAATGGTCACGACAAACTTGCTGAACAAAGCAAAATCGCATCGGTTTGGTACTGATCAGTTTAAAATAAATTAATTAAATAGTGGAACGGTTCTATTTGGGCGCAATGTTGACCGTGACAATTGCAATTAGAATGACTGTAGCACGAAAACCCCAATAACCAAACTCACCAACAGCATGAGCAATACTAATAAGAAAGCATACCGATTAAATTAAAATTATTATTTTATTATGTATCAATGTACATACATATATGTATGTGCAATTTTCACAGCTCGCTATTTCCATTTAATTTTTTTACACTACTCAAGCATAATATGTGATCCTTTTGCTCGTATGTAATTTTAATTTTCAAAAACACTTGCTGCTGCGGCCATATATAGCAGATATTTTCACAACAAATTAAATTAAAGTAGGCGGTTTTGTTTTTGATTTTTTTTTTGTATTCGGCTCACGATGTTTTTGAAATGCCGGATGGTGTAGTATATTGCATATGTATGCGTAGATTTTGCACTGATTTTACGTTTTATTTATTTTTTGTTCTTGTCGATATTCACACATACCAGCAATATTTTTTGTTCGGCACTTTTATTTCCGTAACCCGATTTCTATACAATTTTTTACTTACTCCTGCCGCTAAAGATGTTTTCACATCAAAAAAATATTTCCAATTCAGAAGTTAAATCCAGATAAAAATTACGGATTTTTTAGCACGCGGATTAAAACAGTTTAGCGAAATGCATTGAGACTGAAAAAGCTATATCAACAATCGACTGAATTTAACAGAATTCCCACGGCCCGTATTCTTAAAATTTAACGAGGAAAGTCGCCGGTGACTTTAGTTTAAAACAATTTAAATTCTCGACTGAAATGACGTATTTCACTAGAAAACTATTGGCGACTTTTCCGGGTGAATTTCAAAAATACCGGCGCAGAAAAAAATCAAATTACGAGTTGTGAATTCGATTATGATGAATTATATAATAATTCCTTGGCTGTATGGTACTCATTTTACCAAAATAAGGGTATCGTAAAAATCAATTTGTGGCTACAAATATTTATCAATTCACATATTTTTTTTTTATTGACAAAGCTTAAGGTATTTTTGAGGGATTAATACAGGATTATTTCAAAATTATTTATAGTTTATCCGTAATAAAAATTCAAAGTTGACGAAATTTTGGATAATGGTGCTTACGGAAAATTCAATTTTCTTAAGTTTTTCTCACTAAACCATGTATATCTTTTATATTGACATATGCAGAAAGATATTTTTGAGGGATTAATTCACGATTATAAAGATTAATAATAAAATAAGAAAGATATAATCAAAATACTAAGAATATCGATATATTTATCGATACGAAAAAATTCAGTATCGATAAATATATTTTTTTTTGTCAAAAAGGGGTATGATCTCGGCTAATTTTTGATTTCCTTTTACTCTACGAGATGGCTAACCCCAAATAATGGTGAATGTCCAGGATCTTATCGTTTTATAATAAATTGTATATTTTAATATATTGAGTTGCCATAGAAACAACGAAAATAAATAACCGAAATAGTATATAATTTTACTCTGGAAAAAAGGGAAATAAGACAAGTCGACATACAGTTATATTTATTTTACATCAAAATAAAACAAAAAAATAAAACGTTATTTTTCTTTATTATAGACACAGTTTAGACCCATTTTTGGACATTTAAATATCGATACCAAAACAGAAATTTTTTTTGAGTACCATACAGCCTTAAACCAAATTGATTATATGAAAGCCGTCAATTCTACGTCAAAAATTAAGTATTTCTATAAGCAAGGGGTCTCAAATTAAGAGCTCAGATTAAGTTAAAAAATACCACAAATTTTTTCCTTTGTAGTGCTAAATTGGGTTGTTTTGATAAAATTGTATAATATATGGCCTTCAGCTAACGTCCCATTTTTTAGAGACCCGCATATTATAGATAACATCTTAAAAGCTTAATTCCTATTGGTATTATGCGAAATCATATTTTATGAAAACCCAGAATGTCTATCACAAAACAACCACACCAAAAACATCTATCCGCATAAACAAACATCTAATAAATCAAATTTCATCATATTTTTGATACTCTATAACATATTTTATTGATTTGTCATCAAATCCAAGAGTGTATATGCAATCAAAAAGTAATAAAAACAATGAACCATTTGTTATTGTTCTTCTCATATAGTCTTAGATATTTATTTGATTCAATGTAACTTTTGCTTCTTGGTTATCTCTCTACTCGTGTATAAACTCGTAATATAGCTACTTTGTATTTTTTTGTTTTCTTTTTGCAAATGAAGCAATTTTCATTTTATTGTCATCTCAAATTCATCAAACGAATGTAACAGTAGCAGAGTACATACAAGTTAGCACAAGTAAAATCTGTATTTATATATTTATCAAAAGGATCTATAAAAACCTTAAATTAATTGAAAATGAAACAAAATAAAAAAAAAGGAAACCTTTTCAATGTTTTGTAAATAAAACATAATACAACAATGTTTTCTGTTGTTTGTTAAAATTGATTGGAAAATTTTAGTATATTAGATTATCCGCTATAGCATATTGCTGCTGTCTTTTATTTTATGGGGATATCAACTCATAAATTAGGTTCAATCGTCGTCGTATCTGTGTCAAATAAAGAAGATACATTTAATCTATTTGATTAAATTAAATATAGTCATTGAAGGGGATTTTATAAAACTGAGTTGTCGTATAGACTAAACGAATAATTAAAAACGATTTTCATCTAAAATTTATAGGTATAATATGGTACATAAAATATTCATTCCTATACAAAATCTGCCTATTTTATCTATTCTAAGTTGATAAATAAATCAACAAATTAAAATTAATAAATTAGTGATGTATCGTACACAATATATGAAACATATCAACATACATTCCAATATTGACGAACATATTTGATTCGTATATACGCAGCATTTTATTTTATGATTCGAAGACATGAATAAATGACATCTGTAAGTGACATGAAATTTCATATTACCTGATACGTATACTATAAAATCAGTATGATTTGAAATATTTACCAGAAATGTTCATCCACCCCCCCAAGAATACCAAAAAATATACGTGTGGATGAATACATAAAATTTAACAACCATTTTAAATGACATTCTATCAAATTCAAACGATATACCAACCACCATATAAAATTTATAAGCAGCGAAGATAACATGGTTTGTTTTAATGACGAATTTTTTTTATTACATTTCTTTTTTGTTGTGCTTTTTTTCGGTAATCATCAATTGAATTAAGCTTATTCCACAATGGATATGACCCTTTTTATTATTTTCGTATATACTCGTATCGAATTGTTGGCTCGTAAAAATCAATTGCAACTATAAATTATGATAAGTGATAGGTCCTTTTTGAGTGCGAAACACGACTATAAAAAATATTATTAAAGATTGATGTTATTATTATTTAGAGTCGTTCATTGGTCTTAAAATAATAGTATAGTAGTTTTGTATACGAGAGAGCGTATATATAAAAATTAATTGTTTAAATGTCCAAATGGGCTGGTTTATAACGAACCTGAATATGAACCCTCAAGTAACAAGATAGATACCTTTGACCGGAGTGCGCAAGGATAGCTCACTCTAAAAATAAATCATCGGACGATGCAAGCTCTAAAGTTGTACCTATTGTGGTATACTAAAAAGGCGACAAAGAGAATGATCAACCAATTTCATACATATCGCAATTAAATTATTTCTGGGGCCAATAGAGGTCGGCATTCTTCAATAATAAAGGTCCACGCTACTAAGTTTGAAATGGCTTCAGACCCAACTATGAGATAGAGTTTAACGAGAGTTAAATTACTTCGGTCTAAAAAGACCAAAGTATTGAAATCCTGTCAAAAATGACGAAAAATTTGGTTGGTCCAAAACCACTTTTCTCGACGTTTTGAATTTTTTTGAAAAAAATTTCCGTCTGGATGTCTGGACGTCTGGATGTCTGTATGTCTGGATGTCTGTACCAGTGGTATCTCAAGAACGGCTTGTCCGATTTTGAATTTTTTTTCGCCAATCTGTTTCTATGGTCAAGGCGGAGATTTGAGAAGCTTTTGGAGACTATACGTCTAGAGGGTGGAGTACCTGCCACACGAATTGACCCCAAATACCTGGTTTTATAAATATTTACGATTTTTTTTATTTAATATGCTGGTTTGAATATCGAATCGGGTATTTAATTGGGAATTGATTTAAATGTTAAGTTAGGGGTCAATTCGCGGCTTGAGTTGAAGTTGAGTTGGAGTTGAGTTGGGGTTGGATTAGGATGTAGTGAGTAGTTAACAAATTTTTTCTATGATGGAACTTGCCTATTTATCAACCGATTAAGATAAAATTCGACATGTGCGTTGGAAATGGCACTCTACAATGATTTTTCGATGAAATTCTGGAATATGGCCAAGTATGATGGAACTTGACTATTTGTCATCCGATTATAATGAAATTCGACATGTGTATCGGAAATGGGATTCTAAAATGAGTTTCGGATGAAGTTCCGGAATATGGTCAAGTAGGATGGACTTGGTTATTCCTTACCCAATTATTATGAAATTTGGCATGTGCGTTGTAAATGGGATTCTAAAATGATTTTTGGATAAAGTTCTTGAATATGGTCAGTTACACGGTTAGAAATATCAGTATAATTTTGTATACTAATTTCTGTATAAAGTTCTAGAATTCGATTTTTCGTGTTACTTTGGATGTCTATACCCATGTTACTGAAGCTTTTGACCTGTTTGGCTGTTGTTGTATAAGTAAATATATGTTGGTTAAAATAGAAATCAATACTCTCAAAACTGTCTCCCCAACTTTCCAACTTTATGACACAGGTGAATGCTATCCCCATTGAAGATACCAAAGACCGAAGTTCTGATCACCTTGTGAGGTTTCAGCCCTTTATATTTTTCAATTTGAAAGCCAAAAGGTTAAGGAAAAGTGTATCCGGCGGTGACTAATTTAAGTTCAAGGAAAAAACGCAATATTCTTTTTTATCCAGTTTGTTATTTATTTATAAAGTCGAAGGGCAATATATTTTGATTAGGCTCGAGTCTAAAATATTTATAGAATTAGTAGACTTTTCAGTTCCGAATTTAAGGAATTCCCATGCGTTTAGGCATAATATGATTATAATGGATATTATATGATGGTACAGCAAAATCATTAAAAACTAAGACATTATTATTTTATGCCCGGGTTGGGAAAAATGTTAAACGAATATTATGTAAATGTGTTACGTTATCTGCTTAACTTGAAACCAAACAAACAGCAGCTTGCACTAATAGGAAATTTATTTAAAGGCAAACGATACTGATATTTAGTGGTTGTCTCGATATATACCTTATGCTAGCTTTGACCATTTTCTTTCTGAAATAGCCTGAACAAGAATAAATCGTGTTGATGAACTTTTGAATAATACATATATAGTTACATATATAGCACATTGTCCGCGTAACACTACACCATCATGCTTTTATTTTGGTTCTCCCCCACTGACAAATGCAGTTTGTTGCCGATGGTCGGGTCGGTCTCTAATGGCAGGCTGTCAAAGAGATCGACGTGGCACATGTGCTGACCGTTTAGGGGTCAGTTGCTCGCCCTTCCATCTTTTAACGGTGTCGGTGTTAGTTGCGATTCGAAAGGGACTTCCGGTAGACTAGTGAGTGATTAAGGAGGCCTTTGCAGCAGGCTGTGGGGCAAACACAAACAACAAATATTGCGATTAGCACAAATAATCAAGAGAAGTATAGACAACGCGATAGCATACTCAGAGTTTGGGAGCCATCTCTACGATGCCCTGTCATTAGCCGTCAAACAACTGCCCACACTTTTTATAGGTAGTGAAATTTTGTAAAATCAAAAAATCACTGTCTGACGGGTCGCACAAATATTTCGATTAGCACAAATAATCAAATGAAGTATAGACAACACGAGCATACTCGTGCATATACTCAGAGTTTGGGAGCCATCTCTACGATGCCCTGTCATTGGCCGTCAAACAAATGCCTACACTTTTTTTAGGTATTGTAAAATTTTGTAAAATCGAGAAATCTCTTTCTGACGGGTCGCACAAATATTTCGATTAGCATAAATAATTAAGAGAAGTATAGAAAACACGATGGCATACTCAGAGTTCGGGAGCCCTACGATGCCCAATAATTGGCCGTCAGACAAATGCCTACACTTTTATGTGTTAATCTGTTTTGTTTATGATTGATATGTATAACGAACGGAATGGTTTGTAATTAATTATTTCGTTAATATTTTTTCTTGTGTAGTATAAACGGTTAAATATACGAGAGTGAAGTTTATAACAAAAAAAATAACATATATGTATACAAATCCAATAAGAATTTAAAAATGTTTTGTTGGTAATAGTAACTACACTGCTAAACATATTTCCTATGGCAAGTGCTACACACTGTACGAAAGGAAGGAAATGAATATGATTTTATTCTTATTGGAAACTAAAAAAATATTTGTAAATAAAAGGTTGCCATATAAATTTTTATTTCATTGGGCAATATTCGATGGCCATTAACAAGCCATTGTAGAGATGTCTAAGTGAATCGGAATATGCCAACACATTTGTCTGTATTTTATAGATACTTCGTAGTGGGCATCATGTTAGCGCGACCCTCAGTTTACCATTGTCCGATTTTACAAAAAAGTCGTGCCATAGAAATTTTTATTTCATTGGGCAATATTCGATGGCCATTAACAAGCAATCGTAGAGATGTCTAAGTGAATCGGAATATGCCAACACATTTATGTATATTTTGTAGATGCTTCGTAATGGGCATCATGTTAGCGCGACCCTCCGTTGACCATTGATCGATTTTACAATTAAGTTGCACCATAGAAATTTTTATTTCATTGGGCAAGATTTTATGGCCATTAACAGGCCAATTTATAATTCATTCCTTCTTGTTTTCAATTTGTAGTTAGTTAATTTCTTGCATACACTAATATTGACGGATTTACTAGGCGACCCGATTTTGTTGCAGTTGTGAATTTTTTTAGATCGTCATGGCATTCCCATTGGCCATTGGGCCTTTTTATATATGATGTATAGTGTCCAACCCCACCATGAAATGAAGAATTACCCTAAATTCATCCTTTTTTTTTACTTTTTTTTAATTTCCATTTTAATGTGTTGGCATATCCCGATTTACTTAGACATCTCTACGATTGCTTGTTAATGGCCATCAAATATTGCCCAATGAAATAAAAATTATATATATTGACTGCTGTTACGTTTCGTTCTTATAAGAATTAAATTTTACAGTGTATTTACTAATACATTTATATTTTTGTTGTTTGTTATATACTTCATTCTCGTTTAAATATTTAATTTTGCATTTATTTTCAGCATAGTTATTCGTTGAATAATCCAATTTAATATTAACTGTTATCAGGTTTTTTTTTATCACCAATACATAAGCAATTTTTTTTGTTATTTTTTTTTTTGTCATGACTTCACACCAATTTCCTATAATATGTTTTTGTATTATAGTAAGTGGATAAATTCTAGCATATTAAGGACCACCATATTACACTAATCCATGTGACAACTTCGACTCCACAAGGGAAAAATAAATAGTTCTTACAATGGCTACCGGACACGCTTGTCTTAATATAATAAATTCTCCTAATCAATGATGCCAGATAAATATGACGAGAATCAATGTGGGTTTTCCAATACACTCCAATTTTTTTTTATTACCAAAGGAAGTGCCTTGTGAATAAATATTTTTTTATTAACAGGATGGCGGGCCTTGTGAATACATATTTTTTTATTACCAAGGCGATGGACTTGTGACTATTGTAAATAATTTTTTATTACCAAGGGAGGATCCTTGTGAATAAATATTTTTTTTACCAAAAGCGGGACCTTGTGAAAATAATTTTTTATTACCAAGACCTTGACACTAAATAGTTTTTTATTACCAACGAGAGGTCTTGTGAATAAATATTTTTTTTTATTACCAAGGGAGGGGCCTTGTATTAATATTTTTTATTACAAGGGAGGGGTGGCCTTGTGAATACATATTTTTTTATTACCAAGGCGGTGGCCTTGACGCTAAATTATTTTTTACTACCAAGGAGAGGTCTTGTGAATAAATATTTTTTTCAAGAGGGGGGGGGGGGCTTGTGAATACATATTTTTTTTATTAGCAAGGGACTCTTTTGACTAAATCATTTTTTTTTACCAAAGGGGAGCCTTGTGAATAAATATTTTTTTATTACCAAGGCCTTTACACTAGATAATTTCTTATTACCAAGGGAAGGTCCTGGTGAATAATTTTTTTTTATTATCAAGGTACCCAAATCACAACAAATGATTCGTGCTCTTGATTAATCACAATTTTCCCCCTACCTATTGTCGTCATACTGAAACTAACTCATTTAGCAAAATACAATTTTGCTCAAACAAAATTCAGTCTAAGTTTTTAACTCCTGAAAAAAGCATTATCGTTTTTATTGTGACACACGCAATACACATATATAGAAAAAAAACACTCTCGTTCTGTTTTTTTAATGCGACACGTCGTCGCCATTACGATTTTCTATTTCCAAAAATCTTACCAGTGAAAAGATACAATTAGATATCGTTTTCCTCATCATAATTTCTAGTTAAGAGAAAAAAACCCAAGTGACGTATAATCTTGCGATATATACAACAATTTCGTGTTCGCGATTAGTTTTTCTGACAAGTGGTGATGATAATTGGTCCCCCCCAATTATTTGTATATAAAACACCGATATAATAAATTTACGGCGCATATTGAACCAAATTGTGTGGCCGAAATGAAATTCTGGTGTGAAACATTACACGGGAGTTTAACAGGATCCCCGTTATTTAATAAAGACTCAAACGACGTCTTTATACACGAAAGCAATTGCGATGCTGGTTACGCAAGCAGTATAATAAATGGCGTAGTGCAACTACGCTCCAAAGCATAAATACCTCCTCGAAAGTTATGCAAGATTGGGGTGTTTTGAGAACATCAAAAACTATCATAATTTTAGGGTATTTTTGAAATGAGGTTTAATTACATTTTTAATAAAATAAACGAAAATACCGAAAGACCTAAATAAACTTAGATAAAAAATGAGCAAATAATAATCTAAGAATACCTACTTTTTTGGAATAAAATATAATAAATTGGCAACATTTATAATTTGGAAGGAAACACCAACAATTATTTTTGGGAATCGAAATAAAGGGTTTGATACATCACTAGAAACAGAATTAATATAATATTTGGGGCAAATTCACCAACTGCTGCTATACATACTACTACAATAGTAATATTAATTCGTTTTTTAGCTAAGAGGATGGGGCTTTGGGGAGAAAGACTGATTGGGGGCTTTTTTCTCAAACCCCCCGAGGGCTTATAGAATTATCATCTTTTAAATATTTTATTAGTTAGTGAAATAAAATAAAAATGCAAATATTAATATCAAGTTGAAGTTGTTTATATTCTGGTTTGATATAAGGGATATATTTGTTAAAATAACCACGCCTTCCTGCAATAAATTCAAATTGTTTTTCCACCGGAAATCGAGAGAAAAATTAGAAACAAACCTTCAGAAAATTGTTGATGGGAAAGCCTGCTGCACACGTCCCAGAGTACCACTTTTGAATTAAATTGTAAACCAAAATTTCACCAGAATTTAGAGATACTTATCGGTGGCTTATCTTCAATAAGCGCTATGCCACAAATTCAAAATTTTTCAGGGTAAACAAGAAACAATACTATATGTATACAATACTTATTATATTTCAAAAGAATAAAATATCACATTTATTTAAATTATATTTCAATTTTATATTTCAATTAATAAAATAATATAGATTTATTTGCCAAAAGATTAAATTGCCAAATCATTGAGGGTTGGAGGTTATTATACATTAGAAAATATGCATGTCGTAAATATTGCAAAATTAGTTAGATAGATGAAGCTATCGATATATTTTTAATAGAAATTTAAAATTCGTCTGAATTTCAAATGAATTAAATGATGCCTTACTAACGATAAATTCAAAAACATGCCGCTAAATGTTTACCTATCGAAAATTACCACATCGCGTATTTTGGTAGAGTTGTTGTTTCGTGTATAATTGGCCTGTATACAGGGCATAGAGCACTATTAAATCTTGATTTTTCCCTTAATATTTAAAGCTCAGTATGCAGCTCGAGCTAAGATAAATTTTAGCGCGGTCTCCACAAGTCTCCATTTATTTACAGATAAATTGTCAAGGTAAAAATTTGTGTAGAGATAAATTTTGTTGATTTTGTTTGAATTTCATTCGTTTGTTTTTGAATGAAGTTTCTTTTAGTTTATGACTTTCTGATACTTCTAAAGAATTGTTCAAAATTGCTAAACAGTTTATGAAAAGTATACAGAATGATGGATCTCCTTAACGAAGAGGATATATTTTTTATTGGTGATGCATTTGATGCTATCCACTGCATTATCGTCGTCCAAAAAATCATCTAAATACTCGACTTCGTAATGTTGGTCGGCCATTTTGACTTCTGTTTCTTTAAATAAAGATAAATTAATTTTACTTCGCGCCTACTTCAATTAAAAAATTAATCAAAATTCAAAACCGTTAAAATTTATCTTCAAATTATTGTCCTTGTGAGATAAATTGCGGCTAAAATGTTTGGAGAATTTATAGTGGCGCAATCTAGATTTGAATGAAACAACTGAAATTTTTCACGCAAAGGTGCATACCGCTCAGCGAAATTGTCAGCTAAAAAAAATTTATTTTATTTAGCTAGCTAAATTTTACGTCAAATTTGTATGAACATTTTCTTTTAGCTCTCTGAGCTTAATTTCAGAATTTATTTCCATGAAGTATGAGGATCATTTTTTTTTTTGGTTTGATGAATTTTATGGCCGATGAGTAGGCATTAGTGGCATAGTTTAGTGTGCATTTTAAATAAATTATGATCTCAACAAGTATAGTGAAGCCTTCGTTTGAATTCTTCTCAATACTGGGAAGATTTTTAATGAGATGAGATTAAATGTTCTTTTGTTTATTGGCCATGACTTTCGAGTCAAAAGGTTGTATTATTTTTTCCTTAAGAATTTATGTTTTATTAAAAATAATTTTTTGATTACAAATAAAATCAATATAGTTAGCGACTAGTATGAGAGTAAGTGATTGTGCATCGTTCCGCGTACGGGTGTTTGGAGGATCAAGGAAGGGTTTAACATTTAGCGGAACAGTGTGCAACCAAATCGAACGAAATTTGGGCGAGAAGGTAGATAAGGAAATATTGGAATACTTATCAAAAGAGTTAATAGATTACAGGTACACGTGTATTTAAATATACATTTGATTTAAAGAATTACAGGTACACGTGTATTTAAATATACATTTTTAAAATTTAGTAGTAAATGTATGGCTTAATTCATTTTATAGAAAGCAATTATTGGATAAGAGGGAGTTTTCCATTTATGAAAAAAAAAATCCATTTATAATAGAAAATATCAAATTTTAGTTTTAATTTTACAACAAACTCTGAGCGTGTGCAGTAGAATTGTGACTTATTATAAAGAAATTTATTTTCAGAATGTAGCTTTTATATTCTTGTTTATGGTGTTATGATACTGACTTTTTTTAGCTGGAAAAGTATCGCGAAAAATCAATAGCCATTTTAAAAGCAGTTATCCTAGACACAATTCTAGCAAAAAGAACCATGGCAACAAACCTTGCTGTATACTTTTTGCTGAGATATCAACAACTCAATAGTTTGTTTTTTTATTTAATCAGTGGGCTATTTTAAAAATGTCTCATTTTTTACTTTTTTAAATAAAACAATGTTGTCTCTTTCTACCTCACTATTTCTGTCTTAGTCACCGTCACCCGTTGCTTACTTTTATTGTAATTTTTTCAAGCAAATGTCATAATACTATTAATAGTAATCGATACAGTTATTGACATCCCAACTTTTTAACATAGTTATTGACACCTCTGCGTTTCGTAAGGTTTTTAGGTAAATTGAATTTATATATGCTTATTTTTTCTCTCTCTCTCTCTTTTCATAGTCTTACATAATTTCTCATTCCGTGATTGCTACCGTTTTTTTTTAATTTAGTTTACTAGCTAGTGCGTTTTGTTCGTTTAAGTCATCGTGGGACATGTCGCTTTCTTTTTCGTGTGAATTAACTCAATTTTGTTAAGGAACACGTTACGTAAGTGTTTGATATTTTATTTGTTTTTTAATTTTAGTTAACAATTAAATGATTTTTTAAGTTATTTACATTTAAATATATGTTTTAAAGATCAAAAATTATTATTTTTGTAATAAAGATAACTTGTGGTGTCAATAATTGGTTCGGATTTTATTCTACTGGCTATTGACACATAGTGTCAATAATTGACACTATGCCAATAGCTGTATTTTTAAGGGTGTAAATAATTAAAAATATTCAAAATAAATTTCTATCCTAAAATGCCTAAAATAAAGGGAAATATTCTGATTCTGGAGGATTAATTCAAAGAGCACTTAACGCCGTTAGAAATAAATAAATGTCCAAAAAAGCGGCATCTAAATATTATAATATTCCACGAGCAACAATAATTTTCATTTAGGCCCAAAATTCACCATTTCATTTTCAGGTCAGACCTGATCCTCAAACAATTTTATCTAAATTTGAGGAAAATGTGATTGAAGAATGGATAATCACATTACAAAAAAAGGGATTACCTAAGAGAAAAGAAGATGTTTTATATTTCGCGAAGGA
This sequence comes from Tipula helvola, assembly GCA_963556165.1. NCBI lineage: Eukaryota > Metazoa > Arthropoda > Insecta > Diptera > Tipulidae > Tipula > Tipula helvola. The sequence continues at coordinate 107,048,750 of OY744483.1, forward strand.
ATTTCTAGATCAGGATGAGAGGGAACATCCGTTTGCCCCGAAAATATGCCAGGAAATGAATGGTTTCGGGCATACTAGACTAGACATCCATATATTTCATTAAGGACTCTAGATCCGGTAACCTCAGCTAGTGCAACCGTAAGTGCTAGCAATATCAAAATTTGGTTTAGCTCAATTCAAAATTATCTGACAGAAACCAATTGTTTTGATATTTTCGAGGATCAACCATTAATCTTTAATGGAGACGAAACGAATTTTTTACTTTGCCCCAAAACTAAAACGGTACTTGCAGCAAAAGGGGCTTGCAATGCTTACGTGGTTGACCAAGGTATGACAAAAACAAACCTTACTGTATTGTTTAATCAATCAATCTTGGGACAACATAACCGACTATATTTTTTACCACTTACCACTTACCGATTACCACTCATCAAACATTAGCTGTGAGTAAACTGTGCGGTCAGCTTGGAATAATTTTGATAGCTTTGTACCCCAATGCAACTCGCATTCTCTACCCAGCTAATGTAAGCGCATTCAAGCCTTTAAAAAACACTTGGAACAAGAAAGTTTTTTGCGTGGCAGCGACAAAATCTGTGAGAATTTCTGACCAAACAAAAATTTGCTCCTTTGCTTGCCCAGGTGATAGATTCCAGTATTGATGCGGCAATAATTAAGCATAGATTTCGAGCATGTGGAATTTTTCCATTCAACAGTAATGTCATTGATTTACCAGGTGTTTAGGAAACATCCATAGTAATCTCCCAGTTCTTGAACCAGTCAGTAAGACGGATAATCAGTTATCTTACAATATATTTTCAGAAATGCTAGATTCTGACTAATTAAAACAATTTAAAGATGACAGCAATGGTTTATGCAACACTGCAAAGTCGCCGGGTAACTCCTGGATTCTATATAAAATATTTCTCGAATATTTTATATAGAATCTCGACCCAACGATTTTATACCAAAAATTAAGGCTAAGAGTTCTGTCATAACAACAACCATTTCAGAAGCTGAACTTTTATCATTCGATAATTTTGTTGATTCACACGTCGTACTACTGATTTAAATTCCATTGATGAATTTCTATTTATAAATGAGGATATTTTCGTCGAAGAAACTGTAGCAAATGTTGAAATAACTGAAACGTTTATCTCCGACGTAACGCCGCTAAAGCTTGCTCCACCACTAGAGGATTTTCTAGATTGGCCAATAACACCAGTGAGACAAGGCCATTATTTAAGCCCATTAAAGCAAAAAAAAACGTTCGTCAACCGATCTATTGTGGATTAAGGCTGAATAATTAAAAAAAGAAGAGAAACAAAAGATTGGAAACCAACGTGTTGAAACCAACGTTTTCTACAAAAAGGCGAAAAAAATATTACCTCGAAGTTTAGTAACGAGTACTCTTTAAGATGCTACAAATAAGTTGTAAGAAATCGATAATGACTCTCAAAATGATATTGGGAACAGTCAAGATGAAGGTTAGTACAATTCCAATAATTTTAGAATTCATTAAATTAAATTTGACTGACTAAATTTTGTTTTTAGTTGCAGTTCTACATTCGATTGATAATCTTTGTGATAATATGCAAAGTTCTTCACCAAATCTCAACCATTCTCACGTAAAGAACATTTTTCAAGAAACTGAGAATTTTGAAAGCATTGGCGAGAATAAGATTGCTGTTGGTTCTATTAGGATAATTAGCTCTAAGATCAGGAATAAAATGTGGCAAGTGCACTACGGAATTCCATATCTCTTGCATACAACAAATGAAACTTCCATATATTCCCAAATTTCTATGCAGTAGTTGTCAATGGTCGCTGCTGTACCAATGATATAATGATAATGTTAAAAGCGTAAGCTGTTCCTATTAAGTTTAAGTTTACATTTTTTCGAGCGTAAACGAATTATGCTTTTTTATTTTAATACTAAGAATAAAGTTCTTTATTCCAATCCATAAACTATTTTTTTTACCAAAATATAACTAGTCAGCCAATCAGTAAGCAATCAATAAATTACTAAGTAATATTTGTGCATGTCAATAGTTATTGAGATGTTGGGTGCGTCGTCGACGCTCGAAGAGGACGGATGTGTTTGTTTTATCGTCCTCTTTGTAAATTTAATTTAATTTATTTTGTGATATTTTCTTGTTTTTAAACAAATGTAAAGTGATATTAAATTAAATTATAATATAATAAATATTTAATTAATTAGTGTTGTGGAAATGTGTATTTGGAAAATGTAATCCATCGGGATACATTTAGCAGCAATGTTTTATATTTATAATGAAGGAAATCAAATTTTTGATTTCTGGATTAATTGCATGATTTTGGATTTAGTGCTTGTGGTATTGTACATAAAATTTCTAACAATTGTGTTATCTTATTTTGATCGAGTTTTATTAAAATTAGAGTTGTAGAAGTTTAATATACGCAGTTAATATGCATTTCTATTCTTGTTTCTACTAATACTCTTACATATTTTAGTTTAGTTTTATTTTATGTACAATTGTCATAAATATGTCCATGCAATTCATGATTCAAAAAATAACAGGTTAGCCCAATTATTCAAACCACATGTTCGTGACGTCATGCAATTCCAGTAAATATGTATATAAGTTATTATTTTTTACTTTTCGTTTTTTATTTGTTGTTGTTATTTATACGTAAAGAATGCGTTATTTCGGGCTGACCTGGTATTTATTGAATTATGCATGCAATGAATGTTGGAAAAAATTTTATATTTCTATATTTTTTGGTTCAGATGGTTTTCAGTGTACACATAATTGGTTTTGTTCGCCACTGTTGTGTTGTGTGTGTGTTGTGTAGGGAAATCATGTACAAGTAGATGCATCTCCGACACGCGAATGAAGATTTTACTAATTTTTACTAAATAAAAATGGCGGCAGTAGCTACCCAAATCCATACATTCGGGGGTATTTCATCAAGAAATGGAATTATCAAACTTCTAATCTAAACTTTAATATTGATATTTTTTTAAAACTCTATTTTGCTGATTTCTAAATAATCTCGTCATAGAATATTCAATTAAGTTATTTATTAGGAATTTAAAAACCTTAGTATTAAAAACTGAACATCTTAATTTACTGGTAGGACCGATATTAAAATTAGATGTTTTGCATCAATCTCAACAAGAATTTCCGTTAGTATAGTTCGATATTATTTATGGGAGTTTTTAGAAAATTCTCCAGGAATTTGTAATCACCAGGATATTTGAATCCACTTCAAATGACAAAAAATGAAAATAACTAGTTTTAGTTGAATAAGAAAACATTAAATTAAATTTTTCCAGTTAGGCATCAATCTCATTATGATGTACCGTTAGCCAATAGGTTCAACATTATTTATGGAAATTTTCAGAAAATTCTCTTGGATTTTACAACCCCTAAGTTACTTGAAGTGAAAAATACTAACTTTAGTTGAATATCATATAACTTCAAGAAAACATTAAATTAAATTTTTCCAGTTAGGCATCAACCTCATTATGATGTACCGTTAGCCAATAGGTTCAACATTATTTATGGAAATTTTCAGAAAATTCCCTTGGATTTTACAACCCCTACGTTACTTGAAGTGAAAAATACTAACTTTAGTTGAATATCATATAACTTCAAGAAAACATTAAATTAAATTTTTCCAGTTAGGCATCAACCTCATTATGATGTACCGTTAGCCAATAGGTTCAACATTATTTATGGAAATTTTCAGAAAATTCCCTTGGATTTTACAACCCCTACGTTACTTGAAGTGAAAAATACTAACTTTAGTTGAATATCATATAACTTCAAGAAAACATTAAATTAAATTTTTCCAGTTAGGCATCAATCTCATTATGATGTACCGTTAGCCAATAGGTTCAACATTATTTATGGAAATTTTCAGAAAATTCTCTTGGATTTTACAACCCCTAAGTTACTTGAAGTGAAAAATACTAACTTTAGTTGAATATCATATAACTTCAAGAAAACATTAAATTAAATTTTTCCAGTTAGGCATCAATCTCATTATGATGTACCGTTAGCCAATAGGTTCAACATTATTTATGGAAATTTTCAGAAAATTCCCTTGGAGTTTACAACTCCTACGTTACTTGAAGTGAAAAATACTAACTTTAGTTGAATATCATATAACTTCAAGAAAACATTAAATTAAATTTTTCCAGTTAGGCATCAACCTCATTATGATGTACCGTTAGCCAATAGGTTCAACATTATTTATGGAAATTTTCAGAAAATTCCCTTGGAGTTTACAACCCCTACGTTACTTGAAGTGAAAAATACTAACTTTAGTTGAATATCATATAACTTCAAGAAAACATTAAATTAAATTTTTCCAGTTAGGCATCAATCTCATTATGATGTACCGTTAGCCAATAGGTTCAACATTATTTATGGAAATTTTTAGAAAATTCTCTTGGATTTTACAACCCCTAAGTTACTTGAAGTGAAAAATACTAACTTTAGTTGAATATCATATAACTTCAAGAAAACATTAAATTAAATTTTTCCAGTTAGGCATCAATCTCATTATGATGTACCGTTAGCCAATAGGTTCAACATTATTTATGGAAATTTTCAGAAAATTCCCTTGGAGTTTACAACCCCTACGTTACTTGAAGTGAAAAATACTAACTTTAGTTGAATATCATATAACTTCAAGAAAACATTAAATTAAATTTTTCCAGTTAGGCATCAACCTCATTATGATGTACCGTTAGCCAATAGGTTCAACATTATTTATGGAAATTTTCAGAAAATTCCCTTGGATTTTACAACCCCTACGTTACTTGAAGTGAAAAATACTAACTTGAGTTGAATATCATATAACTTCAAGAAAACATTAAATTAAATTTTTCCAGTTAGGCATCAATCTCATTATGATGTACCGTTAGCCAATAGGTTCAACATTATTTATGGAAATTTTCAGAAAATTCCCTTGGAGTTTACAACCCCTACGTTACTTGAAGTGAAAAATACTAACTTTAGTTGAATATCATATAACTTCAAGAAAACATTAAATTAAATTTTTCCAGTTAGGCATCAATCTCATTATGATGTACCGTTAGCCAATAGGTTCAACATTATTTATGGAAATTTTCAGAAAATTCTCTTGGATTTTACAACCCCTAAGTTACTTGAAGTGAAAAATACTAACTTTAGTTGAATATCATATAACTTCAAGAAAACATTAAATTAAATTTTTCCAGTTAGGCATCAATCTCATTATGATGTACCGTTAGCCAATAGGTTCAACATTATTTATGGAAATTTTTAGAAAATTCTCTTGGATTTTACAACCCCTAAGTTACTTGAAGTGAAAAATACTAACTTTAGTTGAATATCATATAACTTCAAGAAAACATTAAATTAAATTTTTCCAGTTAGGCATCAATCTCATTATGATGTACCGTTAGCCAATAGGTTCAACATTATTTATGGAAATTTTCAGAAAATTCCCTTGGAGTTTACAACCCCTACGTTACTTGAAGTGAAAAATACTAACTTTAGTTGAATATCATATAACTTCAAGAAAACATTAAATTAAATTTTTCCAGTTAGGCATCAATCTCATTATGATGTACCGTTAGCCAATAGGTTCAACATTATTTATGGAAATTTTTAGAAAATTCTCTTGGATTTTACAACCCCTAAGTTACTTGAAGTGAAAAATACTAACTTTAGTTGAATATCATATAACTTCAAGAAAACATTAAATTAAATTTTTCCAGTTAGGCATCAATCTCATTATGATGTACCGTTAGCCAATAGGTTCAACATTATTTATGGAAATTTTCAGAAAATTCTCTTGGATTTTACAACCCCTAAGTTACTTGAAGTGAAAAATACTAACTTTAGTTGAATATCATATAACTTCAAGAAAACATTAAATTAAATTTTTCCAGTTAGGCATCAATCTCATTATAATGTACCGTTAGCCAATAGGTTCAACATTATTTATGGAAATTTTTAGAAAATTCTCTTGGATTTTACAACCCCTAAGTTACTTGAAGTGAAAAATACTAACTTTAGTTGAATATCATATAACTTCAAGAAAACATTAAATTAAATTTTTCCAGTTAGGCATCAATCTCATTATGATGTACCGTTAGCCAATAGGTTCAACATTATTTATGGAAATTTTCAGAAAATTCCCTTGGATTTTACAACCCCTACGTTACTTGAAGTGAAAAATACTAACTTTAGTTGAATATCATATAACTTCAAGAAAACATTAAATTAAATTTTTCCAGTTAGGCATCAATCTCATTATGATGTACCGTTAGCCAATAGGTTCAACATTATTTATGGAAATTTTCAGAAAATTCCCTTGGATTTTACAACCCCTACGTTACTTGAAGTGAAAAATACTAACTTTAGTTGAATATCAAGTAACTTCAAGAAAACATTAAATTAAATTTTTCCAGTTAGGCATCAATCTCATTATGATGTACCGTTAGCCAATTATTTATGGAAATTTTTAGAAAATTCCCTTGGATTTTACAACCCCTACGTTACTTGAAGTGAAAAATACTAACTTTAGTTGAATATCATATAACTTCAAGAAAACATTAAATTAAATTTTTCCAGTTAGGCATCAATCTCATTATGATGTACCGTTAGCCAATAGGTTCAACATTATTTATGGAAATTTTCAGAAAATTCTCTTGGATTTTACAACCCCTAAGTTACTTGAAGTGAAAAATACTAACTTTAGTTGAATATCATATAACTTCAAGAAAACATTAAATTAAATTTTTCCAGTTAGGCATCAATCTCATTATGATGTACCGTTAGCCAATAGGTTCAACATTATTTATGGAAATTTTCAGAAAATTCTCTTGGATTTTACAACCCCTACGTTACTTGAAGTGAAAAATACTAACTTTAGTTGAATATCATATAACTTCAAGAAAACATTAAATTAAATTTTTCCAGTTAGGCATCAATCTCATTATGATGTACCGTTAGCCAATAGGTTCAACATTATTTATGGAAATTTTCAGAAAATTCTCTTGGATTTTACAACCCCTAAGTTACTTGAAGTGAAAAATACTAACTTTAGTTGAATATCATATAACTTCAAGAAAACATTAAATTAAATTTTTCCAGTTAGGCATCAACCTCATTATGACGTACCGTTAGCCAATAGGTTCAACATTATTTATGGAAATTTTTAGAAAATTCTCTTGGATTTTACAACCCCTAAGTTACTTGAAGTGAAAAATACTAACTTTAGTTGAATATCATATAACTTCAAGAAAACATTAAATTAAATTTTTCCAGTTAGGCATCAATCTCATTATGATGTACCGTTAGCCAATAGGTTCAACATTATTTATGGAAATTTTCAGAAAATTCCCTTGGAGTTTACAACCCCTAAGTTACTTGAAGTGAAAAATACTAACTTTAGTTGAATATCATATAACTTCAAGAAAACATTAAATTAAATTTTTCCAGTTAGGCATCAACCTCATTATGATGTACCGTTAGCCAATAGGTTCAACATTATTTATGGAAATTTTCAGAAAATTCCCTTGGATTTTACAACCCCTACGTTACTTGAAGTGAAAAATACTAACTTTAGTTGAATATCATATAACTTCAAGAAAACATTAAATTAAATTTTTCCAGTTAGGCATCAATCTCATTATGATGTACCGTTAGCCAATAGGTTCAACATTATTTATGGAAATTTTTAGAAAATTCTCTTGGATTTTACAACCCCTAAGTTACTTGAAGTGAAAAATACTAACTTTAGTTGAATATCATATAACTTCAAGAAAACATTAAATTAAATTTTTCCAGTTAGGCATCAATCTCATTATGACGTACCGTTAGCCAATAGGTTCAACATTATTTATGGAAATTTTTAGAAAATTCTCTTGGATTTTACAACCCCTAAGTTACTTGAAGTGAAAAATACTAACTTTAGTTGAATATCATATAACTTCAAGAAAACATTAAATTAAATTTTTCCAGTTAGGCATCAATCTCATTATGATGTACCGTTAGCCAATAGGTTCAACATTATTTATGGAAATTTTCAGAAAATTCCCTTGGAGTTTACAACCCCTAAGTTACTTGAAGTGAAAAATACTAACTTTAGTTGAATATCATATAACTTCAAGAAAACATTAAATTAAATTTTTCCAGTTAGGCATCAACCTCATTATGATGTACCGTTAGCCAATAGGTTCAACATTATTTATGGAAATTTTCAGAAAATTCCCTTGGATTTTACAACCCCTACGTTACTTGAAGTGAAAAATACTAACTTTAGTTGAATATCATATAACTTCAAGAAAACATTAAATTAAATTTTTCCAGTTAGGCATCAATCTCATTATGATGTACCGTTAGCCAATAGGTTCAACATTATTTATGGAAATTTTTAGAAAATTCTCTTGGATTTTACAACCCCTAAGTTACTTGAAGTGAAAAATACTAACTTTAGTTGAATATCATATAACTTCAAGAAAACATTAAATTAAATTTTTCCAGTTAGGCATCAATCTCATTATGATGTACCGTTAGCCAATAGGTTCAACATTATTTATGGAAATTTTCAGAAAATTCTCTTGGATTTTACAACCCCTAAGTTACTTGAAGTGAAAAATACTAACTTTAGTTGAATATCATATAACTTCAAGAAAACATTAAATTAAATTTTTCCAGTTAGGCATCAATCTCATTATGATGTACCGTTAGCCAATAGGTTCAACATTATTTATGGAAATTTTTAGAAAATTCTCTTGGATTTTACAACCCCTAAGTTACTTGAAGTGAAAAATACTAACTTTAGTTGAATATCATATAACTTCAAGAAAACATTAAATTAAATTTTTCCAGTTAGGCATCAATCTCATTATGATGTACCGTTAGCCAATAGGTTCAACATTATTTATGGAAATTTTCAGAAAATTCCCTTGGAGTTTACAACCCCTACGTTACTTGAAGTGAAAAATACTAACTTTAGTTGAATATCATATAACTTCAAGAAAACATTAAATTAAATTTTTCCAGTTAGGCATCAATCTCATTATGATGTACCGTTAGCCAATAGGTTCAACATTATTTATGGAAATTTTTAGAAAATTCTCTTGGATTTTACAACCCCTAAGTTACTTGAAGTGAAAAATACTAACTTTAGTTGAATATCATATAACTTCAAGAAAACATTAAATTAAATTTTTCCAGTTAGGCATCAATCTCATTATGATGTACCGTTAGCCAATAGGTTCAACATTATTTATGGAAATTTTCAGAAAATTCTCTTGGATTTTACAACCCCTAAGTTACTTGAAGTGAAAAATACTAACTTTAGTTGAATATCATATAACTTCAAGAAAACATTAAATTAAATTTTTCCAGTTAGGCATCAATCTCATTATAATGTACCGTTAGCCAATAGGTTCAACATTATTTATGGAAATTTTTAGAAAATTCTCTTGGATTTTACAACCCCTAAGTTACTTGAAGTGAAAAATACTAACTTTAGTTGAATATCATATAACTTCAAGAAAACATTAAATTAAATTTTTCCAGTTAGGCATCAATCTCATTATGATGTACCGTTAGCCAATAGGTTCAACATTATTTATGGAAATTTTCAGAAAATTCCCTTGGATTTTACAACCCCTACGTTACTTGAAGTGAAAAATACTAACTTTAGTTGAATATCATATAACTTCAAGAAAACATTAAATTAAATTTTCCAGTTAGGCATCAATCTCATTATGATGTACCGTTAGCCAATAGGTTCAACATTATTTATGGAAATTTTCAGAAAATTCCCTTGGATTTTACAACCCCTACGTTACTTGAAGTGAAAAATACTAACTTTAGTTGAATATCATGTAACTTCAAGAAAACATTAAATTAAATTTTTCCAGTTAGGCATCAATCTCATTATGATGTACCGTTAGCCAATTATTTATGGAAATTTTTAGAAAATTCCCTTGGATTTTACAACCCCTACGTTACTTGAAGTGAAAAATACTAACTTTAGTTGAATATCATATAACTTCAAGAAAACATTAAATTAAATTTTTCCAGTTAGGCATCAATCTCATTATGATGTACCGTTAGCCAATAGGTTCAACATTATTTATGGAAATTTTCAGAAAATTCTCTTGGATTTTACAACCCCTAAGTTACTTGAAGTGAAAAATACTAACTTTAGTTGAATATCATATAACTTCAAGAAAACATTAAATTAAATTTTTCCAGTTAGGCATCAATCTCATTATGATGTACCGTTAGCCAATAGGTTCAACATTATTTATGGAAATTTTCAGAAAATTCTCTTGGATTTTACAACCCCTAAGTTACTTGAAGTGAAAAATACTAACTTTAGTTGAATATCATATAACTTCAAGAAAACATTAAATTAAATTTTTCCAGTTAGGCATCAATCTCATTATGATGTACCGTTAGCCAATAGGTTCAACATTATTTATGGAAATTTTCAGAAAATTCTCTTGGATTTTACAACCCCTAAGTTACTTGAAGTGAAAAATACTAACTTTAGTTGAATATCATATAACTTCAAGAAAACATTAAATTAAATTTTTCCAGTTAGGCATCAACCTCATTATGACGTACCGTTAGCCAATAGGTTCAACATTATTTATGGAAATTTTTAGAAAATTCTCTTGGATTTTACAACCCCTAAGTTACTTGAAGTGAAAAATACTAACTTTAGTTGAATATCATATAACTTCAAGAAAACATTAAATTAAATTTTTCCAGTTAGGCATCAATCTCATTATGATGTACCGTTAGCCAATAGGTTCAACATTATTTATGGAAATTTTCAGAAAATTCCCTTGGAGTTTACAACCCCTAAGTTACTTGAAGTGAAAAATACTAACTTTAGTTGAATATCATATAACTTCAAGAAAACATTAAATTAAATTTTTCCAGTTAGGCATCAACCTCATTATGATGTACCGTTAGCCAATAGGTTCAACATTATTTATGGAAATTTTCAGAAAATTCCCTTGGATTTTACAACCCCTACGTTACTTGAAGTGAAAAATACTAACTTTAGTTGAATATCATATAACTTCAAGAAAACATTAAATTAAATTTTTCCAGTTAGGCATCAATCTCATTATGATGTACCGTTAGCCAATAGGTTCAACATTATTTATGGAAATTTTTAGAAAATTCTCTTGGATTTTACAACCCCTAAGTTACTTGAAGTGAAAAATACTAACTTTAGTTGAATATCATATAACTTCAAGAAAACATTAAATTAAATTTTTCCAGTTAGGCATCAATCTCATTATGACGTACCGTTAGCCAATAGGTTCAACATTATTTATGGAAATTTTTAGAAAATTCTCTTGGATTTTACAACCCCTAAGTTACTTGAAGTGAAAAATACTAACTTTAGTTGAATATCATATAACTTGAAGAAAACATTAAATTAAATTTTTCCAGTTAGGCATCAATCTCATTATGATGTACCGTTAGCCAATAGGTTCAACATTATTTATGGAAATTTTCAGAAAATTCCCTTGGAGTTTACAACCCCTAAGTTACTTGAAGTGAAAAATACTAACTTTAGTTGAATATCATATAACTTCAAGAAAACATTAAATTAAATTTTTCCAGTTAGGCATCAACCTCATTATGATGTACCGTTAGCCAATAGGTTCAACATTATTTATGGAAATTTTCAGAAAATTCCCTTGGATTTTACAACCCCTACGTTACTTGAAGTGAAAAATACTAACTTTAGTTGAATATCATATAACTTCAAGAAAACATTAAATTAAATTTTTCCAGTTAGGCATCAATCTCATTATGATGTACCGTTAGCCAATAGGTTCAACATTATTTATGGAAATTTTTAGAAAATTCTCTTGGATTTTACAACCCCTAAGTTACTTGAAGTGAAAAATACTAACTTTAGTTGAATATCATATAACTTCAAGAAAACATTAAATTAAATTTTTCCAGTTAGGCATCAATCTCATTATGATGTACCGTTAGCCAATAGGTTCAACATTATTTATGGAAATTTTCAGAAAATTCTCTTGGATTTTACAACCCCTAAGTTACTTGAAGTGAAAAATACTAACTTTAGTTGAATATCATATAACTTCAAGAAAACATTAAATTAAATTTTTCCAGTTAGGCATCAACCTCATTATGACGTACCGTTAGCCAATAGGTTCAACATTATTTATGGAAATTTTTAGAAAATTCTCTTGGATTTTACAACCCCTAAGTTACTTGAAGTGAAAAATACTAACTTTAGTTGAATATCATATAACTTCAAGAAAACATTAAATTAAATTTTTCCAGTTAGGCATCAATCTCATTATGATGTACCGTTAGCCAATAGGTTCAACATTATTTATGGAAATTTTCAGAAAATTCCCTTGGAGTTTACAACCCCTAAGTTACTTGAAGTGAAAAATACTAACTTTAGTTAAATATCATATAACTTCAAGAAAACATTAAATTAAATTTTTCCAGTTAGGCATCAACCTCATTATGATGTACCGTTAGCCAATAGGTTCAACATTATTTATGGAAATTTTCAGAAAATTCCCTTGGATTTTACAACCCCTACGTTACTTGAAGTGAAAAATACTAACTTTAGTTGAATATCATATAACTTCAAGAAAACATTAAATTAAATTTTTCCAGTTAGGCATCAACCTCATTATGATGTACCGTTAGCCAATAGGTTCAACATTATTTATGGAAATTTTCAGAAAATTCCCTTGGATTTTACAACCCCTACGTTACTTGAAGTGAAAAATACTAACTTTAGTTGAATATCATATAACTTCAAGAAAACATTAAATTAAATTTTTCCAGTTAGGCATCAATCTCATTATGATGTACCGTTAGCCAATAGGTTCAACATTATTTATGGAAATTTTCAGAAAATTCCCTTGGAGTTTACAACCCCTAAGTTACTTGAAGTGAAAAATACTAACTTTAGTTGAATATCATATAACTTCAAGAAAACATTAAATTAAATTTTTCCAGTTAGGCATCAACCTCATTATGATGTACCGTTAGCCAATAGGTTCAACATTATTTATGGAAATTTTCAGAAAATTCCCTTGGATTTTACAACCCCTACGTTACTTGAAGTGAAAAATACTAACTTTAGTTGAATATCATATAACTTCAAGAAAACATTAAATTAAATTTTTCCAGTTAGGCATCAATCTCATTATGATGTACCGTTAGCCAATAGGTTCAACAATATTTATGGAAATTTTCAGAAAATTCCCTTGGATTTTACAACCCCTACGTTACTTGAAGTGAAAAATACTAACTTTAGTTGAATATCATGTAACTTCAAGAAAACATTAAATTAAATTTTTCCAGTTAGGCATCAATCTCATTATGATGTACCGTTAGCCAATTATTTATGGAAATTTTTAGAAAATTCCCTTGGATTTTACAACCCCTACGTTACTTGAAGTGAAAAATACTAACTTTAGTTGAATATCATATAACTTCAAGAAAACATTAAATTAAATTTTTCATTATGATGTACCGTTAGCCAATAGGTTCAACATTATTTATGGAAATTTTCAGAAAATTCTCTTGGATTTTACAACCCCTAAGTTACTTGAAGTGAAAAATACTAACTTTAGTTGAATATCATATAACTTCAAGAAAACATTAAATTAAATTTTTCCAGTTAGGCATCAATCTCATTATGATGTACCGTTAGCCAATAGGTTCAACATTATTTATGGAAATTTTCAGAAAATTCCCTTGGATTTTACAACCCCTACGTTACTTGAAGTGAAAAATACTAACTTTAGTTGAATATCATATAACTTCAAGAAAACATTAAATTAAATTTTTCCAGTTAGGCATCAATCTCATTATGATGTACCGTTAGCCAATAGGTTCAACATTATTTATGGAAATTTTCAGAAAATTCCCTTGGATTTTACAACCCCTAAGTTACTTGAAGTGAAAAATACTAACTTTAGTTGAATATCATATAACTTCAAGAAAACATTAAATTAAATTTTTCCAGTTAGGCATCAACCTCATTATGATGTACCGTTAGCCAATAGGTTCAACATTATTTATGGAAATTTTCAGAAAATTCCCTTGGATTTTACAACCCCTACGTTACTTGAAGTGAAAAATACTAACTTTAGTTGAATATCATATAACTTCAAGAAAACATTAAATTAAATTTTTCCAGTTAGGCATCAATCTCATTATGATGTACCGTTAGCCAATAGGTTCAACATTATTTATGGAAATTTTCAGAAAATTCCCTTGGATTTTACAACCCCTACGTTACTTGAAGTGAAAAATACTAACTTTAGTTGAATATCATATAACTTCAAGAAAACATTAAATTAAATTTTTCCAGTTAGGCATCAATCTCATTATGATGTACCGTTAGCCAATAGGTTCAACATTATTTATGGAAATTTTCAGAAAATTCCCTTGGAGTTTACAACCCCTAAGTTACTTGAAGTGAAAAATACTAACTTTAGTTGAATATCATATAACTTCAAGAAAACATTAAATTAAATTTTTCCAGTTAGGCATCAACCTCATTATGATGTACCGTTAGCCAATAGGTTCAACATTATTTATGGAAATTTTCAGAAAATTCCCTTGGATTTTACAACCCCTACGTTACTTGAAGTGAAAAATACTAACTTTAGTTGAATATCATATAACTTCAAGAAAACATTAAATTAAATTTTTCCAGTTAGGCATCAATCTCATTATGATGTACCGTTAGCCAATAGGTTCAACAATATTTATGGAAATTTTCAGAAAATTCCCTTGGATTTTACAACCCCTACGTTACTTGAAGTGAAAAATACTAACTTTAGTTGAATATCATGTAACTTCAAGAAAACATTAAATTAAATTTTTCCAGTTAGGCATCAATCTCATTATGATGTACCGTTAGCCAATTATTTATGGAAATTTTTAGAAAATTCCCTTGGATTTTACAACCCCTACGTTACTTGAAGTGAAAAATACTAACTTTAGTTGAATATCATATAACTTCAAGAAAACATTAAATTAAATTTTTCATTATGATGTACCGTTAGCCAATAGGTTCAACATTATTTATGGAAATTTTCAGAAAATTCTCTTGGATTTTACAACCCCTAAGTTACTTGAAGTGAAAAATACTAACTTTAGTTGAATATCATATAACTTCAAGAAAACATTAAATTAAATTTTTCCAGTTAGGCATCAATCTCATTATGATGTACCGTTAGCCAATAGGTTCAACATTATTTATGGAAATTTTCAGAAAATTCCCTTGGATTTTACAACCCCTACGTTACTTGAAGTGAAAAATACTAACTTTAGTTGAATATCATATAACTTCAAGAAAACATTAAATTAAATTTTTCCAGTTAGGCATCAATCTCATTATGATGTACCGTTAGCCAATAGGTTCAACATTATTTATGGAAATTTTCAGAAAATTCCCTTGGATTTTACAACCCCTAAGTTACTTGAAGTGAAAAATACTAACTTTAGTTGAATATCATATAACTTCAAGAAAACATTAAATTAAATTTTTCCAGTTAGGCATCAATCTCATTATGATGTACCGTTAGCCAATAGGTTCAACATTATTTATGGAAATTTTCAGAAAATTCCCTTGGAGTTTACAACCCCTACGTTACTTGAAGTGAAAAATACTAACTTTAGTTGAATATCATATAACTTCAAGAAAACATTTGGGAACGATGTTAACCAAATGTTTCAGTCTGAAAAAGCCAAAATGCAAAACGTTTACCAAACAATCAAAAACGTTTATTTGGAAATTTTAAAGACTTTCATCGTTTTGGACAACATTGGTCTAAAAGTTGATGTTAGAGATACTGACAAACATCTCCCAATTACCTCAATGTTTTTTTCATTTGAGGAAACATTTTTAGAAGAAAACAAATTCAAAATCGCAACCGTTAAAAACGATAATATTTCTTTTTATATGGAGCTTTGCTGCCAAATAAAAAAACGTTTTCAACTTAATGACAGCAAATTGGAAATTCTAAAATTTTGAAATGTAGCTGAAATTGTAGCCGGAACTATGCCAACAATTCGACCTTTGTTAAACAATTATCCTTTTAAAAAAACGGATGTCTCAATTGAAACACTAAATAAACAGTGGCGAAGCTTAATTGCAAATAAAAATTTGTTGACACCCATGAATTCTGATGACGCTGTTCAAAATTGGATCAAAGTTAAAAATTTAAAAAATATTAGGACTACATCCTAACACTGCTGCCGTTGCCGCAGCAGTGCAGCAGCGGAAAGGGCTTTCACTTTAGATTTAATAAAAAATAAGAAAACAGAACATCTTGACAATAATACAATTACCTAGTAATGTGATGTTTACTAGAACATTAGTTAAAGAAAATATGGATACGGATATATACCGGAAGAAGATTTGGGAAATTTTGAGCCATATTAAGTTCCATTTGTTGTATGTTTCAACTGATGAATCAAAACTGATTATATTTGTGATATGTACTACGCAAATAATTGTGATTTTTTCAAATAAAAACCTTAAAATGATTTTATATTTTTGCTTTCTAATGATATTTTTTTTTTACTGGCAAATAGTAGAATGTACCAAGTTGGTACATATTTTCAAAAAAATGTATCAAATTTGCTACTACATAATTTCAAGTTTCCAACTGGTAACACTGATACAGTATACCGACAAATTCACGAACATGCAATTTTGAAAATGCGATATGTCGGCGAAGAAAAAACATATTTGAGCAAACTCAAAGGCATTTTAAAGAAGAAGACTTGTACTATAAGATCCCATACATGAACTTATGAAGAAAAAAAAATCGCGATGCTAGATAACCTCAAATACGTCAAAAAACAGTGTTTTTTTCACTTTTAGGTTAGAATATCTCATAAACCTGACGTGACAGAGCAATTCTGAGCCCATATTCGGATTCAGCATGAAAAATTACTTCGGAAACAACTATTCATTGTCCAGGGGCAAAAGTTTGCAGGGTAGCGTAATTGACAAATGAAAAATATTTATTTATGAAACTCAAAATAAAAAAGATAAAAAAGGCAAAAAAGAAAAAAAATTTTAGACGAGAGTATAAAAGGAAAAAAATTTTCGGTTTCGTTTTAATACTTTTTCAGACCTTGTGCTGTTCGCTTCATACTGTGTTTTCTGTGAGTTTATATTGGTTTTTTATAAAAAGTTTTTTTTAAAACTACTGACCCTCGACTTTCTTAAGGACATTCTCGACATTCTCAATTAAATTTATTTGTGGATTACATACATATATTTATTTGTTGTGATTTTCTTTTAGTAGGATAATTTTTGCTGTTGTTTGTGTACCTTAGTAGAAATACTAGTTGCATATCGCGAAATAATTTATTTTTCATTTGCTTTTAAATAAGGTATTCAGTTGTTTCATCAATTTTTGCATTGGTATATTGTTAACTTGAATCCATTTTTAGCTAGATTTAAATATTTTAAATTGCCTTTTTGGCTACTGTTTTATATTTACTTGTGTTTATTTAAGGTTGTTTGATTAAATATCTGTTTGCGTTTTGAGTTTAATCTCATTAAGATGGATAAAAAGAAAGCAAATCGTAGTTTACCCTTAAAAAGGCGTTCTCCTGCTAATGTTAAAAAGAAAATCAATGAGATAAAATTAAATAGCAACACGCTACAAATTACCCTTTGCAATTTATACGGCAATAATAATATTAAAATTGCTAGGAGCAACTCTCCAATTATGGAAAATATTTGTCGCAATTTAAAAATCTCGAATTCTTCGAAAAACCGCAGAAAGATTTATAATATTTATAGAACTAAGATTCATAACATTGCAGAAGAAATATCTGGCGATTTAATTTTAAACAATGATCCATTACATGAAATGGAACAAAGTATTTCAGAAACTTCCCGTTTCTCTGGTAATAACATTAACTGTAATAACTTCGAGCTTTCTTCAACCAACTTTAATTATGAGCAAGAATCAACAATTGAAATATGCAATATAAACGTTAATTTGTCAGAAGAAATATTTAATACAACTATTACTGATGATCGTATGTCAATGGAAAAAGTGGATGATGTTGATTTTGTGGCACTACAAAAAGAAAAGGAAACAACCGAAGAAAATGTTGATTTTAACGTGAATAACTTGCCGATTATTTTTAAAAGTCCATTATATAATGAATGGTATTCTCGTGGAACGATGAAAATCGAAATTAACATTTATAAAACCTGGACAAAAGAAACGTTACGCACCTCAATCAGACGTGCTTTTACTAGAATTAAAAATAATTGTGTTTTGTCATTTGGCACAATAAATTTTAACAAACCCCAATTCCAATTAGTGCAATACGCGAAATGCAAGTATAAATTACATAAACAAAAATTTAAATTTGTTATCAACGGTGATTTAATGGAAATATGGTCTAAAGGACAAGACATAGAATCGCATGGCATGATCAAAGAATTTACACAATTGAGAGGAAAAGAAAGATTAAATTCCCAAACAATAATGGAAAATAAACTGCCTTATGTTACTTTCTTAGAAAATAACCAAGAAGTTGATTTAAATCTTCTTCGTGCTGGAAACACACAACACATTAAACAGCCAACTATTTTTCGGAAAGCACGATCTGAGCGACTGTTATTACAGGACTTAGTCAAAGGTTGCGATTTGATGGATGCTATTTATCGCTCAAACCCAAAAGATGAAAGTAACAAATATGTTTATTTTGCTGGCAATCCATTATTTATAATACTAATGAGACAAGAGAATTTACGGGTTTTAAATAGATCAAATGGTATTCCTGTGTATATTGATGCTACAGGAGGGCTAGTTCGCAAACTAAAGTGTTGCGAAGAACACAATTTTTCTAGGATTTATTATTATGTTTGTGTAGTTAATATTAATAATATTATTTTTCCAATTTGCGAATTGATTAGCTCTGAACACGATACTGCATCTATAATTACGTTTTTAGCAAAATTTAAAAAAGAAATTGAAAAGGCTAAACCTAAAATTCGTCTACCGAAATATTTTGTTTCTGACTGGTCCTGGGTGTTTATAAATAGCACACTTCTTATAATGAATTCGATGTCTTTGGCTACATATTTGGAATCAACGTATTCAATTTTAACTGCAAAGAATAAACACAAAAACTTAATAGGCATTTTTATTTGTTGTTCCCATTTTTCAGCCATTATAATTCGGCAAATCAATTCGAAGATTCCTAACTGTTCCAATATTCTAAGGGAGTTTATAATGATTATTTTTTTTTTAATTTTAGATTGTAGTAGTTTGGATGAAATTGATAAACTTTTTAAAATTTTTTGTACATTATGTTGCTCGTATTACAAAAACCAATTGTTCGTTGAGGCATACGAACAATTTGTAAAATATATGGAATCACAACTTTCGACTCCAATTTCCGAGAGAATCAATGTTAATTTGAGTCATGAAAATTCAAAAGATGAGAACGAGGAACAAGAAGAATACAATGAACGTGACTCTCCTTATTATATTAGATTTCACCAGTTGTATTTAATCATAGTTGAAAAAATTGACGAAATTGAAAAAGTGACGACCGATTTGGAGAAAAATCCATATTTTTGTAAGGATTTTTTAGTTTTCTGTATAAAAAGATATTTTTCATATTTACCTCTATGGGCAACAATTTTTTTTAAATATTTTGAAACTAAAAATAGACCGGCGAACGCATCCGTTGAAAATTGGTTCAACCTTATAAAAAATAATATAATTAAGAAACCAAATTTAAAGCTTGGTCGGTTAATTGAGGAACTTAAAAATTCTAATGAACTAGTTCGAAATAACCTGGAATTATCGGATCATATGGTAGCACGCAAAAGAACACCAAGCACTAGACGTAATACTTTGGTAACACCAGAATCAACGCCCAAACGCCACATGGCGGACGAAGAAAGTCCGAATAACGTGAATGCTCAGGAACGGTGGGGAAGAAAGAATTATCGAAATAAATCGAAATATTCTGGTAGAAGAGTATTAACCAAACTACTAAAACGAAAGAAACTAGAATTTTTCGATATGACTAGTTCGGAATATTTTAATAAAATGACCGAGAATGGTGACTGTTTCGGAATTTTTAGATTTACTTTCGATGAGGATCGAGTAGTAACATTAACAAATGTTTGTTATTGTTCGTTAAACTCAAAGCAATATTTAACTGCAAATGCTTTATTTGTTTGCTGTAATGCATTACTTATTGGTACGAATGATATATTTTTAAATATGTACGAACAGAGAGTAATTTTTAATTTAAAATCTTCTCCTTTTAAAGATCAGTCATTGCTAAAAATTTGTAAAGCAAAGCATAAAATTTATGTTCCATATTTGGTAAATGGTAACCATTGGATAGTAATTGTAATCGACACACTTAATCACTCCGTCATAACGTACGATCCACTTAATCCAGGTGTGATTAATCATAAATTATGCAAAACAGTTATTTCGTTTTATAATAAAATGGAAGAACTTTGGGGCGACGCAAAATCTTCATTTCAATCCCAGGCGAATTATAAGCTGCCATTGCAACAGGACAGTGTAAATTGTGGACCCTTGATTTGCTATGCAGTAGATAACCTATCCAACAATAACTTCATCAAAGAAATTCACTCTAAGAAAATAGAAGAATACAACAAAGCTTTGTCAGCTTATCGGATAAATTTGAAGAAAATTATAATGGAGAGATCAAATAATGAGCCATTCAATTGTATTATCTGTTTTACAACTGTTGATATAAAAATGGAACACAATAGTTGTACAAAATGTAAAAGAAAAACACATATTACATGTTCTGATATAAGATTAGATATTATACAGGACAATAAATGTAAATATTGTTAGATAAATGTTGATATATGCACCATGTAGATTTTGTTGGAAATTTAATAAAATCTTGTCCAACTAAGATTGTCATAATAATTTAAAACTTTTTTATGGCAAACCCCCCCTCCATTACATAACCATTTTCAAAATCTCTTCAAAATCCATTTTCAAAATAAATTCAAATGATGATTCCAAGTTACCAAATTGTGTCGAACCATTTTGAAAATTTCTTTGAATTTATTTGTTTCAATAAATTCAAATGATGATTCTAGGTTACCAAATTGTGTCGAACCATTTTCAAAATCTCTTTGAATTTATTTGTTTCAATAAATTCAAATGATGATTCCAAGTTACCAAATTTTGACGAACCATTTTACAAATCTCTTTGAATTTATTCGTTTTAATAAATTCAAATGATGATTCTAGGTTACCAAATTGTGTCGAACCATTTTCAAAATCTTTTTGAATTTATTTGTTTCAATAAATTCAAATGATGATTCTAGGTTACCAAATTGTGTCGAACCATTTTGAAAATTTCTTTGAATTTATTTGTTTCAATAAATTCAAATGATGATTCTAGGTTACCAAATTGTGTCGAACCATTTTCAAAATCTCTTTGAATTTATTTGTTTCAATAAATTCAAATGATGATTCCAAGTTACAAAATTTTGTCGAACCATTTTCAAAATCTCTTTGAATTTATTCGTTTCAATAAATTCAAATGATGATTCTAGGTTACGAAATTGTGTCGAACCATTTTCAAAATCTCTTTGAATTTATTTGTTTCAATAAATTCAAATGATGATTCCAAGTTACCAAATTTTGACGAACCATTTTCAAAATCTCTTTGAATTTATTTGTTTTAATAAATTCAAATGATGATTCCAAGTTACCAAATTTTGTCGAACCATTTTCAAAATCTCTTTGAATTTATTTATTTCAATAAATTCAAATGATGATTCCAAGTTACCAAATTTTGTCGAACCATTTTCAAAATCTCTTTGAATTTATTTGTTTCAATAAATTCAAATGATGATTCTAGGTTACCAAATTGTGTCGAACCATTTTGAAAATTTCTTTGAATTTATTTGTTTCAATAAATTCAAATGATGATTCTAGGTTACCAAATTGTGTCGAACCATTTTCAAAATCTCTTTGAATTTATTTGTTTCAATAAATTCAAATGATGATTCCAAGTTACCAAATTTTGTCGAACCATTTTCAAAATCTCTTTGAATTTATTTGTTTCAATAAATTCAAATGATGATTCTAGGTTACCAAATTGTGTCGAACCATTTTGAAAATTTCTTTGAATTTATTTGTTTCAATAAATTCAAATGATGATTCTAGGTTACCAAATTGTGTCGAACCATTTTCAAAATCTCTTTGAATTTATTTGTTTCAATAAATTCAAATGATGATTCCAAGTTACCAAATTTTGTCGAATCATTTTCGAAATCTCTTTGAATTTATTCGTTTCAATAAATTCAAATGATGATTCTAGGTTACCAAATTGTGTCGAACCATTTTGAAAATTTCTTTGAATTTATTTGTTTCAATAAATTCAAATGATGATTCTAGGTTACCAAATTGTGTCGAACCATTTTCAAAATCTCTTTGAATTTATTTGTTTCAATAAATTCAAATGATGATTCCAAGTTACCAAATTTTGTCGAACCATTTTCAAAATCTCTTTGAATTTATTTATTTCAATAAATTCAAATGATGATTCCAAGTTACCAAATTTTGACGAACCATTTTCAAAATCTCTTTGAATTTATTTGTTTCAATAAATTCAAATGATGATTCCAAGTTACCAAATTTTGTCGAACCATTTTCAAAATTTCTTTGAATTTATTTGTTTCAATAAATTCAAATGATGATTCTATGTTACCAAATTGTGTCGAACCATTTTCAAAATCTCTTTGAATTTATTTGTTTCAATAAATTCAAATGATGATTCCAAGTTACCAAATTTTGTCGAACCATTTTCAAAATCTCTTTGAATTTATTTGTTTCAATAAATTCAAATGATGATTCCAAGTTACCAAATTTTGTCGAACCATTTTCAAAATCTCTTTGAATTTATTTGTTTCAATAAATTCAAATGATGATTCCAAGTTACCAAATTTTGTCGAACCATTTTCAAAATCTCTTTGAATTTATTTGTTTCAATAAATTCAAATGATGATTCTAGGTTACCAAATTGTGTCGAACCATTTTGAAAATTTCTTTGAATTTATTTGTTTCAATAAATTCAAATGATGATTCTAGGTTACCAAATTGTGTCGAACCATTTTCAAAATCTCTTTGAATTTATTTGTTTCAATAAATTCAAATGATGATTCCAAGTTACAAAATTTTGTCGAACCATTTTCAAAATCTCTTTGAATTTATTTGTTTCAATAAATTCAAATGATGATTCCAAGTTACCAAATTTTGACGAACCATTTTCAAAATCTCTTTGAATTTATTTGTTTCAATAAATTCAAATGTGATTCTAGGTTACCAAATTGTGTCGAATCATTTTCGAAATCTCTTTGAATTTATTTGTTTCAATAAATTCAAATGATGATTCCAAGTTACCAAATTTTGTCGAACCATTTTCAAAATCTCTTTGAATTTATTTATTTCAATAAATTCAAATGATGATTCCAAGTTACCAAATTTTGTCGAACCATTTTCAAAATCTCTTTGAATTTATTTGTTTCAATAAATTCAAATGATGATTCTAGGTTACCAAATTGTGTCGAACCATTTTGAAAATTTCTTTGAATTTATTTGTTTCAATAAATTCAAATGATGATTCTAGGTTACCAAATTGTGTCGAACCATTTTCAAAATCTCTTTGAATTTATTTGTTTCAATAAATTCAAATGATGATTCCAAGTTACCAAATTTTGTCGAACCATTTTCAAAATCTCTTTGAATTTATTTGTTTCAATAAATTCAAATGATGATTCTAGGTTACCAAATTGTGTCGAACCATTTTCAAAATCTTTTTGAATTTATTTGTTTCAATAAATTCAAATGATGATTCTAGGTTACCAAATTGTGTCGAACCATTTTCAAAATCTTTTTGAATTTATTTGTTTCAATAAATTCAAATGATGATTCTAGGTTACCAAATTGTGTCGAACCATTTTGAAAATTTCTTTGAATTTATTTGTTTCAATAAATTCAAATGATGATTCTAGGTTACCAAATTGTGTCGAACCATTTTCAAAATCTCTTTGAATTTATTTGTTTCAATAAATTCAAATGATGATTCCAAGTTACAAAATTTTGTCGAACCATTTTCAAAATCTCTTTGAATTTATTCGTTTCAATAAATTCAAATGATGATTCTAGGTTACGAAATTGTGTCGAACCATTTTCAAAATCTCTTTGAATTTATTTGTTTCAATAAATTCAAATGATGATTCCAAGTTACCAAATTTTGACGAACCATTTTCAAAATCTCTTTGAATTTATTTGTTTTAATAAATTCAAATGATGATTCCAAGTTACCAAATTTTGTCGAACCATTTTCAAAATCTCTTTGAATTTATTTATTTCAATAAATTCAAATGATGATTCCAAGTTACCAAATTTTGTCGAACCATTTTCAAAATCTCTTTGAATTTATTTGTTTCAATAAATTCAAATGATGATTCTAGGTTACCAAATTGTGTCGAACCATTTTGAAAATTTCTTTGAATTTATTTGTTTCAATAAATTCAAATGATGATTCTAGGTTACCAAATTGTGTCGAACCATTTTCAAAATCTCTTTGAATTTATTTGTTTCAATAAATTCAAATGATGATTCCAAGTTACCAAATTTTGTCGAACCATTTTCAAAATCTCTTTGAATTTATTTGTTTCAATAAATTCAAATGATGATTCTAGGTTACCAAATTGTGTCGAACCATTTTGAAAATTTCTTTGAATTTATTTGTTTCAATAAATTCAAATGATGATTCTAGGTTACCAAATTGTGTCGAACCATTTTCAAAATCTCTTTGAATTTATTTGTTTCAATAAATTCAAATGATGATTCCAAGTTACCAAATTTTGTCGAATCATTTTCGAAATCTCTTTGAATTTATTCGTTTCAATAAATTCAAATGATGATTCTAGGTTACCAAATTGTGTCGAACCATTTTGAAAATTTCTTTGAATTTATTTGTTTCAATAAATTCAATTGATGATTCTAGGTTACCAAATTGTGTCGAACCATTTTCAAAATCTCTTTGAATTTATTTGTTTCAATAAATTCAAATGATGATTCCAAGTTACCAAATTTTGTCGAACCATTTTCAAAATCTCTTTGAATTTATTTATTTCAATAAATTCAAATGATGATTCCAAGTTACCAAATTTTGACGAACCATTTTCAAAATCTCTTTGAATTTATTTGTTTCAATAAATTCAAATGATGATTCCAAGTTACCAAATTTTGTCGAACCATTTTCAAAATTTCTTTGAATTTATTTGTTTCAATAAATTCAAATGATGATTCTATGTTACCAAATTGTGTCGAACCATTTTCAAAATCTCTTTGAATTTATTTGTTTCAATAAATTCAAATGATGATTCCAAGTTACCAAATTTTGTCGAACCATTTTCAAAATCTCTTTGAATTTATTTGTTTCAATAAATTCAAATGATGATTCCAAGTTACCAAATTTTGTCGAACCATTTTCAAAATCTCTTTGAATTTATTTGTTTCAATAAATTCAAATGATGATTCCAAGTTACCAAATTTTGTCGAACCATTTTCAAAATCTCTTTGAATTTATTTGTTTCAATAAATTCAAATGATGATTCTAGGTTACCAAATTGTGTCGAACCATTTTGAAAATTTCTTTGAATTTATTTGTTTCAATAAATTCAAATGATGATTCTAGGTTACCAAATTGTGTCGAACCATTTTCAAAATCTCTTTGAATTTATTTGTTTCAATAAATTCAAATGATGATTCCAAGTTACAAAATTTTGTCGAACCATTTTCAAAATCTCTTTGAATTTATTTGTTTCAATAAATTCAAATGATGATTCCAAGTTACCAAATTTTGACGAACCATTTTCAAAATCTCTTTGAATTTATTTGTTTCAATAAATTCAAATGTGATTCTAGGTTACCAAATTGTGTCGAATCATTTTCGAAATCTCTTTGAATTTATTTGTTTCAATAAATTCAAATGATGATTCCAAGTTACCAAATTTTGTCGAACCATTTTCAAAATCTCTTTGAATTTATTTATTTCAATAAATTCAAATGATGATTCCAAGTTACCAAATTTTGTCGAACCATTTTCAAAATCTCTTTGAATTTATTTGTTTCAATAAATTCAAATGATGATTCTAGGTTACCAAATTGTGTCGAACCATTTTGAAAATTTCTTTGAATTTATTTGTTTCAATAAATTCAAATGATGATTCTAGGTTACCAAATTGTGTCGAACCATTTTCAAAATCTCTTTGAATTTATTTGTTTCAATAAATTCAAATGATGATTCCAAGTTACAAAATTTTGTCGAACCATTTTCAAAATCTCTTTGAATTTATTCGTTTCAATAAATTCAAATGATGATTCTAGGTTACGAAATTGTGTCGAACCATTTTCAAAATCTCTTTGAATTTATTTGTTTCAATAAATTCAAATGATGATTCCAAGTTACCAAATTTTGACGAACCATTTTCAAAATCTCTTTGAATTTATTTGTTTTAATAAATTCAAATGATGATTCCAAGTTACCAAATTTTGTCGAACCATTTTCAAAATCTCTTTGAATTTATTTATTTCAATAAATTCAAATGATGATTCCAAGTTACCAAATTTTGTCGAACCATTTTCAAAATCTCTTTGAATTTATTTGTTTCAATAAATTCAAATGATGATTCTAGGTTACCAAATTGTGTCGAACCATTTTGAAAATTTCTTTGAATTTATTTGTTTCAATAAATTCAAATGATGATTCTAGGTTACCAAATTGTGTCGAACCATTTTCAAAATCTCTTTGAATTTATTTGTTTCAATAAATTCAAATGATGATTCCAAGTTACCAAATTTTGTCGAACCATTTTCAAAATCTCTTTGAATTTATTTGTTTCAATAAATTCAAATGATGATTCTAGGTTACCAAATTGTGTCGAACCATTTTGAAAATTTCTTTGAATTTATTTGTTTCAATAAATTCAAATGATGATTCTAGGTTACCAAATTGTGTCGAACCATTTTCAAAATCTCTTTGAATTTATTTGTTTCAATAAATTCAAATGATGATTCCAAGTTACCAAATTTTGTCGAATCATTTTCGAAATCCCTTTGAATTTATTCGTTTCAATAAATTCAAATGATGATTCTAGGTTACCAAATTGTGTCGAACCATTTTGAAAATTTCTTTGAATTTATTTGTTTCAATAAATTCAAATGATGATTCTAGGTTACCAAATTGTGTCGAACCATTTTCAAAATCTCTTTGAATTTATTTGTTTCAATAAATTCAAATGATGATTCCAAGTTACCAAATTTTGTCGAACCATTTTCAAAATCTCTTTGAATTTATTTATTTCAATAAATTCAAATGATGATTCCAAGTTACCAAATTTTGACGAACCATTTTCAAAATCTCTTTGAATTTATTTGTTTCAATAAATTCAAATGATGATTCCAAGTTACCAAATTTTGTCGAACCATTTTCAAAATTTCTTTGAATTTATTTGTTTCAATAAATTCAAATGATGATTCTATGTTACCAAATTGTGTCGAACCATTTTCAAAATCTCTTTGAATTTATTTGTTTCAATAAATTCAAATGATGATTCCAAGTTACCAAATTTTGTCGAACCATTTTCAAAATCTCTTTGAATTTATTTGTTTCAATAAATTCAAATGATGATTCCAAGTTACCAAATTGTGTCGAACCATTTTCAAAATCTCTTTGAATTTATTTGTTTCAATAAATTCAAATGATGATTCCAAGTTACCAAATTTTGTCGAACCATTTTCAAAATCTCTTTGAATTTATTTGTTTCAATAAATTCAAATGATGATTCTAGGTTACCAAATTGTGTCGAACCATTTTGAAAATTTCTTTGAATTTATTTGTTTCAATAAATTCAAATGATGATTCTAGGTTACCAAATTGTGTCGAACCATTTTCAAAATCTCTTTGAATTTATTTGTTTCAATAAATTCAAATGA
Source organism: Tipula helvola (assembly GCA_963556165.1). Classification (NCBI taxonomy): domain Eukaryota; kingdom Metazoa; phylum Arthropoda; class Insecta; order Diptera; family Tipulidae; genus Tipula; species Tipula helvola. The sequence continues at coordinate 107,076,852 of OY744483.1, forward strand.
TGATTCCAAGTTACAAAATTTTGTCGAACCATTTTCAAAATCTCTTTGAATTTATTTGTTTCAATAAATTCAAATGATGATTCCAAGTTACCAAATTTTGACGAACCATTTTCAAAATCTCTTTGAATTTATTTGTTTCAATAAATTCAAATGTGATTCTAGGTTACCAAATTGTGTCGAATCATTTTCGAAATCTCTTTGAATTTATTTGTTTCAATAAATTCAAATGATGATTCCAAGTTACCAAATTTTGTCGAACCATTTTCAAAATCTCTTTGAATTTATTTATTTCAATAAATTCAAATGATGATTCCAAGTTACCAAATTTTGTCGAACCATTTTCAAAATCTCTTTGAATTTATTTGTTTCAATAAATTCAAATGATGATTCTAGGTTACCAAATTGTGTCGAACCATTTTGAAAATTTCTTTGAATTTATTTGTTTCAATAAATTCAAATGATGATTCTAGGTTACCAAATTGTGTCGAACCATTTTCAAAATCTCTTTGAATTTATTTGTTTCAATAAATTCAAATGATGATTCCAAGTTACCAAATTTTGTCGAACCATTTTCAAAATCTCTTTGAATTTATTTGTTTCAATAAATTCAAATGATGATTCTAGGTTACCAAATTGTGTCGAACCATTTTGAAAATTTCTTTGAATTTATTTGTTTCAATAAATTCAAATGATGATTCTAGGTTACCAAATTGTGTCGAACCATTTTCAAAATCTCTTTGAATTTATTTGTTTCAATAAATTCAAATGATGATTCCAAGTTACCAAATTTTGTCGAATCATTTTCGAAATCTCTTTGAATTTATTTGTTTCAATAAATTCAAATGATGATTCTAGGTTACCAAATTGTGTCGAACCATTTTCAAAATTTCTTTGAATTTATTTGTTTCAATAAATTCAAATGATAATTCTAGTTTACCAAATTGTGTCGAACCATTTTCAAAATCTCTTTGAATTTATTTGTTTCAATAAATTCAAATGATGATTCCTAGTTACCAAATTGTGTCGAACCATTTTCAAAATCTCTTTGAATTTATTTGTTTCAATAAATTCAAATGATGATTCTAGGTTACCAAATTGTGTCGAACCATTTTGAAAATTTCTTTGAATTTATTTGTTTCAATAAATTCAAATGATGCTTCTAGGTTACCAAATTGTGTCGAACCATTTTCAAAATCTCTTTGAATTTATTTGTTTCAATAAATTCAAATGATGATTCCAAGTTACCAAATTTTGTCGAACCATTTTCAAAATCTCTTTGAATTTATTTGTTTCAATAAATTCAAATGATGATTCTAGGTTACCAAATTGTGTCGAACCATTTTGAAAATTTCTTTGAATTTATTTGTTTCAATAAATTCAAATGATGATTCTAGGTTACCAAATTGTGTCGAACCATTTTCAAAATCTCTTTGAATTTATTTGTTTCAATAAATTCAAATGATGATTCTAGGTTACCAAATTGTGTCGAACCATTTTCAAAATCTCTTTGAATTTATTTGTTTCAATAAATTCAAATGATGATTCCAAGTTACCAAATTTTGTCGAATCATTTTCGAAATCTCTTTGAATTTATTTGTTTCAATAAATTCAAATGATGATTCTAGGTTACCAAATTGTGTCGAACCATTTTCAAAATTTCTTTGAATTTATTTGTTTCAATAAATTCAAATGATAATTCTAGTTTACCAAATTGTGTCGAACCATTTTCAAAATCTCTTTGAATTTATTTGTTTCAATAAATTCAAATGATGATTCTAGGTTACCAAATTGTGTCGAACCATTTTGAAAATTTCTTTGAATTTATTTGTTTCAATAAATTCAAATGATGATTCTAGGTTACCAAATTGTGTCGAACCATTTTGAAAATTTCTTTGAATTTATTTGTTTCAATAAATTCAAATGATGATTCTAGGTTACCAAATTGTGTCGAACCATTTTCAAAATCTCTTTGAATTTATTTGTTTCAATAAATTCAAATGATGATTCCAAGTTACCAAATTTTGTCGAATCATTTTCGAAATCTCTTTGAATTTATTTGTTTCAATAAATTCAAATGATGATTCTAGGTTACCAAATTGTGTCGAACCATTTTGAAAATTTCTTTGAATTTATTTGTTTCAATAAATTCAAATGATAATTCTAGTTTACCAAATTGTGTCGAACCATTTTCAAAATCTCTTTGAATTTATTTGTTTCAATAAATTCAAATGATGATTCTAGGTTACCAAATTGTGTCGAACCATTTTGAAAATTTCTTTGAATTTATTTGTTTCAATAAATTCAAATGATGATTCTAGGTTACCAAATTGTGTCGAACCATTTTGAAAATTTCTTTGAATTTATTTGTTTCAATAAATTCAAATGATGATTCTAGGTTACCAAATTGTGTCGAACCATTTTCAAAATCTCTTTGAATTTATTTGTTTCAATAAATTCAAATGATGATTCCAAGTTACCAAATTTTGTCGAACCATTTTCAAAATCTCTTTGAATTTATTTGTTTCAATAAATTCAAATGATGATTCTAGGTTACCAAATTGTGTCGAACCATTTTGAAAATTTCTTTGAATTTATTTGTTTCAATAAATTCAAATGATGATTCTAGGTTACCAAATTGTGTCGAACCATTTTCAAAATCTCTTTGAATTTATTTGTTTCAATAAATTCAAATGATGATTCCAAGTTACCAAATTTTGTCGAATCATTTTCGAAATCTCTTTGAATTTATTTGTTTCAATAAATTCAAATGATGATTCTAGGTTACCAAATTGTGTCGAACCATTTTGAAAATTTCTTTGAATTTATTTGTTTCAATAAATTCAAATGATGATTCTAGGTTACCAAATTGTGTCGAACCATTTTCAAAATCTCTTTGAATTTATTTGTTTCAATAAATTCAAATGATGATTCCAAGTTACCAAATTTTGTCGAACCATTTTCAAAATCTCTTTGAATTTATTTATTTCAATAAATTCAAATGATGATTCCAAGTTACCAAATTTTGACGAACCATTTTCAAAATCTCTTTGAATTTATTTGTTTCAATAAATTCAAATGTGATTCTAGGTTACCAAATTGTGTCGAACCATTTTCAAAATCTCTTTGAATTTATTTGTTTCAATAAATTCAAATGATGATTCCAAGTTACCAAATTTTGTCGAACCATTTTCAAAATCTCTTTGAATTTATTTATTTCAATAAATTCAAATGATGATTCCAAGTTACCAAATTTTGACGAACCATTTTCAAAATCTCTTTGAATTTATTTGTTTCAATAAATTCAAATGATGATTCTAGGTTACCAAATTGTGTCGAACCATTTTCAAAATTTCTTTGAATTTATTTGTTTCAATAAATTCAAATGATGATTCTATGTTACCAAATTGTGTCGAACCATTTTCAAAATCTCTTTGAATTTATTTGTTTCAATAAATTCAAATGATGATTCCAAGTTACCAAATTTTGTCGAACCATTTTCAAAATCTCTTTGAATTTATTTGTTTCAATAAATTCAAATGATGATTCCAAGTTACCAAATTTTGTCGAACCATTTTCAAAATCTCTTTGAATTTATTTGTTTCAATAAATTCAAATGATGATTCTAGGTTACCAAATTGTGTCGAACCATTTTGAAAATTTCTTTGAATTTATTTGTTTCAATAAATTCAAATGATGATTCTAGGTTACCAAATTGTGTCGAACCATTTTCAAAATCTCTTTGAATTTATTTGTTTCAATAAATTCAAATGATGATTCCAAGTTACCAAATTTTGTCGAACCATTTTCAAAATCTCTTTGAATTTATTCGTTTCAATAAATTCAAATGATGATTCTATATTACCAAATTGTGTCGAACCATTCTCAAAATCTCTCTAATTTTATTCTTGTTAACCCATTGACTAACGGTAAATCATAATGTGATTGATGCCTAACTGGCAAATTTTTCTTTAATTTTTTTTTGAAGTTATACGATATTCAACTAAAGTTAGTATTTTTCACTTCAAGTATCGTAAGGGTTGTAAAATCCAAGAGAATTTTATTTTCACATTGACTAACGAAAAATCATAATAAGATTGATAGTTTGGTGACAAGTATGTATGTCTAGGGCGACGTATAGTATATTTACCGTATCCAATGAAAAATCAAGATTAGCAAGAATTGTTGAATTATAGTTTAATTATAACTTACAAAATTAATTGGCAAACAAAATATCAAATGTTATTTCCAGGTCTTTATGCAATGAAAGTTAAAAATTCTGATTTTCTTTCGCTTATTGCAACTAAGTTTAGTAACCAATAGAAAACCATACATGAAACATATGGTCAATTAATTATAATAATAATAAACCAGTACGCCCTATTATAAATGTGCGATATTATTGTGTCTCTGTTCAAAACGTCATTGAGGTATTTAAAAGAAAGTATTTAATGTACAACTTTAGTGTCATTTAAGATTATAAAAAGAATTAGGCTACATCGATTAAGATCAAATTCATTATACTTATACTATTCAGCACCGGAAATCGAACCCGGGACCCTCGGATGATAAAGCAAGCGTTCTACTTGCTCTACCATTGAGAGCGATAAATAAAAATATTTACTTAAAAAATAGGCTAGTTTCAATCCAGTTTTCCGTATTCCGTAACTGTATCTAAAAATCGTTTTAGAATTGCCTTTCTATTAAACATTTTGAATTTTATCTTAATTGGTTTGGAAATGGTCCAGTTTCATTCCAGTTGTTCATATTCCGGAATTGTGTTCAAAAATATTTTAGAATCACACTTCTATTGTTCGTGTCGAATTTTATCACAATCGCCTAAGATCGTAAAATACGTATCTTATTAAATTAAAATGATTATTCCGTTTTTCGTGCCTGTTGTCATTTAAAATACAGCATTATGATTTGCAGTGTTTCTCAACATGAAGTTCCACCGGCTAAATATTTTGTTAAAATTATATATAAAACTATTTTAGCGAGTTTTTGTGTAAAAATCTACACAGAGTCATAGAAATTTGAAAAATATTGAAACTCTTAATTCCCCTAAATGTCATTATTTGAGTAGCTACATATTTCTGATTAGTTTTAGATTAGTAAAATTTTCACAGTACTATATAGAGCAGTGAAGTTTTTACTAATCAAGAACTAAACACATTTTAGTAAAATATAGTAAAAACTTCATTGGCATTCTCCGACGCGACTAAGAATACTAAGGATTGTATGAGAATATGTATAGACATATTACGCTTAGGTATATACATAAGGAATACGCATGTAAAAGTGTTTATGGAAATATTTATTTATTTTCTTTATGTGTGTTGGGAATTAGTGACGTGGTGCGATAGCGATACTATTATTTTTCTGGTTTGTTTTTACTTGATGTATTCTATGAGTACGTAATTCAAGGTGATCGTTATATACCATGAGAGAAACAAACACAACACAAAAACTTTTTAGGTATTGATTCAAATGGGATTCTTATATGAGTTCTTCGTATAATCGAGTAATTTGAATCGTACGTATGGATGGATAATTCATATTAAATGATTTTTAGTTGGTAATTAATAACCGTGATTCATTAATCAGACGATGGTTTTATAACTGTGGTGAAGTCAAAATTTTTGATTTCTTGAGTAGTTGGGTTGAGACATTTTGATTTTGGTTTTAGAATTTATGTAATTGTGCATAGAATCTAAGGGAAAAAATGTTGATTTTGATCGAATTAATATTAAGATCAAAAATGTCTTAATTCAATATACACAGTTAATTTTCACGTCTTGTCTAGTTACATTTCATGAATACATAGTTGTACGTATTTTAGTACTCCATTTTTATTTTTTGAACAAATATAGTAAATATACGGAAGATTGAGACGTAGAATGGTAAGGTTGGTATATATTTAATATAAAGTTTGTTCATAACAGCTTGGATATTTTTTACATTGATTTATAAATTTAATTGGATTTATATATGTACATGAGCTATCTTTAGTGCTCTGTATATCATATAATTATATAAATCATTAATCAATAATTTAGTTTTCAGAGAGGATTATCAAATTTTATTTGAGCTGAATTCGTAATTAGCTTAGCCTATTTACATACTTACATTACTTAATTAAATTATTGGTGCATTATAGGTTTTGGTGAATTGTATCATAATCATTTTTAAATTATATCATTTAATTATATAAATAATATGTTCTAATAATATTATTTTCCTGTTTCCAGCTAGGTAGGAAATAGCTGATTAACTTTAGGGCTAATTATTTATTTTTAAATTTTTATTTTCATTTTGATTTTTAAATTTAAATTTGGTTGAGGGGACGAGTAGGAGAGTGGGCAGAGACGCAAAGGCTCCAACAACAATGTCAGGAAGCACTAGCTGGTACGGGTTGGTAGTTAGTGCAAATTTGGGTAAGCACTTATGGATGTGATGATGGAACGAAATTTCGTCCCCCCGTCACAACCGCCGATGGGAATATTAGTAGAGTAGATGCTGTGTTATAAGTTTTGATTGTACTCTGAAAGATTGTTGTTCACTTAGCAATTTTAATTGTTGAATGGTATTTTGAGTTTTACAGGCTTTACGGTTTGCATCTTTTAGGGTTATGATTGTTTGTAAAATTAATTAATTCTATTATACTAGTAGTTTGAGATTAACGGTAGCTGCAGGTTGTGTGAAGCACTAAAGTGGTGGTTCTCATTATAATATGTGGCTGTTTCAAATTATATTTTATTGTCAGGTTGGCTAAGTGCTACAGGAGAGTTCCAGAGTTTAAATAATTCTTTAGTTTAATTTTAGTGTTGCAATTAGTGATAATTAATTAATTTTGATTTTGATTTTCAGTAATACGGATGAATCCTCGCTCAGCATTAAGAAACTGCAAGGTTCCAACTGTAAAGTAGTGTAGAAAATGGATTGTCTTGTGACAACTATTTTGTCAAATTTTTTCTGTAACAAGTTTACATAGGTTAATTATAATTGGTTGAGTAGTAAAGACTTGATATAAATGGTTAATTATTTATTTAGTTTTAATTAAATTATTGGTGCTGATAGATGATTTACATATAGTACATAATTAAATTATTGATTAAGGATTATCTTTAAATTAGAGCATGCTAATCATATTAATAATAATTTTCAATTTTATTATTTTCTGTTTCAAGATAGGTTACTGCTGATTAATTAATTTCATGGGGAATATTTAATAATTTATTTATTTGTTTAAATTTTTATTCTTAGCTTTTTATCTAGTGACAGGGCATTTAAGCAAGTAAGATACTGGCTACATGATTCCTACAACTAGTCAAAGGCGCAGTGTAGTTAAACCGTATTTTAGTAATTTTAGGTTTTAATAAATAAAAAATAAAAAAATAAAAATAGAAAAACTCTATTATAATTTGTGCATAGTATCTCTCTTTATTTGATTTAATTAAGTTCAATTGTTTTGTATTAATTATTATATTGTAAATAATATATTAATTTTATATTTAGTTGTTCACTATTGTCTTTTAATTATGTAGGTTGGTGAAGTTTAAAAGGAATCTATTCTTAAGCTACTAATAAATAAGTTATTTTTCAGTAAAGAACATAGTTCCAGAATTAATGATTATTATAGGGACTAAAATTTAATCCCGTATTTCAGAATAAAATTCTAGCTTAAGTCAACCTGCAAGAATCAACAAGGAGTGATTTATTATTATTTTCCTGTTTCCAGATAGGTAGGAAATAGCTGATTAATTAAATTTTGGAGCTAATTATTTATTTTTACTTTTATTTTAATTTTATTTTAATTTAGTTACAGTGAATAAATAAATAAATTACTGGCTTACGATACTTGTAACTAATATAACAAGCGTGGTGAATTGATATTGTAGCCTAGCATTTTAAGTTTTAAACTTTCTTTTAGAAGATTTAGATAGGTATTGGGAGAGTCTTCATATTCGATTTCATAAAATAGCAATTTTTTGTAAGATTAATATATTGTGTTTTATTTTTTTATGTAGTTTGTTCATTAATGTCTATTAATTAAATTAGTTTAAGTCTACTAATAAATAATTTAATTTTCAGAATATAACATATTTCCTGTATTAATCATTATTATAGAGATTAAAATTAATCCTGAGTTTCAGAATTAAATATTAGATTGGACACATCCTTCAGGATCAACATGTAGCAAATAAGTTGTAGTTTAGTAATTGTGTTGTCCTGTGCTAACTATTTTACTATATAATTACTAACAATTTTACTAACTATCGATCGCTTAGGTGTCTGTAACCGGGTCGATTCTGTCCCAACTAACATTCCTATCCTATCCTTCGGTTTTGTTATATGTGAACGGGTGTACAGTGGGCCCGGCGTAATCCGGGAGTTCCTGCTATAATGCTTGGCTGTACATTCTAATCAATCAATCAATCAATCAATGTCAATAGTTATTGAGATGTTAACAATTGTAAAGTTCTGTTAATAATTGTGCTTTCTGAACATGTTTTCAAAATTTTGTAATTTAAAAAATTTGGGAACATTAACCAAGCTATATAATATATAAGATAGCATATTAGCGTTTAATATTTTTCATTTTCATTTAAATCTTCCCTATCCTTCCGGAAGACTGGCTTAACAAAGGCATATTAGGTGATTTTTGAAAAATTCAAATTAAAACGAATCTCTCTGTCGATTTACAAAGAAATTATTTTAAATAGATATATTTCATTTAAATACAGGTAACCGCCTATGGGTAGTTTCATGTTTCCAACAAGATGGCAGCGGAAATTTACGAAAAATGACATTTAAACTATCAGACTGCCGCATGCAATTTTTAATGCATCAAGAGCGTTAACAACTCATCGCGTTGATTTTACTCAACATGATGCTAACGGTTGACGGAACTGAACGCACCCATTAAAATATTTTGTTCAGACTATTTTGAAGGTATACTTATATATCTGGAGTATTATTTTAAATGCATTAAAGGTAGTTAATATTCAAACTCAATATTTAAAATATAGCTGTAATCGCCATATTTGAATGTTGTGATAAATAGTATACTATAGTGAGGGCATTGACAGATTTTTAATCTGTCATTCGACTCTGAAGAATCAAAATTTTGGACATCCGCGAACTCTATAAACGGTCTATGCTATTAAGGTTTTTTTTACTAATCAAAATTTACAATCATCCGATTTAGAATAAAAATATACCTTTGGTGGAAAAACAGTACAAAATGGTTAGCAAATATGTCAAAAAGATACGGTTCATGATTTATTTAATTATTAATTATCAATAATAATTAACCAATTGTTTTTTACGTATTTAATACATTCCTTGTATACTTTTTTATGTTTCTCTGCCTCTAACTTCTAAATTTAAATGTTTGAAACCAATTTTAGTTATACTTTTAATGGTTTATTAAATTTTTATTTATTTTAATAATAATCCAAAGTATCAAGATTATTAAGGTCTGAATACCGTCACGAACTTCCTTAGTTTAGCTATAAAAGTTTTCACTTATTCATATTTGGAACATGTACCGCTAAATTAGAACAAAACACTTCAACTTAATTCTATATATAGTTTTTTGAATTGTTTGGGTAAATACAATTTTGTATTTGTTCTTGATGAACTTTTTCCGTTATAGGATTAAAAGTTTTGTTACTCCATTAAATGGAGTCCATTTGTTCCTTAAATCAAAGAGTGGAAATCTCCGCGGTAGTTATTTAAACTCACTAATTAGTTAATTAAATTATTTAGTTCGTGTGGAAATTCAAAGTAAGTGAAGCTCAATGAAACATTTTCCATATTTTCAGTCGTTTATAAAAAAAAAATTCTCAACGATAAAGAAAATGAGGAAGAGCGACAAAAACTTTTCCCATTTTTAACGAGAATTTTAATGAATTGTTTGAAATCACGGGAAAGTTAAGTAGGAAGCGAGGAATGAAAAACAATACCAACTATTTCTTAGATATCATAAAATACAAGTATTTCCTTACTTTATTAAAATATACCGCACCACTGATTTGCAAAAGTAAACACGGAAGCCCTTATATAAAAGGAAACCGGAAGAAATTCTACATAATAAACCAACAAAGATGAATAAAATTCAATTTCTTTGATTAAAATAACAAGAAATGGTATTTATGTCTGTACATATAAGTCGGTATGTATTGATATGTGTGTAATATGTGTGTACATATATAATACATAAACCTAAACAAAAAATAAAAGCTCAACATCATATTTTCCATTCTGCAATTTGGTTGCTTCCACAGAAACGAGTTTTCTTTAAAGACAATTTTTGCCATCTTATTTTTCACATTCTATGTTCTACATTATATGCTTGTGTATAGATAACAGAGATAAATAAATCTATTTATAACTACAACGTTACATCGATAGATACGTATTCGCATATATGCAAGTACGTACGTACATATTATATATTATTTATTGATTTGTAAATACGTATATGTATGTATATATAAATAATAAAAAAATAACATTCAAGTTTATTATAAAGTTATAAGAAATATAATAAGACATAAATATTTTGTATTTTTTGTTGAGGGGAGCATCAATTCGATGTATGTATGTATGTCTTTATGTACATAGTACTGCACGAAATTATATTTTTAATATTTTTATTTACTTACACGTAAATATTTCTGCTTTTGGCATTACTGACCCTTACTGTTTTAACAATCTGGACCGTCGGTTTCGATCCTGAGATAGCTTTTCTTATTACCCTACGATCGCGCTGTGAAATTGTTAAAATGATTCCAACCGAAAGCAAGAATTGAATCTATAAAATCAGCCTCTAGAGTCTTTTATCTGGTGATGGATTGTTTTAGTGCGATTTATGAATAGCTATCGCAGGAAAAATATTCAGTACAATTTTCCAGTGGGAAATCTCTGAAAATTTAATTTTTCAAAAATCATTAGAACATTTGTATAAAAACAGAGAGTGTTATATTTGGAGATTCACTTTATCGATGTGACTTGCCAATAGCAATCGCAGGAAAAATATTCAGTAAAGTTTCCCGTTCAAGATCATGGCAAATTCGATTTTCTAAAATTCATTAGAAAATTTGTATAAAATCAGCCTCTAGAGTGTTATGTCTGGTGATGTATTTTATTGATGTGACTTGTCAATAATTATCTAACGGGAAACTAGTACTGAATTTTAATAAAATATGTACATCTCCAGACAATCTTGAGGCTGATTTTATAAAAATTGTCTAATAATTTTTGGAAAGTCGAATTTCCTAAAATTTTCTAAGGGGAACCTGTACTGAATGGTTTTCCTATGATAGCTATTGATAATTCACATCAATAAAGTATATTTCCAGACATAACACTATAGACTTAGAGACTAATCTTATACAAATTTTCTAATGATTTCGGCTAGAGACTTTATCAATAAATTTTCCCTGATTTCCTACGGGAATCTTGAACTGAATATTTTTCTTGCGATAGCTATTGACAAGTCACACCAAAGCATGCATCTCCAGACATAACACTCTAGAGGCTTATTTTATTCTAATTTAAAATATTTTTTTGTGTTTCGTATATTCACAATTTTCCCCGAGGAACTGGAGCCAGGTTTTGTCATATAAGAATATTGACAAAAGCCTTGAAACTATTCGGCTAAACACTGCCGATTGATGACGACTTTATTTGTTAATTTCGGCTGGGATAGCACAATCTGCATTACCATTTTTTTTGCTTTCTGATGGCATGCCACAATCTGCATTATCATTTCCGGATTGAAGTTATACACTCTGCATTATCGACTTTTCACATTCGGCTGGCAATCAGCTAACTTTAACAGTATCGAAATAATACCACTTTTTACTCAGCACTCAAACTTCTTGGTGTAGAATAAAAAACATAACTGTAGCAAATGTCAATTTGAAAATGTTGCAAAGTGTTTTTTAACCAACGGAGGTAAAACTAATATCAATTAATTATTAAAACTTAAATTATCGAATACAAAAATACTAGATACTCGGCCAGTTTGTATAATCGAACAGAGCATTGCGGCTGATAGATTGACTGGAGTATGCGACCAAGGCTAAGTTTGTCTTCCGGAGATGCCCGATGCCACCGTGCATCCTCTTGACATAGTGAAATATAATTTTATACATTCAAGAAAGAATTTTTGGAAAAATATTAAATTTATATTGACTGCTAATTGAGAAATTTTTGTAGAGAAAGAAGAAATTTCAATAATCCGTAAAATAAACGGGCTAAATGACTAATAATTTGTTTTCTGATGATGCAAATAATAACGTAAATAACCCATAAATCAACAATGCGCATCATTACATTAATATTACCATTTGTATTAAACCAGCAAGTTAGAATTATTAAACAGAACGGACGATTTAAGTGTCGCTTAGTTTGAAACCTATTCATAATGAGCAGTTCAACTTCTACCTGAATATGCTTGGTAGAGGTATGATATCTCAGTCGGGGAGCAAGATTATTGAAGCGGCTTATTACAATTATGCTGTATTGTTTTAAACTGCTGACAATATACGAATCGACCCGTTGAGGAGAAGTATAAGTCGTTTGTAGAATAATTTTTCAAACGATAAAATTCATGTTATGTTACTTTATTTTACCGCTTCCTCTATGAATCTGAAAACTAAAAATAAACAAATTTAAAATTAAGAAAAGCTTAAATGCTGAATCGGGCTTAATAAGCTCTAAACTAAAGAGTGGTGTCCATTATGATGTTCGGCGAAAATTAGCCTAAATACAAAGAGCAAGGGAATAAAAAAACCTCTCTGTGTGATATTTTAATGAAAACTTCTCTAGTTACTTTGGGCAGTTTTTTTCTATTTGAATTGTGATTATATTCACAAAATATGAAAAGCAAATAAATATTGAAGTTATCGTTTTCCTGAAGGGTTTTTGAAATTCCACCCAATTAAAGCTCTCTTCAATGTATTCGGTCATTCTATTCATTGAATTGAAACTGTTGTTAATTGCATTTATTAGCGCGCAAGGCCAGTGTGATGCTGTGAGTGGATGCCGGGCTAATTATTCGCTCAACGAAAAATACTTGCAATATAATATGGCTGTAAAACGTATAAAATATATTATATAGCAATGCTCTGAAAATTCCAACACCCAGTCACTTATTTTCTGCGAATCAAATAAATAAAAACTCAGGCTAAATTTAATTTAATTTTAACAAACTTATTTATTTGACACAATTTTTAACTTTTTTATAATTTATATTTTAATTTTAACTTTGTTTTCTGCTTTTATTAAAGTGAATCGTTTGGTTTCTGAATGATGACTGACAAAAAACTTTATATATAATACAAATTACAATTATGAAATAGCTCTTAAATTTAATTGTTCTTACACATACACTATTATAAAAAATGCTGGCAGCAGCTGATTGGCTATTTATTACATTTTGTAAAGCTCAATTATCGGTTAAAAATTTTAAATGTTAGTTCGGGCACGATATTACGAATGGTAAATAAATTATTCAAGTTTCAAACCATTAATCCTGTGGATTACATTTTTGTTATAACAATTTAAATTAGATGGCGTTACATAAAATAAATGGAACTTAATTTCCATAATGTCAAAATAAAAACATAAAAAATGTAAACAAACAAATGTTATGTACATATTCATAAATTTTATGTTTTTGTACATATTTTATGTTTTAGCTTAATGTTTTTAAGTGTTAGGGTGGGTATAAGCCAATTACTCGGGCTTCGCTCGAGATTAATAATTTGGGATGGGAAAGGTAAGGATAAAATATATAAATTAATATAAATTGTTTTGTGCTGCCATAACATACCGCCCGCCTTGAATCACTTGATTCAATTAATTGGAAGCTTACACAATTTGCTTATGTGCTTCTTTGTATTTCCAGTTGAAGTTTTTACACTCGCCACTCGAACGTATCCATCATTGCCCGGATGGGTTTGAATTACTCTGCCCATAGCCCATTGAGTCGGAGGTAGCTGCTCATCTCGAATAAGCACGATGTCATTTACTTGCAGATTCGACGTTTTATCTTTCCATTTGCTTCGAACTTGCATAGTAGTGAGATAATCGCGATACCAGCGATGCCAAAAATGTTGCTTGATCCGTTTCACCGTGTCCCAGCGTTTTGATAAACAATAATTATCTGGTATGGAGCGTTCGGGTAGAGATGACAGTGGTCGTCCAATTAAAAAGTGCCCTGGAGTGAGCACTTCAATTTCCTCGGAAGTTGAAGCGTATAGTGGACGCGAGTTTAGTATTGCTTCAATACCGGTCATTAGCGTTGTGAATTCTTCTAATGTGAGTATGACTTCACCGATGACTCTTTTCATATGTGTTTTTGCAGATTTCACAGCCGCCTCCCAAATTCCTCCCATAGTAGGAGAGCCTGCAGGAATAAAATGCCAGTTTATGCTTTTTTCTAGAAGAGAAGAAGATAATTTATTAGTGTTCGTTTTCAGAAAATTGAACAACTCAATTAATTGTCTATTGGCGCCGACAAAATTTGTGCCATTGTCGCTAAAAATATCACTGCATAGTCCACGCCGGTCAGTAAATCGAGACAATGCACCTAGAAAATTTTCCGTTGTAAGATTGCTGACACATTCAATGTGAAATGATTTTGTGCTTAGACAGATGAACATGCATACATACGTTTTTACTGGAATCTGCCCTCTTCTTCGCGTGATTTGTACCTTAAATGGCTTAGCGTAATCCAAGCCTACGTTGTGGAAAGGGTGCACGTATTCAACTCTCGCTGGAGGCAAATCGCCCATTAGTTGCTGCTGCCTTAATGGTCTTTGCTTAAAACATTTTACATGTGTACGGACTACCTGACGAATTGCGTCTTTCGCACGAATCAACCAGAATTGCTGACGCAAGAAATTCAACATGAAGCTAATTCCGGCGTGATAAAATTGATGATGTATGTCTTGCAGAACAGCGGTTGTAATTTCGGATTTGCGAGGTAGTAGTATGGGATGCTTGATCGATGTCGTTAAGATTGAGTATTTTAATCTACAGCCGATGCGAATTATTCCTTCCTTGCCGATTAAAGGATTTAATGCCTTAAGCTGACTGGATCTTTGCAAAACCGTTTTGGATTGCATGCATTGAAATTCTTCACTGAAATGCTGATGCTGAATGTATCGAATTAAATATACAGTGGCCAAACTCACATCGTCCCGATTGAGAGGCTTTAAGTTACGTTCCTTTGGTAGTGAACGGCAATTTTTTATGAAGCGCAGAACGTAAGCCATAATTTTCTTCATCTTAAAAAAACTGGAATATTTCGCAACGGTTTTGCTGGCATCGGATGACAATGATCGCTTTGTATATTGTCCACGTTCTTCTAGCTTTACCTGAAACGAAAAATAATCAGTAAAGGGATCCAAATTCAGACCGAGCAGCTTTATCATTGCTGGATTTTCGCTAATTTTCTTTATGGTATCCGCATTGATTACCAATCGTTTTGTTAGTTGATTGCAATTTGTGGAGAATTTGCGCAAATTAACGCACGCGGTGTCTACAATGGCTGCTGTTTTCTCTTTCAGGTTACTCAGTTCAGCTTCGGTATTCGCCGTGGTTATGTGATCGTCAATATACGTATCATTTAGTGTTGCTGCTGCTGCGATTGGTAATCGTTCTCTGGCTTGTGTTGCTACGTGATACGCCGATGCTAATTGTTCCTCAGGTTCTCGAAATGGCAGTTGCATTATGAATTTGCCATCACTAGCTTGCTTGGTTGTGACCACGGATAGTGCTTCACATTTGGGCTCTTCTGCTGTAAGAGGTGGTGCTGCTGCTTCTGACTCATTTTCCCAGAATTTTCGGGGGCTATCTTCAACGTCCATTATTACGCTAAAGCATGCTGATTGTTTGATCCTCTGCTCTTGCTCACAACTTCTACCGGCCACGATCCAACCTAATGACGTTTTCTCGGCTACCAGACGATCTCCCAATTTAATTTTGTCACATTGGGTAATTTGATAATAAATTTCGGTTCCCAGCAATAAGTCAATTGTGCTGCGCTGATTAAATTTGGGGTCGGCAAGTGACACATTCTCCAATTCGTGCCACTGTGATATTTCGAAGCCATATGATGGGAGCATGTCTGAAATTTTTGGAATTATAAAAGCACATACCTTCAACTCTTCTCCGTCGACCGGTCTTATTGTTAGTTCCACCTTTCCTTTTGAGCTGCCTAATTTTGAGTCACCTAACCCCTTCATTAAAAGCCTACCGTTTCTAGAGGGTAAACTTAGGAATTGAGCACATCTCTCGGTGATAAATGACTCCTGCGATGTTGAATCTAGAAGCGCTCGACACATTCGGAAGCCACCAAATCCGTCTTTTATATTCACTAAGGCAGTTGGTAAAATGACCTGTGATTCCCCAGCAGAAACATGCATAACCGTGGATTCGACGATAACGTTAGATGTAGGTTGCTCTGGCTGCGCTTGAGCTGATTTGTCGGCTTCAGTATGTAGAAGAGTGTGATGTTTTTTATTGCAGTGACGACAGCTAACCCGCGATTTACAATTGTAAGTTCCATGGTTGAAATTAAAACAATTGAAACAGCGCCTTTCTTTACGTATTAAATCCCATCGTTTGTTGACATCCAGCTCCTTAAACCTATCGCATTCAAAAATTTTATGTTCATCAGAATTGCAAATTGGGCATGATGGTATACTAGCTGTTGCGAACGATTTTGAACTTTCAGGCTTTGAACTTTGAAGAGGACTCGACTTTTTTACAACACTTCTGCTAACTGACTCCAATGCGTCAGTTCTCTTTCCCAAAAAGTCAAAAAGCTCATTTAACGTAGGAAAATCTTTTTCGGCTGTATGCTGAGCCCATAAGCTTTTAGACTCCGAATCTAATTTGTTTATCAATATGTGGATCAACCAAAGATCCCGATGCTCCGCATTAGATCCGAGAGCTTTAAGACCTCTAACAACCTCGTCTGAAGTATCCCACAGCTTGCGGATAGATGCCGCGCTGACATGATTGATATGAGGCTGCTCCAGAAAAGTTTTAATAAACGCGTTGACAGTATGCCGCTTTCTGTCGTATCTCTGGATCAGTTTCTGCAATGCTTCAACATAGTTCGCCTCAGTAATGCTGAAATGCCGCAATAGTGATGCTGCTTCGTCACGCAAAAGACTCTTTAGGTACTGGAACTTTTGCGAGCTTGTGAGATAATCTTTTTCATGAATCGTGGTGCAGTACAAATCGTAGAATGACTGCCATTCAACGTAATCACCTGAAAATGGAGGAATATTAATTTTAGGCAACTTAATTGACGGCGATGGTGAGGGTGCTTGAGACGTATTCATCGTATGATCCACTATTGTTGTTAGAAACCCTTCTTGCATACTACGCTTCCTTATTAGACCACTCAATTCAGTCATAATGGAAAAATAGCTTTCTTCCACCTCTGGCAACAACGATGCTTCCTCAGCGTCAAGCAGAAAAATTTGTCTCTCAAGATCCGTAAATTGATCGAATAAATTTTGAGCACGTTTTACTCTAATTTGAAGCGCGTCAATCGTTTCATCCTTGTTTTCGTCCAGGGCTCGAACGTACGTAAGCAACCGCGTTATGCTTCCTTTCACTGTTGACCGAAGTTTCTTTATCGATGCTAATTCCGCCATGATTCACTATCGTTGCTTTACTCTCACTTTATAACAACACAGTTGCACGTTATCACTAAATTTCACTAATACGATTCTATCACGACAATATACGCTAATAAGCTTCTTCGAAAAAAATGAAAGTAATTTTCAATAACAAACGCTAAACACGCGGATTTTTAAATGCTTACAAATAGCGTACAACCCAATATATAATTTTAAATTAATATTTACCAGCTCATTCAGAAACAAATTGTAAGCTTAAACACCAAACACGAGTTTAAATTCACAATCAATATAATTATAACGTTCACAAAAGTACCGTTAAATTCTGATATGTACCGTTGATGAAACTTTGCGGATAGTAATCTGTCCGTATTGGGACGCTAATACCGCAAATTTGTTATTCCGGTAGATTTCGAATTAAATACTGCTGCTGTTCGGTACCTCATCCGGCTCGAAGGACCATGTGATGCTGTGAGTGGATGCCGGGCTAATTATTCGCTCAACGAAAAATACTTGCAATATAATATGGCTGTAAAACGTATAAAATATATTATATAGCAATGCTCTGAAAATTCCAACACCCAGTCACTTATTTTCTGCGAATCAAATAAATAAAAACTCAGGCTAAATTTAATTTAATTTTAACAAACTTATTTATTTGACACAATTTTTAACTTTTTTATAATTTATATTTTAATTTTAACTTTGTTTTCTGCTTTTATTAAAGTGAATCGTTTGGTTTCTGAATGATGACTGACAAAAAACTTTATATATAATACAAATTACAATTATGAAATAGCTCTTAAATTTAATTGTTCTTACACATACACTATTATAAAAAATGCTGGCAGCAGCTGATTGGCTATTTATTACATTTTGTAAAGCTCAATTATCGGTTAAAAATTTTAAATGTTAGTTCGGGCACAATATTACGAATGGTAAATAAATTATTCAAGTTTCAAACCATTAATCCTGTGGATTACATTTTTGTTATAACAATTTAAATTAGATGGCGTTACATAAAATAAATGGAACTTAATTTCCATAATGTCAAAATAAAAACATAAAAAATGTAAACAAACAAATGTTATGTACATATTCATAAATTTTATGTTTTTGTACATATTTTATGTTTTAGCTTAATGTTTTTAAGTGTTAGGGTGGGTATAAGCCAATTACTCGGGCTTCGCTCGAGATTAATAATTTGGGATGGGAAAGGTAAGGATAAAATATATAAATTAATATAAATTGTTTTGTGCTGCCATAACAGCCAGTCAACAACAAAATAATGACCGTTCAGTTGCTTGGTAGTCATTTCTATTTCCTTTCTTACGTCTGACCGAAATTTGCCGAAAGTTCATGCATCATTTTGACATGAAATAAATTCAGTGATCGGTATAATATTTAAATTAACTTTAACGACATAAGCATAATACAGGATTCTTTTAAAATTGTGCTCCTGATGGCAGGTTGCATCGAAATGGATCGCTTTCACATTATCATAATGCAAAAGAGCTATTTGCTCTTTTCGTATTAAAACAATTGTTACCGAATACAAATAACGGATGACTTATTGTGATTGCATATAACACATAAAGTATATATGTATCTACTAAATCACAATTGCGTACAATATCCTCTGTCTTGTAATACTCAGATTTGATTTTTCGAATTACGTCGGAAGTAATCATGTCCTGAGTATTCCCGCCTTTGTAAAGTTGCAAGTCCGTCGCACCTACTAGATTTGTATCTGAAACTAAAGTGAGACCCCAAACCATGAAGTGGAACCAAAGCGATGAAGTGGGACCAAACAATGATACGTAATTTTTTCAAGAGAATCTCTTGGGGCTAATAGGGTGTCCTATTATGACATTTAGTGTAAAAAAATTAAAATCTTAAAATTTTAAATTTGCAAAACTTACGTTTCATCTTCAATAAATCGATTCATCGTCGATTACAAATGGGTCTCGGTCATCGTATTTACATGCGGGTAATTTTATTTGATAGCCCTGGTCATAAGCTAACTAGTCATGTATCTCATATTTCTGAGACATCTCTGTATTTCGGCCAATCCATAATAAATTGAACGTTAAATATATTGTCTGAATAGCTAGCTTTTCAGTTAAAAAGTATTTCATTAAATATGTGCCTTAATCATTTAAAAAGAAAATTTTTATTATCGATCTTAACGAAACTTTATAAAATGTCTTACATTGCTTTTGCCAACTGTAGCCATACATGCACAATTTTTTTGTTATTTCGACAAATTTTGTACCGCCATGTTTTGTTATTTTTCTGATTTTGTTGAAAACTTCATAGCCGTACAAAAAATCATTTAAGACAGAGTGAAAGAGCACTAACTTGATATTCCGAATTTGTACAAATTACATAACACACCAAACTCAAATTTTTTTTTTTGTTGCATAAAATATTTTAATGGTTGTTTACTAATTCCATTGATTACTAATTTCTGTATTAGCCCGAGTTTTTTAGATACAGCTGCTTTCTTCGTTTTTACTTCCATATTGACTTTGTTTACTTTATCCATAGAAAATGGGTAATTTGCGTTGATCTTAAGATGGTTAATTTTCCTTTGGGACAACAAGGAGGCTAAACCAAAAATCTTTGTTTTATATGTTTATGGGATAGCAGAACTAAATCTGAACATTTGATAAGAAAATAATGGCCTTTTCGGGAAGCACTAATTCCAGAGAGCCATAATGTTATAAATGTATCTCTTGTGGAACGAGTTAGTATCATATTGCCACCTCTGCATATCAAACTCGGTCTGATGACAGTGAATATTTGACATTGAAAGACAGTGAAATATTTTAGGTATATTTTAACGAAGTTTCCGAATCCGAGTTCAGAATAAAGCTCAAAGCAGGCATATTTGACGGCCCACAAATTCGCAAATTGATGAGCGACCATACTTTTTGCAGTTAAATGTCAAACATTCAAAAAAACGCTTGGGATTTGTTCCTTTGGGTTATTCAAAATTTCTTAGGTAATAGAAAGTGTGTTGATTATGTTGAGTGCGTTGAACAGATGTTGTCTCACTTCCAGCAACGGATGCAACATGAGCATCAAAGTATACTTCCTTCAGAGCCATTTAGATTATTTTCCGGAAAATCTAGGTGACATGAGTGAATTATTGCTGGAATAATCAAAGTAGCATACTTCTTCATTCAAAAGCAGTAGAAAATCATATAAAAGAAAATTCAAGGGTTTGTAGTTTTAGTTTAATTTTTTTTTCTTTTAGTCCAATTTTTGGAGTGCTGAATTAAATTGCTGACAATTGTACATTCAATTTTTCTGCCAAAACTGCTAATTTTTCCTATGTCAATTCATCTCTTTTCAGCCCTAAAGTAAAATTTATCACAATATTTTATTGACAAAAACTAAACTTCTCGAGTTATCTCGAGCGTCTGCGTAATTGGTTAATAATATGTGAACCCTTTCCTGGTATGTTCTATATTCGTTCAGTTGTATCATTCCCAATCCTAACCGCTCTGGCTCTTTTATTAGATTGTTCAGTGGAATCGTTTGGCTAGAATTATGTTTCACCAGCTATGTTTATTGCAGAATTTTTTGTTTCTTTCTGAGTGTTCTTAAACTTATTTACAGATAATCTGAAATTAAGAAAACATTTCCATTAGACATTTGTAAAATCAAATAATTTATACATAAGGTAAAAGTGGGAGAGACACCATACTTTTTGTAGAAAGAATTCCAAATATATCCCTTAAGATAATGCTCGTTGTGTCTCCTAAACCATGTTTCACAGTCGTCGTTCCTTGTTACTTGTTAATAGGAGATGCTGATGGTGACGGTGACGGTGACGGTGATAGTGATAGTGATAGTGATATTAATATTGATAGTGATATTGATAAAGTTAGTGATAGTGATACTGATAGTTATAGTTGTGATGGTGATGACGTTGATGGTGATTAGTGATCTGTATTTTAAATCGATTTCTTTAAATACAAATGAAACAATGAAACAAAAAATGCCATAACTTAGTCTTTATTATATGTCATCTTATGACTTGTGAAAAAAAAACCAATGTCTTCAGTGGTTTTGAAATACTTTTTTTTTATAAATATTTGGTAAAATAGCCCTCTCCCCTACATTCACAGTAAAATTTAGGTTTTTACGGTACGCGACAACCAGTATGATTTATTACATATTATTAGTTTTATCTGCACACATTTTTTCACCACAAAACAAACCCAGAACACAGTAAACATCAAAATTTATAAAAAATATACGAGTAAATATGTATTAATAATAATCATAAATATATAAAAAATGAAACTATGGAGATTTTTTTTTTGTAAACCTTTAAATTGCTACACTAAACAATGGAAATGTACTCGTATAACTCAAATCGAAATAAAACATTTTCCTTGGCTATAACTTATAAAGCAGTAACATAATAACAGCCAGAAGAAACAGAAATTCTTGTAATAATTTTATATGACAATAAAAATTGTGCCAATAAAATTATTCGAGAAAAAAAAGTATTTTGTTGTTTTATTGGTTGACGTGAATTTATAGAAAACAATGGCACGAACGGAAAAAGGGACAACTTTCCAGTTATTATTGTGAAAAACGATAATAAAAAGATGTTAAAAACACTGTTGAAGGTTTTTTTGATAACCAAAAGAAAAAAAAAAACAACAATGGTTTATTATTTTATTACCAAGGATAAAATCGCATAAAAATTGAGACATACTACACACATACATGGTAACTAAGAAAGCATTTGGGAAACATAAAACTTTATACATAAATTATTTCTGTATAAATATTGCTAAAAAACGCTGAGATCAAGATATCTGTAAGCTCACATTATCTAATAAACTTTTGGTCTATATCGTCGTTGTAAAAAAAAACATATACATACATATAACAGAGAAACAGAAATTAAACAAAACCCCTTCATTCTTCCTTCCTTCCTTTTATAAATGTTGTTTTATTCTTATACACATAACCCCAAAAAACAAAATAAAAGTTCATTTCTTGTGTACGGAAAAAACAAACCTTTTTCGCTTTACGTATATTAGACAAAAGATGTAACGGCATATAAATATAAATATGTATTTTAGCGAGATATAGAAATAAGTACTTATTTTGCACAGCATCCATCTACCTTCCTCCCAATATATAATATATACATTACATTCTGATTATATTTATGCAAATATTAAACTTTAAAAACTTTTAATTTTCTTTGCTGCTTTTTTCGTAATATCTAAGCTCCATCGTTTTCACATGAAAATATTTTACATACCTTAGTTATTTCTAAAGTAGTCTAAATAGTAATTTAAAAAATGTTTAAAACACCACACACATAGGTATACTAAAATATGCTCTAATATATAGAATAATTGCGACTAGTTAATTTAAATGTTTGAGTAACAATAACAATTTATCCCAATATCATCAGGTTCAAATTTAAAATTGAAAATTTTTGTAATCTAAGATGTTTTGTTTAGGAAATTTACTTTTGCGCTGGGGTAGATAGAAAAAATACTAAAGTGTTTTTTTTTATGGTAGTTTCCTATATTATTAAGATAGACATTATCTTGACAGTTTCTTCTCGTTTGAACGGTATTGAGTGAATTACGGAAAGGACATAAAACATTCATAGGACCACAATAATGTTCTGGTATTTCATTTTCATCAAAATGTTTGGTAATGTTCAACGCGCGTTGTTCAGTTGTATTTGCACATCGTAAAATTGCTTCAGCCTTTTTCTCTTGCTTAAATAACCGTTCTGGAAATACGTACATATACGTTTCGCATCATTTACACTACGAAGATTTTTCTCGGCTTCAGTTTCTATTGATTTTATTTGTATTCTTGCTCTTAACTGGCGTTGTTGTCTTTCATCAAAGCTTTCATTTAATCGAAGCTAAAATCCTCGATCTATATCATTCTATCGTATACGTTCAAGACTTTCTTGGCTTTAACGTGCCCGAAAACGTCGGACACTTTCTCTTGTTTGGTATTTTCGACGTTCTTCTTGCGTTTCCTTATAAATTCTAATTCTAACTAATTAATTAACCTGGTTTACTTTTGACGCAAAAACATCCATAATTTTTTGACGTACATCGATTTTCTGAAATGATATGATATGATATGGTATGATCTAGATCTAAGACCAACCATAATAGTGATACTAGGTATGTATAGCACATTCCTGGGGTATGCCTAATCCATTATTAAGAAAAGATACTTATGGGAGCAACATATTCAGCAAACTTATTTTCTAACTACATAGATAATTTATTAAAAAAAAAAATTGTTAAATAAAACCATTCTCACACTATAGATTTGGATTTTGTTAATTGTTAGTGTATGTTAGTAGTGAATAGGTATAGGTGTTGGTATAGGTTTCATCAATAGGTGTATTCAATACTTAATATCCAGTGGTCTTCTCTTCTCGTGCTGTATATAAAGATGTGTCCCTATCTCCCACCATCACCAATTCTCGCGGTGGGTGTATTTGCCCGTTAATACTCGACAGCATAATCGTTTGCACATATTGATGACCTAATGGTTGTTTAAGTCAGTTAAGTAAGAGTTCACGGTAGAGTCATATATAGTAATCCTTATCATTCATTCATTCAGTATATCTAGGATTTATTTATCATTAAGTTTATCTGTTATCACTTTTAAAAGTAGTGCAAGTCAACCATCCGAAAAAGAAAAATCTTTGATAATGGTATCAATAGAGATATACCGGCAAACAACTTATCCCTAATTTTAATTTATGCAATAACAAGAAAATTCAAAGTCCCATTTATCTCCATTGTTGATTCTCAATTCCCTCATTTCCTCGTTTCATCAAGTAATTGACCCAAACCACCTCCAAAAACAAACTGTCCATTTTATTCAGTAAAATTTTATTTAGGAAAAGAAATCACCAGATAAATATCTGGTCTTTTTTTCAATGTTCCGTTCAACTGGAGAGATTTTATGAAAAAAAATATTCGTAAAGGAGAAAATATAAAAGCAAAAAACAAAAGAAAAACCAAAACGAGTTGAACTCAGCTTATCAATAACTGAAAAAACCAAAAAAAAAATATATACATATGTATATGTAGATCATTTCGCTTTGGCAACCAAAACAGCAACTTGTACAAAACAAATGACAATTCTGTTCAAAAATAAAAACGAGAACAATTATCCGTCAAAAGTTAATCAAAACATCAAAAAAAATCTCCAAAAATTTCCAAAAATGTCTACACCAACAAAGCTTAGTTGAAACCATTCGAAACAACAGAAAAATTATACGGCACTATTTTTACCAGGTCCGCACCAAAAGTGCAAAACAATGGCGCGTCCTTAGAAAAGTAATCCTTAATAACAAAATCAACTTTACCAAAATATAAAAATGTAAATATTACAAAATAATAAGCATCCGTGCCTTTGGAACCAAAACAAAAACATTTCCAAACTTTGATTGTTTTATTTTAAGCAACACACTCCATTCCAATGCACTGAACAAAATTCAAAACACGGTACCAAACTATTTTATTGTCTCTCTCCCCTCGCACCGAACTTTCTTTCACCATTGACGTTTGTTTATTTCTGCTCTATAGCTTTTAGCTCTATGATACATACATATGGTGAAAAATACGTCAAATCACAAATTTTTGGAAGTCGTGTTTAAATTTATTATTTTTTATGTTTTCAATTGGTAGTACTAGTTAAAAAAAACATTTTGTAGAAAATGATTTTTTGTTGTTGTTGTTGTTGTTTAAAATACAGGGTGTCAAATTTTGAGAAAAATGATAAACATGATGTTGTGTTTATGGCTATAAAAGGAAAAATAAATATCCGATATTTATGATATAGGGCTCGTTTTAAAGGTAAGTTAATACGGATTAATAAAAAAATATAAAAATGGTAAGTTCTTTAATTTCTTCATTTTCAAATTTCCCGCCAAAATTTTGTTTTTGAATTTTCTCAATGATCGTCCAATTTTATTTATTTTTTTTTAAATTTTACGTCATTTAATTCTATTGAACATACTAAAAACTTGCGCTAGTAAAATTTTTCGTTTTCGTGCAAAATACGTTTAAGTATGACAATCTACAAATTTATTATATTTAAACGTATTTTACACGAAAACGAAACGAGATGCTGTCCTGATTTTTTAGGATGTCTAATAGAACTAAATGGGGAAAAAGATAATAAAAAATAATAAAAATAAAAAAAAGTAATTTTGAGAAAATTGAAAAAAACTGTTTCGGCGGCCATTTTGAAAAAATAACAAATGAAAGATAATACCATTTTTATAATTATTTTATAATCCCTATTCATTTATCTTTAAAATGAGCCCAATCTTATAATTTTCGAATAATTAATTTTCTTTCTATAGCAATAAATACAATACCAAGTGCATTGGATTTTTAAATATTTGACACCCTGTATCTTAAAAAACAACACCAAAAAGAAAATTATTTTCCATAAATGTTTTGTTTAATATAGTGCTACACATTCGAAACATAAAAATATAAAAATTAAAATATAACTTCAGAAAAAATTTGATTTGACGAATTTTTCGCTATAGAGAAAAATACGTCAAATTGCATATCTTTATATGTGACCGTAAAAAAAAAATTGGACGATCATTGAGAAAATTCAAAAATAGAATTTTGGCGGGAAATTTGAAAATGAAGAAATTAAAGAACTTACCATTTTTATATTTTTTTATTAATCCGTATTAACTTACCTTTAAAACGAGCCCTATATCATAAATATCGGATATTTATTTTTCCTTTTATAGCCATAAACACAACATCATGTTTATCATTTTTCTCAAAATTTGACACCCTGTATTTTAAACAACAACAACAACAACAAAAAATCATTTTATACAAAATGTTTTTTTAACTAGTACTAGGTACCAATTGAAAACATAAAAAATAAAAAATTTAAACACGACTTCCGGTCCCATATACCAAATTTGTGATTTGACGTATTTTTCATCAATCACACATCAAATTACAATATTCCCACACCAAACTACAGTAAAGAAACTTGTGTCGATTATACATAAAACTAAAATACAAAACATTCGAGTATGGGTAAAAAATAAAAAATAAAAATTAAAACCATGCGTGAACAGAAAAAAACTGCGTATGTCAAAATGACTCAATTCAATATCAATTTAAATTAAATATGAGATGTTTTGTATTTTAAAATCTCAAGCATAACCACACAAACTTAAAATCATGCAATATTTGTGAGAAATCAAGAAATTTGACTTCCCTCACTACAAATTTAAGATATTCAAGAAAGATATTGCCTGATAAATGCATCCCGGTGGATAACATTTTTCGATGTTTAATTATTTAATTTTCTTTAATTTTAATTTAAAACCCTTCACACACTGAGACTGAGTTGTATCCATAGAAGTTTGTGTACCTTTCTTTATTTTTATTTTTTTACCAATAAATGATAAATGTCAATCTGACATTACTGTCATATCATTTGATATAAATTGACATCTCAAAATGGCGGAAATCGTATAAATAAACAACAACAAATTATTTTTTAGACAAATATACAAACGATGGTAACTATTATTTAGGAATGTTTTGTCATAATTTTGAACAAATTCTCGAAACTCGTGTAAAACTTATGATTTTCTTGAATTTTGGTATCAGGTTGCGTCTAGTAAGCTTAACAACTTCGAATAATCACATAAAGACAAGAAAACTCCAATGAATCTGAAGTCGATAATATGACTCACAGTTACAACGGGGTAGTTACTCGTGGTGCGTTTGACATTAAGTGTATATAAACGTAGTATATAACCGTTGACATTAATATATTCGAAGTTCGAGGTTTCGAGATATTTGGAATAATCCAGATAGTTATTTGGCTTTGAATAGCCTGAAGTACGGGATCGTCTTGAAATCTCGCCAAATAAAATATCGAAGACAAAATCGATTAGACAAAATAATAATCGATTTTTCATTTTTATTTATCAGGAATTTTTTTATTTTGTAAAACGCCAATTTCGGAGCTACACGGAATCGGTTTTTAGGAAATTTAAAATGATTGGATTTATTTTATAAGAACTAGTAGCATGCGGCTCCCACGCGTAGGAATTTATGAATGTGACTGTGCACTTAATAAATGGTATCGTAGATTAACTATTTATCAAGTTCATAGTCACCACAAAATTCGAATATTTAGGGGAAGAAAGATTCCGAATTGTAATAGTGGGGCTGTTCACTTTATAAGCAAGGTTCGAAAGATCGATTTGGGTTCATTTAGCTTTACCAAACTTTTCTTAACCGGCTGTATTAATAAACACCAATAAAGCATTAAACCATAGACTAAAGTAATATTATACGAATAAAAAAATAGTCCCAAAATTGGTATACATATACAAATGGCTGTAATACAAAACGAACACATGTTTTTCTCAATCGGTTTATTTTATGATTGAACTTTGCTTTTGGTATACAAAGTACACACAAGTCAATTTTGGTTTTCCATTTCGCTTTTTTTTATTAATTAAACTAAAGCTTACTACTTATTGGCATCCGGTATGATATAGATTGGTACCCGATAATTGAATCTTTTTTTATTTGTTTTAAGACGTCTCTATAATATTACTTTAGTCTATGATTAAACTGTTAAGCTCTGCAGTTCTGCAATCCTCTTGAACTAACTTTTAGATAGTTTTTTATTTTTGATTTAGTTTTTTTTTTTATTAAAAATTTCTTTATACACAATGGTTTATGTTTTATGATTACTAACGCCATTGAAACATATACTATGGAAACCACTTGCACGTGATAATGCTTAGTATAGTTCATGAGAAAACACAGGAGGACGTAAATAAATCCACACATTCTTGATTGACTGTCAAATTCAGTGAATTAAAATATTCTGTTGGATATTAGCTTGGGTCTCATCAGATACACAATCTGCACTGAGCAATACAACTTCGATAAAACGTTTTCGCTTATTTCATCAATAAAATTTGGGTTGGTATCGTTATTCAAAATAAAATAAACCCCAAAAAAAAAATTAAAAATCTCAAAAAATCAAGTTTTAAAAAAAAAACAAATTTTTGAAATATTATTTTTATTTGTTTTATACCCAGAAAAAGTGGGGCTGCCACTCCAAACCCCCGCTCAGACGATTTTATGAAATTCTAACATTCATAGAAATTGGAGCAAATTTTAACTATGTAGGTATGTTTTATAATAATTATTAACATACCAAAATAAAAAACTCCCAAAGCCGCTTAGCATTATTTTTCCGCGTAAGGATGACGTGAAATTATGTAGATTACTTTTGTTTTCATAATTTAGCTAACCAAAATTTAATATGGTCTCTCTTTTCGATAGGGTACTTTAATTAAACAATCCCCCAATACAAAGTTTGGGCCTAGGAGTTATAAAAGGTGCTCAAATTGCCCTCCTTTTGATTGAATATCAGCTAATATTCGTTTAAGTATACCTTTGGTTATTTCATTTCTTGGTAATTCTTTCCCTATCTAGTGTGCTGCTGATGAGTTCTACTTTTGTTTCATTTTTCTGGAGTATACAAGCGCCTTCATTGTTCCCCATACATAAAAATATCGTACAATCGGCCAATGAATTGGGCCATTTCTTCCAATCCATTTATTTCGATAATTTTGGTTTAACCAATTCTTAAAATTTTTATCGCAGCGACAAGTTGCGCACCATATTGTTGGTATGTGTGCGAGACTCTACTTAAAATGGGAACATCATCAAAAAGGAGTGGCAAATCCTTTTGTAAAAATTGTAAATAACGATTTTTAACGCCAGAGTAACTATTATTCCTAAAAATAACAATAAATAAAATACAGAAAATTAGTGCATAATAGCAAATTTTAGTACACATATACTTATCTCATTATTAATATTTTGTATTGTTATTTTCACCATATAGGAAGCAAACGTTATCGTAATTATAAATAAATCATTTGTTGTGACATTTCTTTGCGGAAAAAATGGCAACAAACGCCATCTTTAACAAATGTGCTTTTCGAATCCGAAACGTATCTTTTCGAAACCGAATATTTTTGGTTGCATTCAGTGAAGTTGAAAAGTACATTTGTTTGACGGTAGATGAACCTTGTCAAATTTAGTTATTTAAGCTTTGGGAAAAAAGAAAACTTTTGTAGTCTTTTGTAGTTTTTGGAAGAATAAAAATCAAAAAAAATGTGTATTTATATTATATATTTTCATATGCTCTTCATGCTTATTATGTGAATATAAGCAAATTTATTAATATTTATATCGTCAAGTTTTTGTGTAAATTAAAATTAATAAACAATAAGTCGCATATCATCGAGTTTTAATAAGTCCGAAGGCAAATTAAAATCCCTTCTAAACGCTATTTCTGGAAATAAAACTACGGAGAAAATACTGACGCCTGTGCCGCCATTTGTGATTTCTGATATAAATTATTTGCATGGCGACGATTTATTCCAGCGTCAGCAGTGCTTGCTTCAATTATTGTATATTGTAAGGCGACGATTTAATCCAGCGTCAGCATTATATGTTGTATATATCGATAAGTGTATTCCATCGTCAACATATATTTACTTCGAGCAGTTTTCTTGTATGGCGCCAAATTTAATATAGTGTCACCAGATTTGTACTTCGATCGGTTTTTTATTACGTGGCAACCAAGTTATCGATCCAGCGGCGCCAACGATCACTATTTAATCTCGATCGTAATATGAATGCTACAATTATCCCTAATTACACCAGCACATACGCGGTGCTGAAATAATGTTTGTTTTTCGAATGAGGATTTTCAGCAGCCCACTGGTGTAGATTCTGAATGTTTGTTATGTCATCTCTTGTGAATTATGATTCATCCCGCCTCAGGATACGTTTCATAAAACTATCATTGTCCAAATTCCTTTCCATCAACCAATTAAAAAACCCCAATCTTTTATTGCGGTCTATCGCTAATAGTTCTTGAACGGGTGTTATATGGTATGGATGAAGATTCTCCTTGTGTAATTCTTGATGAATTTGGTAGTAAGAGACGTTCAATTGTACCGCGAACTTCCTTATAGAAGGATTTGCTGTTACATTACGAATTATTTCTTCGTCGACATCCAAATGATTTGGTAAGACTGAAAGGGGCTCCGCCCGGGTATTTGATGTTGTTATGATATCTCGCAGTTTTCTATGAATATTTGTAAATACTCTTGCGTCAGGAACGCGACCTCTCCCACAAAGTTTATAGGCAAAGAGGTAAGAAACGAGGAAGTGTTGCGTAGCAATGCATGCAGGTGTAGACTTTAGTATGAAAATATTTAATTTTTGTTTTTTCAACATTTAAACAAAGGAAGTGATAATCGCCTACTGTTTTAGTGATCAAAAAAAAAAATTGTTACAATATTAACACTTCAACATCTCTTAATTAGATTGAGAATAATCCATATACGTAAAAAACTATCGTACGTGGGTACAAATAATGTATTGGAAGATTGTAGGAGAGATCATGGCGAATTAAAATTAAATAAAAAAATAAAAAAATTATAACGGTTTTTTCTGAGAAAAACTCAATTTTATAGAAAAAAAAAATATTTTTTTTTTAATTTGAAACATCATAGCTCCCAAATGGATGCTGATGCAAGATAACCACGTAGATCTTAATAATAGCCTATACAAATACCAGTCAAATAAGACTAAGTCGGTTGCTCTGCGATAAATATTTTGGAAGTTACAGTTAAATATTTGAGTGTACTTTTTTTCTGAACCAAATTTTTTAAACACCCTGTATCTCAAAGGATATCAGAAATGGACTCCCCCGCCCCTTACGATTTTTTTCTCAGAATGAACCAAGGAATCACCACTTGATGAATCAGCATCCGAAACCCGGACACCCTGTGTTTGCATATGTATATTCAATAAAAAAAAACATAAATAATTGTTTATTATTCCATATAATATACATCTCGTGGAACCCTAGGTTCTGCGGAAGTCACATTGAAGAACGCTGATCTAATGCATGATTTCTTTTTTGAATAAAATGTATTGATGGTCTATTGGCCAGACATCATAACCTTTCCAACTTTATTATAGAGTTCTTGAAATTCATTAGGATCGGGAATTTCAGCTGAATGCAGAAGTATTAGCATCATCTGTATGCAGAATTATTAGCACGTGAACATGAGGCAAACCTCTGTTTTGCCACTTTACAATATATATATATACAGGGTGTTCGGCACATGGACCGACACAATTTTTTGGGGAATTGGTTGGGTCATTAGCTAGTTTTCACCCATACGACCCTACGTCCTAAGTGACACGGTAACTGAGATATGAATTTTTTTCGTTTTTTATTTAAATTACCTGAAATTTCGCCTTTAAATCGTCATATTTTGTTTGTTTGTGATTGTAATAGCACGAAATAACTTTTATTGTATTCTGCAATGTATTTTTAGTCTAAATAAATCACTATTTGGTACAAATGGCTTCAAGAAACTAAATTATATGAGCTTCGAAAGTCTTGAAAATGTGTAAATGTATGAAAAATTTCTACTTCTAAATTCAATATAAAAAAAAATAAACATTATTTTGAACATAGGTTTATTTTAAAAAGTTGTCTAGTTTATACTCTTTCCAACGGTATGCTACATGTTGGAGAAATTATTTATATTATGGTCAAAATAAGAGATAGAAGTTGTCAGGGTCAAGAAAATTATTTTTATCTTTATTATGTTTTTATTAAATATGAATTATAATTTTTGTTCGAATTGTTCTCCTCTACTCCGTATGCATGCACGACACATTTTCCTTATTTCAAATGTTATTGTGCGAAGTCGCATTTCTCTTTTCATTATTTCAAATGCAGCTATAATTCGCTCCATTAAAATTTCTCGTGAGGGCACCTCTGTTGCATAAACCAATTCCTTTGCACGTCCCCAGACGTAAAAATCGAGCGGTGTCAGGGACGTAGGGTCGTATGGGTGAAAAATAGCTAATGACCCAACCAATTCCCCAAAAAATTGTGTCGATCCATGTGCCGAACACCCTGTATTATTGTATTACTGAAATTGTAACCAGGTTGCATATAAGTATAAAGTTGGTAAATAAATAAATAAATAAATGAATCCTAATTCCCAGAAAATTCCCAAAAATGCCTAAAAATTCCCAAAAAATTCCCAGAAAATGCCCAAGAATTTCCAAAAATGCCCAGAAAATTCCAAAGAAATTCAAAAAATTCCCAAAAAATTCCCAAGAAATTCCAAAAATTCCCGAATATTCTCAAAAAATTCCCCAAAAATTCCAATAATTCCCAGAAAAAGCCAAAAACTCTCAAAAATTCCCAAGAACATCCAAAAATTCCCAGAAAATGGCCAAGAAATTCCAAAAATTCCCAGAAAATTCTGGGTAGTATTTTTTTGGAATTTTTTGGTTATTTTTTGTTAATCAAAAATTTCTAAAAATTCCAAAAATTACCAAAAAATTCCAAAAATTCCCAAAAATTCCCAGAAAATGCCCAAGAATTTCCAAAAATTCCCAGAAAATGCCCAAGAATTTCCAAAAATTCCCAGAAAAAGCCCAAGAATTTCCAAAAATTCCCAGAAAATGCCCAAGAAATCCCAAAAAGTCCCAGAGAATGGCCCTGAACTTCCAAAAATTCCCAGAACATGGCCTTGAACTTCCAAAAATTCCCAGAATATGGCCCTGAACTTCCAAAAATTACAAGAAAATGCCCTTGAAATGGAATTTTTGGAAAGTTGAGGGCTATTTTCTGGGAATTTTAAGGCTGGGAAGTTCAAGGCCATTTTCTGGGAATTTTTGGAAGTTCAAGGCCATTTTCTGGGAATTTTTGGAAGTTCAGGGCCATTTTCTGGGAATTTTTGGAAGTTCAAGGCCATTTTCTTGGAATTTTTGGAAGTTCAAGGCCATTTTCTGGGAATTTTTGTAAATTCAGGGCTATTTTCTGGGAATTTTTGGAATTTCTTGTGCATTTTCTGGAAATTTTTGGAAATTCTTGGGCATTTCCTGGGAATTTTTGGATGTTCAGGGCCATTTTCTTGGAATTTTTGGAAATTCAAGGCCATTTTCTGGGAATTTTTGGATGTTCAGGGCCATTTTCTGGGAATTTTTGGAAATTCTAGGCCATTTTTTGGGAATTTTTGAAAGTTCAAGGCCATTTT
This sequence comes from Tipula helvola, assembly GCA_963556165.1. NCBI lineage: Eukaryota > Metazoa > Arthropoda > Insecta > Diptera > Tipulidae > Tipula > Tipula helvola. Next base: position 107,110,722 of record OY744483.1, read on the forward strand.
CTGGGAATTTTTGAAAGTTCTAGGCCATTTTCTGGGAATTTGTGGAAGTTCAAGGCCATTCTCTGGGAATTTTTGGAAGTTCAAGGCCATTTTCTGGGAATTTTTGGAAGTTCAGGGCCATTTTCTGGGAATTTTTGGAAATTCAAGGATATTTTCTTGGAATTTTTGGAAGTTCAAGGCCCTTTTCTGGGAATTTTTGGAAGTTCAAGGCCATTTTCTGGGAATCTTTGGAAGTTCAAGGCCATTTTCTGGGAATTTTTGGAAGTTCAGGGCCATTTTCTGGGAACTTTTGGAAGTTCAAGGATATTTTCTGGGAATTTTTGGAAATTCTAGGCCATTTTCTGGGCATTTTTGGATGTTCAGGGCCATTTTCTGGGAATTTTTGAAAGTCCAAGGGAATTTTTGGATGTTCAAGGCCATTTTCTGGGAATTTTTGGAAATTCTAGGCCATTTTCTGGGAATTTTTGAAAGTTCAAGGCCATTTTATGGGAATTTTTGGAAGTTCAAGGCCATTTTCTGGGAATTTTTGGAAGTTCAAGCCCATTTTCTGGGAATTTTGGAAGTTCAAGGATATTTTCTGGGAATTTTTGGAAATTCAAGGCCATTTTCTGGGAATTTTTGGATGTTCAGGGCCATTTTCTGGGAATTTTTGGAAATTCTAGGCCATTTTCTGGGAATTTTTCAAAGTTCAAGGCCATTTTCTGGGAATTTTTGGAAGTTCAAAGCCATTTTTCTGGGAATTTTGGAAGTTCAAGGATATTTTCTGGGAATTTTTGGAAATTCAAGGCCATTTTCTGGGAATTTTTGGATGTTCAGGGCCATTTTCTGGGAATTTTTGGAAGTTCAGGGCCATTTTCTGGGAATTTTTCAAAGTTCAAGGCCATTTCTGGGAATTTTTGGAAGTTCAAAGGCCATTTTCTGGGAATTTTTGGAAGTTCAAAGCCATTTTCTGGGAATTTTTGGATGTTCAGGGCCATTTTCTGGGAATTTTTAGAAATTCAGGGCTATTTCTGGGAATTTTTGGAAATTCTATGCGATTTTCTGGGAATTTTTGAAAGTTCAAGGTTATTTTCTGGTAATTTTTTGGAAATTCTAGGCCATTTTCTGGGAATTTTTTGAAAGTTCAAGGCCATTTTCTGGGAATTTTGAAAGTTCAAAGCCATTTTCTGGGAACTTTGGAAGTTCAAAGCCATTTTCTGGGAATTTTTGGATGTTCAGGGCCATTTTCTGGGAATTTTTGGAAGTTCAGGGCCATTTTTCTGGGAATTTTTCAAAGTTCAAGGCCATTTTCTGGGAATTTTTGGAAGTTCAAGGCCATTTTCCGGGAATTTTTGGAAGTTCAAAGCCATTTTTCTGGGAATTTTTAGATGTTCAAAGCCATTTTCTGGGAATTTTTGGATGTTCAGGGCCATTTTCTGGGAATTTTTGGAAGTTCAGGGCCATTTTCTGGGCATTTTTCAAAGTTCAATGCCTTCTGGGAATCTTTGGAAGTTCAAGGCCATTTTCTGGGAATTTTTGGAAGTTCAGGGCCATTTGGGAACTTTTGGAAGTTCAAGGATATTTTCTGGGAATTTTTGGAAATTCTAGGCCATTTTCTGGGCATTTTTGGATGTTCAGGGCCATTTTCTGGGAATTTTTGAAAGTCCAAGGGAATTTTTGGATGTTCAAGGCCATTTTATGGGAATTTTTGGAAATTCTAGGCCATTTTCTGGGAATTTTTGAAAGTTCAAGGCCATTTTCTGGGAATTTTTGAAAGTTCAAAGCCATTTTCTGGGAATTTTTGGAAGTTCAAAGCCATTTTCTGGGAATTTTTGGATGTTCAGGGCCATTTTCTGGGCATTTTTCAAAGTTCAATGCCATTTTCTGGGAATCTTTGGAAGTTCAAGGCCATTTTCTGGGAATTTTTGGAAGTTCAGGGCCATTTTCTGGGAACTTTTGGAAGTTCAAGAATATTTTCTGGGAATTTTTGGAAATTCTAGGCCATTTTCTGGGCATTTTTGGATGTTCAGGGCCATTTTCTGGGAATTTTTGAAAGTCCAATGGAATTTTTGGATGTTCAAGGCCATTTTATGGGAATTTTTGGAAATTCTAGGCCATTTTCTGGGAATTTTTGAAAGTTCAATGCCATTTTCTGGGAATTTTTGGAAGTTCAAGGCCATTCTCTGGGAATTTTTGGAAGTTCAAGGCCATTTTCTGGGAATTTTTGGAAGTTCAGGGCCATTTTCTGGGAATTTTTGGAAATTCAAGGATATTTTCTTGGAATTTTTGGAAGTTCAAGGCCCTTTTCTGGGAATTTTTGGAAGTTCAAGGCCATTTTCTGGGAATCTTTGGAAGTTCAAGGCCATTTTCTGGGAATTTTTGGAAGTTCAGGGCCACTTTCTGGGAACTTTTGGAAGTTCAAGGATATTTTCTGGGAATTTTTGGAAATTCTAGGCCATTTTCTGGGCATTTTTGGATGTTCAGGGCCATTTTCTGGGAATTTTTGAAAGTCCATGGGAATTTTTGGATGTTCAAGGCCATTTTCTGGGAATTTTTGGAAATTCTAGGCCATTTTCTGGGAATTTTTGAAAGTTCAAGGCCATTTTATGGGAATTTTTGGAAGTTCAAGGCCATTTTCTGGGAATTTTTGGAAGTTCAAGCCCATTTTCTGGGAATTTTGGAAGTTCAAGGATATTTTCTGGGAATTTTTGGAAATTCAAGGCCATTTTCTGGGAATTTTTGGATGTTCAGGGCCATTTTCTGGGAATTTTTGGAAATTCTAGGCCATTTTCTGGGAATTTTTCAAAGTTCAAGGCCATTTTCTGGGAATTTTTGGAAGTTCAAAGCCATTTTCTGGGAATTTTGGAAGTTCAAGGATATTTTCTGGGAATTTTTGGAAATTCAAGGCCATTTTCTGGGAATTTTTGGATGTTCAGGGCCATTTTCTGGGAATTTTTGGAAATTCTAGGCCATTTTCTGGGAATTTTTGGATGTTCAGGGCCATTTTCTGGGAATTTTTGGAAGTTCAGGGCCATTTTCTGGGAATTTTTCAAAGTTCAAGGCCATTTTCTGGGAATTTTTGGAAGTTCAAGGCCATTTTCTGGGAATTTTTGGAAGTTCAAAGCCATTTTCTGGGAATTTTTGGATGTTCAGGGCCATTTTCTGGGAATTTTTAGAAATTCAGGGCTATTTCTGGGAATTTATGGAAATTCTATGCGATTTTCTGGGAATTTTTGAAAGTTCAAGGTTATTTTCTGGTAATTTTTTGGAAATTCTAGGCCATTTTCTGGGAATTTTTTGAAAGTTCAAGGCCATTTTCTGGGAATTTTTGAAAGTTCAAAGCCATTTTCTGGGAACTTTGGAAGTTCAAAGCCATTTTCTGGGCATTTTTGGATGTTCAGGGCCATTTTCTGGGAATTTTTGGAAGTTCTGGGCCATTTTCTGGGAATTTTTCAAAGTTCAAGGCCATTTTCTGGGAATTTTTGGAAGTTCAAGGCCATTTTCTGGGAATTTTTGGAAGTTCAAAGCCATTTTCTGGGAATTTTTAGATGTTCAAAGCCATTTTCTGGGAATTTTTGGATGTTCAGGGCCATTTTCTGGGAATTTTTGGAAGTTCAGGGCCATTTTCTGGGCATTTTTCAAAGTTCAATGCCATTTTCTGGGAATCTTTGGAAGTTCAAGGCCATTTTCTGGGAATTTTTGGAAGTTCAGGGCCATTTGGGAACTTTTGGAAGTTCAAGGATATTTTCTGGGAATTTTTGGAAATTCTAGGCCATTTTCTGGGCATTTTTGGATGTTCAGGGCCATTTTCTGGGAATTTTTGAAAGTCCAAGGGAATTTTTGGATGTTCAAGGCCATTTTATGGGAATTTTTGGAAATTCTAGGCCATTTTCTGGGAATTTTTGAAAGTTCAAGGCCATTTTCTGGGAATTTTTGAAAGTTCAAAGCCATTTTCTGGGAATTTTTGGAAGTTCAAAGCCATTTTCTGGGAATTTTTGGATGTTCAGGGCCATTTTCTGGGAATTTTTGGAAGTTCAGGGCCATTTTCTGGGCATTTTTCAAAGTTCAATGCCATTTTCTGGGAATCTTTGGAAGTTCAAGGCCATTTTCTGGGAATTTTTGGAAGTTCAGGGCCATTTTCTGGGAACTTTTGGAAGTTCAAGGATATTTTCTGGGAATTTTTGGAAATTCTAGGCCATTTTCTGGGCATTTTTGGATGTTCAGGGCCATTTTCTGGGAATTTTTGAAAGTCCAATGGAATTTTTGGATGTTCAAGGCCATTTTATGGGAATTTTTGGAAATTCTAGGCCATTTTCTGGGAATTTTTGAAAGTTCAAGGCCATTTTATGGGAATTTTTGGAAGTTCAAGGCCATTTTCTGGGAATTTTTGGAAGTTCAAGCCGATTTTCTGGGAATTTTGGAAGTTCAAGGATATTTTCTGGGAATTTTTGGAAATTCAAGGCCATTTTCTGGGAATTTTTGGATGTTCAGGGCCATTTTCTGGGAATTTTTGGAAATTCTAGGCCATTTTCTGGGAATTTTTGGAAGTTCAAGGCCATTTTCTGGGAATTTTTGGAAGTTCAAAGCCATTTTCTGGGAATTTTTGGATGTTCAGGGCCATTTTCTGGGAATTTTTAGAAATTCAGGGCTATTTCTGGGAATTTTTGGAAATTCTAGGCGATTTTCTGGGAATTTTTGAAAGTTCAAGGTTATTTTCTGGTAATTTATAAAATTCTAGGCCATTTTCTGGGAATTTTTTGAAAGTTCAAGGCCATTTTCTGGGAATTTTTGGAAGTTCAAAGCCATTTTCTGGGAATTTTTGGAAGTTCAAAGCCTATTTCTGGGAATTTTTGGATGTTCAGGGCCGTTTTCTGGGAATTTTTCAAAGTTCAAGGCCATTTTCTGGGAATTTTTGGAAGTTCAAGGCCATTTTCTGGGAATTTTTGGAAGTTCAAAGCCATTTTCTGGGAATTTTTGGATGTTCAGGGCCATTTTCTGGGAATTTTTGGAAATTCTAGGCCATTTTCTGGTAATTTTTGGAAATTCTAGGCCATTTTCTGGGAATTTTTTGAAAGTTCAAGGCCATTTTCTGGGAATTTTTGAAAGTTCAAAGCCATTTTCTGGGAATTTTTGGAAGTTCAAAGCCATTTTCTGGGAATTTTTGGATGTTCAGGGCCATTTTCTGGGAATTTTTGGAAGTTCAGGGCCATTTTCTGGGAATTTTTCAAAGTTCAAGGCCATTTTCTGGGAATTTTTGGAAGTTCAAGGCCATTTTCTGGGAATTTTTGGAAGTTCAAAGCCATTTTCTGGGACTTTTTGGATGTTCAGGGCCATTTTTTGGGAATTTTTGGAAGTTCAGGGCCATTTTCTGGGAATTTTTGGAAATTCAGGGCTATTTCTGGGAATTTTTGGAAATTCTAGGCGATTTTCTGGGAATTTTTGAAAGTTCAAGGTTATTTTCTGGTAATTTTTGGAAATTCTAGGCCATTTTCTGGGAATTTTTGAAAGTTCAAGGCCATTTTCTGGGAATTTTTGAAAGTTCAAAGCCATTTTCTGGGAATTTTTGGAAGTTCAAAGCCATTTTCTGGGAATTTTTGGATGTTCAGGGCCATTTTATGGGAATTTTTGGAAGTTCAGGGCCATTTTCTGGGAATTTTTCAAAGTTCAAGGCCATTTTCTGGGAATTTTTGGAAGTTCAAGGCCATTTTCTGGGAATTTTTGGAAGTTCAAAGCCATTTTCTGGGAATTTTTGGATGTTCAGGGCCATTTTCTGGGAATTTTTGAAAGTTCAAAGCCATTTTCTTGGAATTTTTGGAAGTTCAAAGCCATTTTCTGGGAATTTTTGGATGTTCAGGGCCATTTTCTGGGAATTTTTGAAAGTTCAAAGCCATTTTCTGGGAATTTTTGGAAGTTTAAAGCCATTTTCTGGGAATTTTTGGATGTTCAGGGCCATTTTCTGGGAATTTTTGGAAGTTCAAGGCCATTTTCTGGGAATTTTTGGAAGTTCAGGGCCATTTTCTGGAAATTTTTGGAAGTTCAGGGCCATTTTCTGGGAATTTTGGAAGTTTAAGGATATTTTCTGGGAATTTTTGGAAATTCAAGGCCATTTTCTGGGAATTTTTGGATGTTCAGGGTCATTTTCTTGGAATTTTTGGAAGTTCAAGGCCATTTTCTGGGAATTTTTAAAAATTCAGGGCTATTTCTGGGAATTTTTGTAAATTCTAGGCGATTTTCTGGGAATTTTTGAAAGTTCAAGGTTATTTTCTGGTAATTTTTGGAAATTCTAGGCCATTTTCTGGGAATTTTTGAAAGTTCAAGGCCATTTTCTGGGATATTTTGGAAGTTCAAAGCCATTTTCTGGGATTTTTGGAAGTTCAAGGCCATTTTCTGGGAATTTTTGGAAGTTCAAGGCCATTTTTTGGGAATTTTTGGAAGTTCTAGGCCATTTTCTGGGAATTTTTGGAAGTTCAAGGCCATTCTCTGGGAATTTTTGGAAGTTCAAGGCCATTTTCTGGGAATTTTTGGAAGTTCAGGGGCATTTTCTGGGAATTTTTGGAAATTCAAGGATATTTTCTTGGAATTTTTGGAAGTTCAAGGCCCTTTTCTGGGAATTTTTGGAAGTTCAAGGTCATTTTCTGGGAATCTTTGGAAGTTCAAGGCCATTTTCTGGGAATTTTTGGAAGTTCAGGGCCATTTTCTGGAACTTTTGGAAGTTCAAGGATATTTTCTGGGAATTTTTGGAAATTCTAGGCCATTTTCTGGGCATTTTTGGATGTTCAGGGCCATTTTCTGGGAATTTTTGAAAGTCCAAGGGAATTTTTGGATGTTCAAGGCCATTTTCTGGGAATTTTTGGAAATTCTAGGCCATTTTCTGGGAATTTTTGAACGTTCAAGGCCATTTTATGGGAATTTTTGGAAGTTCAAGGCCATTTTCTGGGAATTTTTGGAAGTTCAAGCCCATTTTCTGGGAATTTTGGAAGTTCAAGGATATTTTCTGGGAATTTTTGGAAATTCAAGGCCATTTTCTGGGAATTTTTGGATGTTCAGGGCCATTTTCTGGGAATTTCTGGAAATTCTAGGCCATTTTCTGGGAATTTTTCAAAGTTCAAGGCCATTTTCTGGGAATTTTTGGAAGTTCAAAGCCATTTTCTGGGAATTTTTGATGTTCAGGGCCATTTTCTGGGAATTTTTAGAAATTCAGGGCTATTTCTGGGAATTTTTGGAAATTCTAGGCGATTTTCTGGGAATTTTTGAAAGTTCAAGGTTATTTTCTGGTAGTTTTTGGAAATTCTAGGCCATTTTCTGGGAATTTTTGAAAGTTCAAGGCCATTTTATGGGAATTTTTGGAAGTTCAAGGCCATTTTCTGGGAATTTTTGGAAGTTCAAAGCCATTTTCTGGGAATTTTGGAAGTTCAAGGATATTTTCTGGTAATTTTTGGAAATTCAAGGCCATTTTCTGGGAATTTTTGGATGTTCAGGGCCATTTTCTGGGAATTTTTGGAAATTCTAGGCCATTTTCTGGGAATTTTTCAAAGTTCAAGGCCATTTTCTGGGAATTTTTGGAAGTTCAAGGCCATTTTCTGGGAATTTTTCAAAGTTCAAGGCCATTTTCTGGGAATTTTTGGAAGTTTAAAGCCATTTTCTGGGAATTTTGGAAGTTCAAGGATATTTTCTGGGAATTTTTGGAAATTCAAGGCCATTTTCTGTGAATTTTTGGATGTTCAGGGCCATTTTCTGGGAATTTTTGGAAATTCTAGGCCATTTTCTGGGAATTTTTGGATGTTCAGGGCCATTTTCTGGGAATTTTTGGAAGTTCAGGGCCATTTTCTGGGAATTTTTCAAAGTTCAAGGCCATTTTCTGGGAATTTTTGGAAGTTCAAGGCCATTTTCTGGGAATTTTTGGATGTTCAGGGCCATTTTCTGGGAATTTTTGGATGTTCAGGGCCATTTTCTGGGAATTTTTAGAAATTCAGGGCTATTTCTGGAAATTTTTGGAAATCTAGGCGATTTTCTGGGAATTTTTGAAAGTTCAAGGTTATTTTCTGGTAATTTTTGGAAATTGTAGGCCATTTTCTGGGAATTTTTTGAAAGTTCAAGGCCATTTTCTGGGAATTTTTGGAAGTTCAAAGCCATTTTCTGGGAATTTTTGGATGTTCAGGGCCATTTTCTGGGAATTTTTGGAAGTTCAGGGCCATTTTCTGGGAATTTTTCAAAGTTCATGGCCATTTTCTGGGAATTTTTGGAAGTTCAAGGCCATTTTCTGGGAATTTTTGGAAGTTCAAAGCCATTTTCTGGGAATTTTTGGAAGTTCAGGGCCATTTTCTGGGAATTTTTGGAAGTTCAGGACCATTTTCTGGGAATTTTTAGAAATTCAGGGCTATTTCTGGGAATTTTTGGAAATTCTAGGCGATTTTCTGGGAATTTTTGAAAGTTCAAGGTTATTTTCTGGTAATTTTTGGAAATTCTAGGCCATTTTCTGGGAATTTTTCAAATATCATGGCCATTTTCTGGGAATTTTTGGAAGTTCAAGGCCATTTTCTGGGAATTTTTGGAAGTTCAAAGCCATTTTCTGGGAATTTTTGGATGTTCAGGGCCATTTTCTGGGAATTTTTGGAAGTTCAGGACCATTTTCTGGGAATTTTTAGAAATTCAGGGCTATTTCTGGGAATTTTTGGAAATTCTAGGCGATTTTCTGGGAATTTTTGAAAGTTCAAGGTTATTTTCTGGTAATTTTTGGAAATTCTAGGCCATTTTCTGGGAATTTTTGAAAGTTCAAGGCCATTTTCTGGGAATTTTTGAAAGTTCAAAGCCATTTTCTGGGAATTTTTGGAAGTTCAAAGCCATTTTCTGGGAATTTTTGGATGTTCAGGGCCATTTTCTGGGAATTTTTGGAAGTTCAGGGCCATTTTCTGGGCATTTTTCAAAGTTCAATGCCATTTTCTGGGAATCTTTGGAAGTTCAAGGCCATTTTCTGGGAATTTTTGGAAGTTCAGGGCCATTTTCTGGGAACTTTTGGAAGTTCAAGGATATTTTCTGGGAATTTTTGGAAATTCTTGGCCATTTTCTGGGCATTTTTGGATGTTCAGGGCCATTTTCTGGGAATTTTTGAAAGTCCAAGGGAATTTTTGGATGTTCAAGGCCATTTTCTGGGAATTTTTGGAAATTCTAGGCCATTTTCTGGGAATTTTTGAAAGTTCAAGGCCATTTTATGTTCAGGGCCATTTTCTGGGAATTTTTGAAAGTCCAAGGGAATTTTTGGATGTTCAAGGCCATTTTCTGGGAATTTTTGGAAATTCTAGGCCATTTTCTGGGAATTTTTGAAAGTTCAAGGCCATTTTATGGGAATTTTTGGAAGTTCAAGGCCATTTTCTGGGAATTTTTGGAAGTTCAAGCCCATTTTCTGGGAATTTTGGAAGTTCAAGGATATTTTCTGGGAATTTTTGGAAATTCAAGGCCATTTTCTGGGAATTTTTGAATGTTCAGGGCCATTTTCTGGGAATTTTTGGAAATTCTAGGCCATTTTCTGGGAATTTTTCAAAGTTCAAGGCCATTTTCTGGGAATTTTTGGAAGTTCAAGGCCATTTTCTGGGAATTTTTGGAAATTCAGGGCTATTTCTGGGATTTTTTGGAAATTCTAGGCGATTTTCTGAGAATTTTTGAAAGTTCAAGGCCATTTTATGGGAATTTTTGGAAGTTCAAGGCCATTTTCTGGGAATTTTTGGAAGTTCAAGCCCATTTTCTGGGAATTTTGGAAGTTCAAGGATATTTTCTGGGAATTTTTGGAAATTCAAGGCCATTTTCTGGGAATTTTTGAATGTTCAGGGCCATTTTCTGGTAATTTTTGGAAATTCTAGGCCATTTTCTGGGAATTTTTTGAAAGTTCAAGGCCATTTTCTGGGAATTTTTGAAAGTTCAAAGCCATTTTCTGGGAATTTTTGGAAGTTCAAAGCCATTTTCTGGGAATTTTTGGATGTTCAGGGCCATTTTCTGGGAATTTTTCAAAGTTCAAGGCCATTTTCTGGGAATTTTTGGAAGTTCAAGGCCATTTTCTGGGAATTTTGGAAGTTCAAAGCCATTTTCTGGGAATTTTTGGATGTTCAGGGCCATTTTCTGGGAATTTTTGGAAATTCTAGGCCTTTTTCTGGTAATTTTTGGAAATTCTAGGCCATTTTCTGGGAATTTTTTGAAAGTTCAAGGCCATTTTCTGGGAATTTTTGAAAGTTCAAAGCCACTTTCTGGGAATTTTTGGAAGTTCAAAGCCATTTTCTGGGAATTTTTGGATGTTCAGGGCCATTTTCTGGGAATTTTTGGAAGTTCAGGGCCATTTTCTGGGAATTTTTCAAAGTTCAAGGCCATTTTCTGGGAATTTTTGGAAGTTCAAGGCCTTTTTCTGGGAATTTTTGGAAGTTCAGGGCCATTTTCTGGGAACTTTTGGAAGTTCAAGGATATTTTCTGGGAATTTTTGGAAGTTCAAAGCCATTTTCTGGGAATTTTTGGATGTTCAGGGCCATTTTCTGGTAATTTTTGGAAATTCTAGGCCATTTTCTGGGAATTTTTTGAAAGTTCAAGGCCATTTTCTGGGAATTTTTAAAAGTTCAAAGCCATTTTCTGGGAATTTTTCAAAGTTCAAGTTCAAATTCTAGGCCATTTTCTGGGAATTTTTCAAAGTTCAAGGCCATTTTCTGGGAATTTTTGGAAGTTCAAGGCCATTTTCTGGGAATTTTTCAAAGTTCAAGGCCATTTTCTGGGAATTTTTGGAAGTTTAAAGCCATTTTCTGGGAATTTTGGAAGTTCAAGGATATTTTCTGGGAATTTTTGGAAATTCAAGGCCATTTTCTGGGAATTTTTGGATGTTCAGGGCCATTTTCTGGGAATTTTTAGAAATTCAGGGCTATTTCTGGGAATTTTTGGAAATTCTAGGCGATTTTCTGGGAATTTTTGAAAGTTCAAGGTTATTTTCTGGTAATTTTAGGAAATTCTAGGCCATTTTCTGGGAATTTTTTGAAAGTTCAAGGCCATTTTCTGGGAATTTTTGGAAGTTCAAAGCCATTTTCTGGGAATTTTTGGAAGTTCAAAGCCATTTTCTGGGAATTTTTGGAAATTCAAGGCCATTTTCTGGGAATTTTTGAATGTTTAGGGCCATTTTCTGGGAATTTTTGGAAATTCTAGGCCATTTTCTGGGAATTTTTGGATGTTCAGGGCCATTTTCTGGGAATTTTTGGAAGTCCAGGACCATTTTCTGGGAATTTTTCAAAGTTCAAGGCCATTTTCTGGGATTTTTTGGAAGTTCAAGGCCATTTTCTGGGAATTTTTGGAAGTTCAGGGCCATTTTCTGGGAACTTTTGGAAGTTCAAGGATATTTTCTGGGAATTTTTGGAAATTCTAGGCCATTTTCTGGGCATTTTTGGATGTTCAGGGCCATTTTCTGGGAATTTTTGAAAGTTCAAGGCCATTTTATGGGAATTTTTGGAAGTTCAAGGCCATTTTCTGGGAATTTTTGGAAGTTCAAGCCCATTTTCTGGGAATTTTTGGATGTTCAGGGCCATTTTCTGGGAATTTTTAGAAATTCAGGGCTATTTCTGTGAATTTTTGGAAATTCTAGGCGATTTTCTGGGAATTTTTGAAAGTTCAAGGTTATTTTCTGGTAATTTTTGGAAATTCTAGGCCATTTTCTGGGAATTTTTGAAAGTTCAAGGTTATTTTCTGGTATTTTTTGGAAATTCTAGGCCATTTTCTGGGAATTTTTTGAAAGTTCAAGGCCATTTTCTGGGAATTTTTGGAAGTTCAAGGCCATTTTCTGGGAATTTTTGGAAGTTCAAAGCCATTTTCTGGGAATTTTTGGATGTTCAGGGCCATTTTCTGGGAATTTTTAGAAATTCAGGGCTATTTCTGGGAATTTTTGGAAATTCTAGGCCATTTTCTGGGAATTTTTTGAAAGTTCAAGGCCATTTTCTGGGAATTTTTGAAAGTCCAAAGCCATATTCTGGGAATTTTTGGAAGTTCAAAGCCATTTTCTGGGAATTTTTGGATGTTCAGGGCCATTTTCTGGGAATTTTTCAAAGTTCAAGGCCATTTTCTGGGAATTTTTGGAAGTTCTAGGCCATTTTCTGGGAATTTTTGGAAGTTCAAGGCCATTCTCTGGGAATTTTTGGAAGTTCAAGGCCATTATCTGGGAATTTTTGGAAGTTCAGGGCCATTTTCTGGGAATTTTTGGAAATTCAAGGATATTTTCTTGGAATTTTTGAAAGTTCAAGGCCATTTTATGGGAATTTTTGGAAGTTCAAGGCCATTTTCTGGGAATTTTTGGAAGTTCAAGCCCATTTTCTGGGAATTTTGGAAGTTCAAGGATATTTTCTGGGAATTTTTGGAAATTCAAGGCCATTTTCTGCGAATTTTTGGATGTTCAGGGCCATTTTCTGGGAATTTTTGGAAATTCTAGGCCATTTTCTGGGAATTTTTTAAAGTTCAAGGCCATTTTCTGGGAATTTTTGGAAGTTCAAAGCCATTTTCTGGGAATTTTGGAAGTTCAAGGATATTTTCTGGGAATTTTTGGATGTTCAGGGCCATTTTCTGGGAATTTTTAGAAATTCAGGGCTATTTCTGGGAATTTTTGGAAATTCTATGCGATTTTCTGGGAATTTTTGAAAGTTCAAGGTTATTTTCTGGTAATTTTTTGGAAATTCTAGGCCATTTTCTGGGAATTTTTTGAAAGATCAAGGCCATTTTCTGGGAATTTTTGAAAGTTCAAAGCCATTTTCTGGGAATTTTTGGAAGTTCAAAGCCATTTTCTGGGAATTTTTGGATGTTCAGGGCCATTTTCTGGGAATTTTTGGAAGTTCAGGGCCATTTTCTGGGAATTTTTCAAAGTTCAAGGCCATTTTCTGGGAATTTTTGGAAGTTCAAGGCCATTTTCTGGGAATTTTTGGAAGTTCAAAGCCATTTTCTGGGAATTTTTAGATGTTCAAAGCCATTTTCTGGGAATTTTTGGATGTTCAGGGCCATTTTCTGGGAATTTTTGGAAGTTCAGGGCCATTTTCTGGGCATTTTTCAAAGTTCAATGCCATTTTCTGGGAAACTTTGGAAGTTCAAGGCCATTTTCTGGGAATTTTTGGAAGTTCAGGGCCATTTGGGAACTTTTGGAAGTTCAAGGATGGGCCATTTTCTGGGAATTTTTGGAAGTTCATGGCCATTTTCTGGGCATTTTTCAAAGTTCAATGCCATTTTCTGGGAATCTTTGGAAGTTCAAGGCCATTTTCTGGGAATTTTTGGAAGTTCAGGGCCATTTTCTGGGAACTTTTGAAAGTTCAAGGATATTTTCTGGGAATTTTTGGAAATTCTAGGCCATTTTCTGGGCATTTTTGGATGTTCAGGGCCATTTTCTGGGAATTTTTGAAAGTCCAAGGGAATTTTTGGATGTTCAAGGCCATTTTCTGGGAATTTTTGGAAATTCTAGGCCATTTTCTGGGAATTTTTGAAAGTTCAAGGCCATTTTATGGGAATTTTTGGAAGTTCAAGGCCATTTTCTGGGAATTTTTGGAAGTTCAAGCCCATTTTCTGGGAATTTTGGAAGTTCAAGGATATTTTCTGGGAATTTTTGGAAATTCAAGGCCATTTTCTGGGAATTTTTGGATGTTCAGGGCCATTTTCTGGGAATTTTTGGAAATTCTAGGCCATTTTCTGGGCATTTTTCAAAGTTCAAGGCCATTTTCTGGGAATTTTTGGAAGTTCAAGGCCATTTTCTGGGAATTTTTGGAAGTTCAAAGCCATTTTCTGGGAATTTTTGGATGTTCAGGGCCATTTTCTGGGAATTTTTAGAAATTCAGGGCTATTTCTGGGAATTTTTGGAAATTCTAGGCCATTTTCTGGGAATTTTTTGAAAGTTCAAGGCCATTTTCTGGGAATTTTTGAAAGTCCAAAGCCATATTCTGGGAATTTTTGGAAGTTCAAAGCCATTTTCTGGGAATTTTTGGATGTTCAGGGCCATTTTCTGGGAATTTTTCAAAGTTCAAGGCCATTTTCTGGGAATTTTTGGAAGTTCTAGGCCATTTTCTGGGAATTTTTGGAAGTTCAAGGCCATTCTCTGGGAATTTTTGGAAGTTCAAGGCCATTTTCTGGGAATTTTTGGAAGTTCAGGGCCATTTTCTGGGAATTTTTGGAAATTCAAGGATATTTTCTTGGAATTTTTGAAAGTTCAAGGCCATTTTATGGGAATTTTTGGAAGTTCAAGGCCATTTTCTGGGAATTTTTGGAAGTTCAACCCCATTTTCTGGGAATTTTGGAAGTTCAAGGATATTTTCTGGGAATTTTTGGAAATTCAAGGCCATTTTCTGCGAATTTTTGGCTGTTCAGGGCCATTTTCTGGGAATTTTTGGAAATTCTAGGCCATTTTCTGGGAATTTTTTAAAGTTCAAGGCCATTTTCTGGGAATTTTTGGAAGTTCAAAGCCATTTTCTGGGAATTTTGGAAGTTCAAGGATATTTTCTGGGAATTTTTGGATGTTCAGGGCCATTTTCTGGGAATTTTTAGAAATTCAGGGCTATTTCTGGGAATTTTTGGAAATTCTATGCGATTTTCTGGGAATTTTTGAAAGTTCAAGGTTATTTTCTGGTAATTTTTTGGAAATTCTAGGCCATTTTCTGGGAATTTTTTGAAAGTTCAAGGCCATTTTCTGGGAATTTTTGAAAGTTCAAAGCCATTTTCTGGGAATTTTTGGAAGTTCAAAGCCATTTTCTGGGAATTTTTGGATGTTCAGGGCCATTTTCTGGGAATTTTTGGAAGTTCAGGGCCATTTTCTGGGAATTTTTCAAAGTTCAAGGCCATTTTCTGGGAATTTTTGGAAGTTCAAGGCCATTTTCTGGGAATTTTTGGAAGTTCTTTCTGGGAATTTTTAGATGTTCAAAGCCATTTTCTGGGAATTTTTGGATGTTCAGGGCCATTTTCTGGGAATTTTTGGAAGTTCAGGGCCATTTTCTGGGAATTTTTCAAAGTTCAATGCCATTTTCTGGGAATCTTTGGAAGTTCAAGGCCATTTTCTGGGAATTTTTGGAAGTTCAGGGCCATTTGGGAGCTTTTGGAAGTTCAAGGATATTTTCTGGGAATTTTTGGAAATTCTAGGCCATTTTCTGGGCATTTTTGGATGTTCAGGGCCATTTTCTGGGAATTTTTGAAAGTCCAAGGGAATTTTTGGATGTTCAAGGCCATTTTATGGGAATTTTTGGAAATTCTAGGCCATTTTCTGGGAATTTTTGAAAGTTCAAGGCCATTTTCTGGGAATTTTTGAAAGTTCAAAGCCATTTTCTGGGAATTTTTGGAAGTTCAAAGCCATTTTCTGGGAATTTTTGGATGTTCAGGGCCATTTTCTGGGAATTTTTGGAAGTTCAGGGCCATTTTCTGGGCATTTTTCAAAGTTCAATGCCATTTTCTGGGAATCTTTGGAAGTTCAAGGCCATTTTCTGGGAATTTTTGGAAGTTCAGGGCCATTTTCTGGGAACTTTTGGAAGTTCAAGGATATTTTCTGGGAATTTTTGGAAATTCTAGGCCATTTTCTGGGCATTTTTGGATGTTCAGGGCCATTTTCTGGGAATTTTTGAAAGTCCAATGGAATTTTTGGATGTTCAAGGCCATTTTATGGGAATTTTTGGAAATTCTAGGCCATTTTCTGGGAATTTTTGAAAGTTCAAGGGCATTTTATGGGAATTTTTTGGAAGTTCAAGGCCATTTTCTGGGAATTTTTGGAAGTTCAAGCCCATTTTCTGGGAATTTTGGAAGTTCAAGGATATTTTCTGGGAATTTTTGGAAATTCAAGGCCATTTTCTGGGAATTTTTGGATGTTCAGGGCCATTTTCTGGGAATTTTTGGAAATTCTAGGCCATTTTCTGGGAATTTTTCAAAGTTCAAGGCCATTTTCTGGGAATTTTTGGAAGTTCAAGGCCATTTTCTGGGAATTTTTGGAAGTTCAAAGCCATTTTCTGGGAATTTTTGGATGTTCAGGGCCATTTTCTGGGAATTTTTAGAAATTCAGGGCTATTTCTGGGAATTTTTGGAAATTCTAGGCGATTTTCTGGGAATTTTTGAAAGTTCAAGGTTATTTTCTGGTAATTTTAGGAAATTCTAGGCCATTTTCTGGGAATTTTTTGAAAGTTCAAGGCCATTTTCTGGGAATTTTTGGAAGTTCAAAGCCATTTTCTGGGAATTTTTGGAAGTTCAAAGCCTATTTCTGGGAATTTTTGGATGTTCAGGGCCATTTTCTGGGAATTTTTCAAAGTTCAAGGCCATTTTCTGGGAATTTTTGGAAGTTCAAGGCCATTTTCTGGGAATTTTTGGAAGTTAAAAGCCATTTTCTGGGAATTTTTGGATGTTCAGGGTCATTTTCTGGGAATTTTTGGAAATTCTAGGCCATTTTCTGGTAATTTTTGGAAATTCTAGGCCATTTTCTGGGAATTTTTTGAAAGTTCAAGGCCATTTTCTGGGAATTTTTGAAAGTTCAAAGCCATTTTCTGGTAATTTTTGGAAGTTCAAAGCCATTTTCTGGGAATTTTTGGATGTTCAGGGCCATTTTCTGGGAATTTTTGGAAGTTCAGGGCCATTTTCTGGGAATTTTTCAAAGTTCAAGGCCATTTTCTGGGAATTTTTGGAAGTTCAAGGCCATTTTCTGGGAATTTTTGGAAATTCAAAGCCATTTTCTGGGAATTTTTGGATGTTCAGGGCCATTTTTTGGGAATTTTTGGAAGTTCAGGGCCATTTTCTGGGAATTTTTGGAAATTCAGGGCTATTTCTGGGAATTTTTGGAAATTCTAGGCGATTTTCTGGGAATTTTTGAAAGTTCAAGGTTATTTTCTGGTAATTTTTGGAAATTCTAGGCCATTTTCTGGGAATTTTTGAAAGTTCAAGGCCATTTTCTGGGAATTTTTGAAAGTTCAAAGCCATTTTCTGGGAATTTTTGGAAGTTCAAAGCCATTTTCTGGGAATTTTTGGAAGTTCAGGGCCATTTTCTGGGAATTTTTGGAAGTTCAAGGCCATTTTTTGGGAATTTTTGGAAGTTCTAGGCCATTTTCTGGGAATTTTTGGAAGTTCAAGGCCATTCTCTGGGAATTTTTGGAAGTTCAAGGCCATTTTCTGGGAATTTTTGGAAGTTCAGGGGCATTTTCTGGGAATTTTTGGAAATTCAAGGATATTTTCTTGGAATTTTTGGAAGTTCAAGGCCCTTTTCTGGGAATTTTTGGAAGTTCAAGGTCATTTTCTGGGAATCTTTGGAAGTTCAAGGCCATTTTCTGGGAATTTTTGAAAGTTCAGGGCCATTTTCTGGGAACTTTTGGAAGTTCAAGGATATTTTCTGGGAATTTTTGGAAATTCTAGGCCATTTTCTTGGCATTTTTGGATGTTCAGGGCCATTTTCTGGGAATTTTTGAAAGTCCAAGGAAATTTTTGGATGTTCAAGGCCATTTTCTGGGAATTTTTGGAAATTCTAGGCCATTTTCTGAATTTTTGGAAGTTCAAGGCCCTTTTCTGGGAATTTTTGGAAGTTCAAGGTCATTTTCTGGGAATCTTTGGAAGTTCAAGGCCATTTTCTGGGAATTTTTGAAAGTTCAGGGCCATTTTCTGGGAACTTTTGGAAGTTCAAGGATATTTTCTGGGAATTTTTGAAAGTCCAAGGGAATTTTTGGATGTTCAAGGCCATTTTCTGGGAATTTTTGGAAATTCTAGGCCATTTTCTGGGAATTTTTGAACGTTCAAGGCCATTTTATGGGAATTTTTGGAAGTTCAAGGCCATTTTCTGGGAATTTTTGGAAGTTCAAGCCCATTTTCTGGGAATTTTGGAAGTTCAAGGATATTTTCTGGGAATTTTTGGAAATTCAAGGCCATTTTCTGGGAATTTTTGGATGTTCAGGGCCATTTTCTGGGAATTTTTGGAAATTCTAGGCCATTTTCTGGGAATTTTTCAAAGTTCAAGGCCATTTTCTGGGAATTTTTGGAAGTTCAAGCCCATTTTCTGGGAATTTTGGAAGTGCAAGGATATTTTCTGGGAATTTTTGGAAATTCAAGGCCATTTTCTGGGAATTTTTGGATGTTCAGGGTCATTTTCTGGGAATTTTTGGAAATTCTAGGCCATTTTCTGGGAATTTTTGGATGTTCAGGGCCATTTTCTGGGAATTTTTGGAAGTTCAGGGCCATTTTCTGGGAATTTTTCAAAGTTCAAGGCATTTTCTGGGAATTTTTGGAAGTTCAAGGCCATTTTCTGGGAATTTTTGGAAGTTCAAAGCCATTTTCTGGGAATTTTTGATGTTCAGGGCCATTTTCTGGGAATTTTTAGAAATTCAGGGCTATTTCTGGGAATTTTTGGAAATTCTAGGCGATTTTCTGGGAATTTTTGAAAGTTCAAGGTTATTTTCTGGTAGTTTTTGGAAATTCTAGGCCATTTTCTTCGAATTTTTGAAAGTTCAAGGCCATTTTATGGGAATTTTTGGAAGTTCAAGGCCATTTTCTGGGAATTTTTGGAAGTTCAAGCCCATTTTCTGGGAATTTTGGAAGTTCAAGGATATTTTCTGGTAATTTTTGGAAATTCAAGGCCATTTTCTGGGAATTTTTGGATGTTCAGGGCCATTTTCTGGGAATTTTTGGAAATTCTAGGCCATTTTCTGGGAATTTTTCAAAGTTCAAGGCCATTTTCTGGGAATTTTTGGAAGTTCAAGGCCATTTTCTGGGAATTTTTCAAAGTTCAAGGCCATTTTCTGGGAATTTTTGGAAGTTTAAAGCCATTTTCTGGGAATTTTGGAAGTTCAAGGATATTTTCTGGGAATTTTTGGAAATTCAAGGCCATTTTCTGTGAATTTTTGGATGTTCAGGGCCATTTTCTGGGAATTTTTGGAAATTCTAGGCCATTTTCTGGGAATTTTTGGATGTTCAGGGCCATTTTCTGGGAATTTTTGGAAGTTCAGGGCCATTTTTCTGGGAATTTTTCAAAGTTCAAGGCCATTTTCTGGGAATTTTTGGAAGTTCAAGGC